>CAXAMN010024929.1:388557-409067 GCA_963970005.1 Durusdinium trenchii
ACAAGAAGCTACTGGTAACAAGTGCATCGCTTCTAGTAACAAGTGCCTTACTAGTAGTAACAAGAAGCTAGTAGAAACAAGAAGCTACTAGTAACAAGTGCATCGCTACTAGTAACAAGTGCCTTACTAGTAGTAACAAGAAGCTAGTAGAAACAAGAAGCTTCTAGTAACAAGTGCATCGCTTCTAGTAACAAGTGCCTTACCAGTAGTAATAAGAAGCTAGTAGAAACAAGAAGCTACTAGTAACAAGTGCATCGCTTCTAGTAACAAGTGCCTTACTAGTAGTAATAAGATGCTAGTAGAAACAAGAAGCTACTAGTAACAAGTGCATCGCTTCTAGTAACAAGTGCCTTACTAGTAGTAACAAGAAGCTAGTAGAAACAAGAAGCTACTAGTAACAAGTGCATCGCTTCTAGTAACAAGTGCCTTACTAGTAGTAACAAGAAGCTAGTAGAAACAAGAAGCTACTAGTAACAAGTGCATCGCTTCTAGTAACAAGTGCCTTACTAGTAGTAACAAGAAGCTAGTAGAAACAATGTTCGCTACTAGTAACAAGTGCATCGCTTCTAGTAACAAGTGCCTTACTAGTAGTAACAAGAAGCTAGTAGAAACAAGAAGCTACTAGTAACAAGTGCATCGCTTCTAGTAACAAGTGCCTTACTAGTAGTAATAAGAAGCTAGTAGAAACAATAATTGTTAAATCAAATTAGTTGTTTCATTTCTTGACGCTTGGGAACCGTTGAGCTTCTTGTATACTATAGTAAACATGAAGCTATTTTGGTTTTTGGCTTCTTAGGAACAAACTGCAACATACCTGCTTCCTTGACCAGCCGAATTCAACTGAATTCATATGAATTCATAGTCACGGCGATGAAGAATCGATCGAATGTTGATGCCATTCGGTGCCTGGGAGCCTAGGTCTTTGAAGCTTCGTTATAAAGCTTTCTAGTAACTAGAAGCTACTAGGAACAAGTGCCACGCTAGTAGTAACAGGTGCCTTACTAGTAGTAACAAAAAAACTACTAGTAACAAAGGGCATCGCTACTAGGAGCAAGGACGCTACTAGGGGCTCCTGGCATCGCTGCTAACAAAGCTTCCAATGGTTTTCAAGAAACAAAGCTTCTTAGGGCACTAGACCTGCTTCTCTTCGGTGCGTGAGGCTCGTTTCACAGTGAGCAACCGTGTTGGCCCGGTCTCTGACCCTTGGCCAAATACAGTTGTATACGTGGAAGATTCGATGGACATGTTGAACGATTTGGAAGGAGTGCCTGGACGATTTCGAGCGTTGCTATGCTTTTTGAATCGTTTTGTTGTTTTTTGTGTTTAGCATCCTTATTTGGTTCCTTGAGCATGTTTGGCAGGAGATTCAGTTCCTGGCTTTGACGACCCAGCCTAGCTCTCGTGAAAGATCCGCCTGTTTCTCTCCTGTTGGAATTCGCTTTGCTTTTCTGTTCGAAGCTTTTGGAATCTTTGTGTGGTCAAAGGCGTACATTCTCTTCACCAGCGGCTCAACAGGTGTGCCCAAGGCTCTGATGAAGTCTGAAGTCCTGTTGTCGAAATCTGATTCTCAACGAAGTCTGAATGCTTTCCTTGGACACGAGGGATGCAGCCATGTGACGCTGACAATGTCATCCCATTCATTCTTGGGATGTTTGTTTTATGTTTTATGTAAGCTGACAAACATCATTGGAGAAGATTGGGGCTCCTGGCTGTACTACTAGGAGCAAGGAAGCTAGGAGCGGAGTTTATGTTTTGACCTTTTCAGGGCGTCGTTTTGACGCATGGGAACGTGTCGGCCTACGTCCGGTGGCACGTGCAGTATTACCAGCTGAGTGAGCAGGCGAGACGGGCCCAGGGATCGGATGTTTTGACAGACTCGTTTCTTTTTAATAACTGTTTTAAACTTATTCTAAATAGACTTGTGTTCATTCTAATTAATCTTAAGTCTATTAGCTTCTTGAAACTACTGGTAAGGCACTTGTTACTAGTAGCGAGGCACTTGTTCCTAGTATTTATTTTAACATTATGTCTTCTTTTTTTATTGTTCTATTAGTTCTTTTCTTTTGTTGGGGGGGTAGGCCGCTAGTAGCTTGAGTAGCTACTACCGACTGGAAGGATAGGTGGGGGAGGCTTCCTTGAAGAAGCGCTCGCACTAATGATTTGGTTCCTAGATTTTTAAGGACACTTAAGGTTTTAGCTTAAGGTAACAAACCTTTTTTTGGGGGTGTCATACCAACAATGGCCTCCAACCTTCTAGCGATGGCTGCAGGAATTAGGCAAGTCGCGCCCAAACTTGAATGTGATTGAGGAGTTTCGGGAACTTGAATGTGCATAAATGAACATCATACTTCTCCGTTGGGGAAGAGACTGGTCAAAATCAAATGTGAAAAAGAAGTGGACTTATTATAGCGTGTACTAGAGGAACGTTATATATATGTGTCTATTTCTAATAAACTCTATTTCTCGAAGCCAAATATGTATACATTGAGTTCAAAACACCAAAGAGGCGCCATCAAGGCACCAGTCGAAAGTAGAATATTTGGATCACGATGTTCGTAATGTAGTGTCCTCTTGCTCCTCTAGCGATGCCAGGAGCCCCTAGTAGCGTCCTTTGCTCCTACAGCGGATTTTGAAGAACACATCTTTGCATAATGTTTTTCTTTACTCATCCCGAACGTTTCAATGTGAATTGTGCCTCCAATGTTCGGTAATTCGAGGGCGGGCCGCTGTTCATCGTCCCAGACCCGCATGCATCCACGCCACAAACCAACAAATGAACAACATCGACTCAATTTCTATTGCGTGAGCAAGTTCGACGATACTTTTTCAGGGACGTGTGGAGCTTGAAGTCCTGGCGGGATCTATATATGGATATGGAGATTTGGGAACAAAGTTAGACCCTTCTTCCCTGATTTTTCTTGGTTTCTAATAGCAATGGCCTCCAACCTAATGGCGATGGCCTCCTCCACCCTAATAGCAATGGTCTCCAAAAGTCCTTTTGAGACATGTTCAGCTCCGGCCTTAGAATCCCAAGAGCTTTTTGGTGTCACCACCCGTGATGCCACCGGCGTTTTGGCTTCAGCCCCAGTCTTATCCCGGCGGCCCCAAAACACACTCAAACATTCTAGATCTTAATTAATTACTAATAGCTTCTTGTTCCTAGTAGTAGGGCCAGGAGCCCCTAGTAGCTTTAGTTGAAAATGCTTGCTCTCCCTGCCCTTCATTCTTTTGCAATCCCTTCCATTATCTTCCTTTGATGCAACACTGACACTGAACCGTTTGTGAAACTGTTTCTCTCAAGTTGACACGTCCTGAAGGGATCACCTTTCAGATTTCTTCGATGCAAAGAGCGGTGGTTCATCAGATCTTACCCGTGTCACCTGGGCATTTTGTTAGGTCAAGGCTTTTGGATTCGGATCTGTCCGATCTGACACGCGTCAAGTCTGGTGAAAGGGTCAGTAGAATGCGTATCAGGCTTGAACGAATCAGGGGTTCTGGCAAATGTTGCATTCCTATTCACAAAAATCTTCAACGAATCTAGGTTCAGGCTCCAACTGCCCCTGCCCCCATTGAATGGCACAAGTCAATCAGCTGGAACCCGCAAAGGAACGAACAGTTGGAGAGGTTCTAGGTAGTGTTCTAGGTGCTTACCAAACAGGCCAAGCAAACATGCACACATGCCTAATTTTCATGAGATGTTGTTTGATGCCTTTGTTGGAGACTCCAAATTTCTCCTATTATTTTCCACACTGGTGGCATGATCCACAACCTCCAGAACTTTCTGTGCTGAGTGTTTTTCCCATTTTGGCATGCAGTTACGCTGCTGTGGTTTCTCTTTAGTTGGCTTTAGCTAGTCCACAGGCCCATGAATCTGGTGAATAGTGAGCCACGACCAATAGGGCACAAGCACTTGCTGAGAGACAGGTTCCCACAAGCTGCCTGCGTTCCATCGGACCGATTTCTGAGCGAGCATGCTAGCACCCCTCTACCAAGACCTGCTCACTGCTCCACACCGAATAGAAAAGCTAAAGCTATTAAAGCTAAAAGCATTGCTCTTCGGCCTTCGTCTTCGACTTCGGCTATTCGAACTCTCGCTTTTCTTGTATTCGGGTTCTTCAAGGAAGCTCTGGCAAGCGCGTGACAAACACGGGAGCTCAAACGTCGTGAGACAAACTTCGTTTACACCCAAAAAGGAGTGCCCTAGTAAGGCCAGGAGCCCGGTAGCGTCCAGACACCCGTGTTTCAGATTCGGATGTTGTGCCATCCCTTTCACCACATTCGCCCAAGGATGTTGTGCCTCACATGGCGGGGATCTCCTTTGATGCTTCGTTGGCGGAGCCCGCGTTGGATGGGCGGAGTGCGAAGGGTCTATGAGAGAAGTGTGAGAAAATATGGAAAAATATCGTAGATGATCCTAGTTCCAAAACGCGAAAAAGAACAAACAGTCGGGAACTAGTTCCTAGCTCCGACATGGATTTGCAGGAGATTTGGCCCACTTTAGCTGTCGGCGGTTCTGTGCTGCCCGCTCCGGATGACAACATTCGGTTGCTCCCGCAGGAGCGCCGTTTGCTTGACCTGGGAATCCTCACTGGGAATCGTTTCACCTGTAAGTAAGTAGTAATGCCCTTGTTACTACTAGCTTTTTTGTTACTACTAGTAAGGCACCTGTTACTACTAGCGTGGCACTTGTTCCTAGTAGTAATGCCCTTGTTACTAGCAGCTTCTTCCTAGTAGAAAGGCTAGGAGCTACTAGTAGCTTCTTGTTAGTAGCGATGCCCGGCGGACCTAGAGGGGCCCAAGTCCACCTTTTTGTCAGTTCGCTTCGCGATAACAACCGCCCACACCAGTAGCTCTCAGAGAGAGGGTAAAAGAAGTATCCATAATCACTCTATTTTTGGATCCTTTGATGCAGTTTAGTTTCACTTGCATTTTGCAAGCATTGTTGGATCTATTTTTCGACCTTGAAATTGTACATGTGCATGGGGGTCCCAAAATAGAGCGATTTTATACAACACTAAGAGTTTTACCACGGCTTAATGTTGTTTAGTTATTTTCTTGTTTTGTTTGTTCAGTTGTTTTTCTCTTCGGTGTGATTTGTTACTGCGTTCTGTTGGTGTTTTTTCCTGTCTCCTTTTTCTCTTGGCGGCTTTTTCTTGTGTTTGTTTCTTCCGTGTGATCTCTCACTGTTTTGTTCCGGCATACTGATTGTTTTCTTCGCAGCTGCCTCTTTTGCTATTTTTCTGTGTGATTTGTCACTGTCCTTTTTTTCGGTTTTTGTGGATGTGATGTGGCTTGTTTGAGTCTTTTTCCTCCCGTGTGATCTCTCACTCGTTTTTCATATTTTTTCTTCCGTGGTTTTAATGATTTGTTCGGACAAGGCTTGAAGAAAAGCAGGGTGATTCTAAATCCAGTCCACCCCAGTGCACGTGGAATACTATCTTTTGACTTTACGCGTGTGTGTGTGTGTGTGCACATGCAATTTCCAAACTAGTCTCTGGCGTGGCGCAGAGGCAGACTTCGCAACCCCGCATGTGAATGCAGAGTTTGCTCACTTAGAGACTTAGAGCTTGATGTTTGCTGTGGGAGCTGTAGGAAGAAACCCAATGCCATTCCAACGTGCCAGACCTTTTGTGAGCCACAGGCAAAATTTAGAGCAGGAAGGATCTAACGTGGCATACCTTCTGTGGGCCACCCGAGGGCAAAATTTAGAGGAGAAAGGAACCATTCCAACGTAGCATACCTTTTGTGGGCCACCCGGGGCTCAAATGTAGAGAAGACTGCAACGATTCCAAGATTGCACACCATTTGTGACAAAAGAGTGGCGGACTTGAGCCCGTGTTCCGAAGTGAGCTGTTTGCCATTCCATCACAGCGGAGAAAGCATTGGTTTGCCTAGCATCCTTGCTCCTAGTAGGGATGCCCTTTGCTCCTAGTAGCGTTCTTGTTACTACTAGTAAGGCACTTGTTCCTAGTAGCGATGCACCTGTTACTAGTAGCGTTCTTGCTCCGTTCTGAAATCATTTTGCATTTGCCATTGACAACATGAGCTTTGGTCGTGAGAGGCCTTGTGCGAATGGTATGCCGAGGCGGGCACGGCGAGTGCCAGTGGTGCCAACGACAATTGTTTTGCAGATTGGTGTGACACGTCCCAGCGCCAAGATGGTCAAATCAACATGGGCCTGGGCATTTCTTGTGCAAAGGCAGGTGTCACCGTTGCCTTTCTCACAACGCAGCTTGCTGAAGCGTGCGCCTTTGGTTCACAACGAAAACATTACACAAATGCACACCGAAATTGGTTCGGGCTTGCACTGAAACCAACACAGTCCAGCCTCTGCAGCCGTGTCATTGATTCGGCCATCCTCAATCTCCTCAGGCCGTGTTGGCGGAACCCAACTTTCCGGAAATGAGGACGGCCATGTTCAAATGAACACAGTGAGATAAAACGTGGGGTTAGTGACGTTTTATACCTAGATAGGCAAACTATATGCAAAATTGAATGTTTCATGTTGCATCCGATGATTCATCCGATGTTGAATCCGATGCTCAGAGTGAGGCTCCGGGTCCTTTTCACTGGCGGAGACAAGTTGCATCTTCGACCGCCTTCCTGCGCTCCTTTCAAGCTGGTGAACATCTACGGTGTTTTGGCGAACAATTTGTAGTAAAGTTGTAGCAAGGAAACTACAGACGCAGAACGGCTCAGCTTTCTTCGAACGTTTTTCCACCTGATGGAAAGGTTCCTAGATTTGGGGGAACCCATTTTTCCCTGAAAACACTTTTGGTGCTCTCCCAGTCGTCAAAAGAGGACGCACTCCAAACAATTGAAGACCAAGTCTGAAGTGCGAACACCAGGGCCGACGGAATGCACTGTCAACGTGACCATGCCCGATCCTCAGTTTCGGCAGCGGGAGGCACGAACACGACCAAAAGTCACAGAGCTTGCTGAAAGAGACTTTGATAAGGGCATCTAGTAACAGGGGCATTTACTAGTGTCGAGAAGCTACTAGTAACAAGGGCATCGCTACTGGCAACTTGAAACACCAATTGAAACACAAACTGATGCATGTTTCGCGCTTTGGAGCCTCCAGTCAACCCTTTGGAAACATTTGTTCGGAAAGAACATGTTCTTTGGAGATCCTGATTGGGAAAAATTAATGTACTTGTTCGAGGTTTTGCAGTGCATCACTCCTGTTTTATTTTCAAGTGGCTGAGGTCCTTGGTGCCTCCTGGTTTTGGGGTTCCCTCAATTGGGGAACCTGTGGTGGGTACACAACTCTATATTTTGGTTCTCCTCTCAGCACTTTATAGCATCTCGCTAGTTTGGAAGAATCACGATCTGCTTTTGTTTCTTCGACAGGATTCGGGAATGCAGCCCCAGCCGCGGCAAACTTAGCCCGATTTGCGCAGCACAAAGCAACGACCTGTGTTACCAAACAGCGGGCTGTGCTGTGGCGAAAGGCCTGGCATCTTTGGGGAACTCTACATTGCAGGAGCGCAGGCCACAGCATTGAAGGAGATCCGAACATATCCGAACTCTCCATACATTCCGCTGGCTAAAGCCGTCATGCAAAGTTCTGCAAGAAAGAGAAAAAGATATGATGAGAAGAAAAGGTGCCTTGGCGCCTTGACCTTGATTAAACCATATGGACCATATTGCAATGTTCTTTTCTGAAAATATGCTTTCAACAGGTGGGCGCTGGCTACCTTTCCCCTGAGCTGACTGCTGAACGCTTTGTGTACAACTCCCAGCTACGGAAGCCGCAATGCAGTCTAGAGTTTAGAGGAGAGAAGGGCGAGAGGGAGAGGATCAGAACTTGCAGCGGCTTGCAGCTTGCTGCTTTCTGATGTTGCTGATTTCGTTGCATTTTTCGCACCAATTTTGAGCATGGTTTCCGCTCAGGGAGAATCCATTCTCAGCAAAGTCTTTGCCGCAGGACTTCTCTTAAACATTGGCATCAAAGCACGGAAAGTCTCAATCAGCTAGTAACAAGGACATTACTACTAGTAGCAAGAAGCTACTAGTAACTCTTGGCATTCCTACTAGGAACAAAAAGCTACTAGTAACAAGGGCATCGCTACTAGCAACAAGGGCAATATGGTATGAACATTTGTTCTCAAGATGCTGATGAGGATGCTGGCCCAACCCTGTGGCCAACTGGGCCATATTGGAATGGCCGAAGTGGTCCAGAGGACACTCGAAAAACTGAATAATTGTATTATAATCAGTTGTGGGTCGAAATACTGTTCGGATGGCAACTGACGCTAGCCGCTAGGAGGGACATGGTCCTGCCTGGGCGGCACATAGCATGAAATCCGCTGCTCACGCGCATGGCGGCAGCCTTGGCAGAACGAGTCCCCACAGTCCGTCAAACGACTCGTTCTGGCGCAGGAAAGCGACTCTATCGAACTGGAGATTTGGCAAGGTGGACAGAGTCTGGATCCATCGATTTTTTGGGGCGGATTGATGGCCAGGCCGGATAGCCGAACGTCCTTTTTGGGCAGGGCATTTGCATCGCTGATTGTTTTGGCCAGGTTAAAATCAGGGGACAGCGCATTGAGTTGGGCGAGATTGAGTCAAAGTTGATGTCCCATGAGGCGTCCAAACGCAACAAGAACGCCAAAGGTTTCTTGGTATTGGCCAAGTAAAGACATTGTTCTCAGTAATACAACTCAACTATTGGAACTCAACAGTGCCTTCACATCATTTGCTTGTTCAGCTGCTACAGTAGGTTGGACCATCGCTAGTAGGTTGGAGGCCATCGCAGATTTTCTGAGCAGTAGCCGATGCCAGGCGGTCCGCGAATGCATCGTTCAATGCAGAAACTTTCCCGAAAACCACGACAAATTCTTGGCAGCCTATTGGACCCCAAAAGGTCTCTTGGACGCACATGTCAAGTCGCATCAAGGGTCTCTTGAGAGATGCGTTCCATTTGGGTAGGAACACGAAGCTACTAGGGGCTCCTGGCCTTACTACTAGGAACAAGGGCCTTACCACTAGTAACAAGAAGAATAGAATTAAAAGTAATTAGAATAAAAATTAGTAGCAAAGGAATCTACTAGGACCTTTTCGCGCGCGCGCATTCCTTGCTCCAAGTGCAAGGCTTTCGGTTCGCTGGTTCCAAGTGCCTTCCAGGTGGCTTCTAGAAGGTTGCTGGTGGGCTGGTTGTTGGTTGCTAAAATCCTTCAGGCCCACTCGTTGATGAGTCAACTATTTTGCAGTGGCTGAGCTCTGAATTGCCTCACTACATGATCCCCTCGGCCCAGCTGTCACACATTGCCCAGCTTGACCTGAAGACTTTGCGAACAGCACGGTTTTGGACATGAGGAGCCATTGCTACTAGGTAGGAGGCCATTGCTATTGTTAGGAGGAGATCGCTTCTAGGTAGGAGGGCAGAGCGGCCTTTTAAACAATCCCGTAAAGAACATGCTATGCCAGGTCATGGTGCGTCTTGAAGCGCTACCCCTGAACCCGAATGGCAAGGCAGCTCTTTTGATCTTCCTTTTGGCAGCTTGATGTTCTTTGGCCCTCCAACTTTGAGGGAGGCATAGTCAATTAGTGTGGTCCAAAGAAAGGGTTGGACCCAGGGTTTTTGGGAGGAATTGGGCCAATCGTTTGAGACAAGTGCCAACAAAATCGTTTGTCATTTGTGTGTGTTTAAGTTCTTCTTTAGAAAAGAAGACATGTTTAAACAATTCTTTTTCTTTGATGTGTGAGAGCGACTTCAGGTGGATCGCAGACGCCTACCAGAGCCGAAGCTTGGTCAGGAGTTCGTTTTTCTCGATGTCAACAAAAAGGAAACATTCTGAATCTTTCCTTTGAAAGGGAAAATTAATACCATAACAATACCTTCAAGCGACGGCCTCCATGAAAAACTCGTTTTCTAACGAGTTCGATTGAACCCAAGTTTGACTTCTCAAGTGAAGGAGGTGAAGCTGAAGCTTTTAGCTGTCAAGATTAGTTTGCTTTTAGGCTATTGAACTTAGAGACTTAGAGGGTTTACGAGTTGCCAGACGAATGCTCTTTGAATTCATGACCAGTAGACGTGTGGATAGATTGCAGATAAGAGAGATGCAGGTTAAAGTCCTACAAATTTAGGTAATTAGGTTGGAGGCCATCGCTCCTAGGGTAGGAGGCCATCGCTAGTAGCTTGGAGGCCATTGCTATTCGGTTAGGTTGAGAGTCTTGAGAGTCTTTGCAACCTTTGGGGCCCTTGGAACGTTGCAAGCAGGAGCATAGCGGGCCAGACCAGCCGCCTTTGAGCCGTTTGGAGGACGCAGCTGCTTGTCCTTGGCATAAAATGTCGTCATGGTTTATCTTGGTGCCCTTGTTCATAGAAAAGAACGGTCTAAACAAAAGAGAAGAGACTGTTGTTAGCGTGTGACTTTTACAAGATTGATCATGATTATTTGTTTGATAGCCAATGATGTAATTTCACCTTTCATGATGTAAGTTATGGTTCACGAAGGCAGATTAATATACGCATGAAATACTGCTGGGGGACGCTGTGAAAGATTCTCAGAAGACACTCCTTCACCTGCCAAATGCTTGTGAGAAACGGCCTTGGTGACAAACAGCGTTCAAGTAGTTGCTGACTCCTTTTCGACGGCAAAAGCCACCGACTCGGACAACGGCACATTTGCACTGTGATACTGCTCCGAACATTCAGGAACATTTGTGTCACACGGTGTCACAACACGATTTCGGGCTCGCAACTTCCAAGCCCAGTACCTTGGCGTCGGTTCTTTGGAAAAATGGTGCCACAGTACCTTCGCATCGCAAATTCGGAGTGCGGAAGGCATCGTACGTGGCACAAAAATTGACCTTCTTGGTGCTTTGCCAGAAGATATTCAGCAGGCCAGGCAACAACACCAGGGCCCGGAATGAACGCTGATCTAGGTGCATGGTAATATGAATATTGTTATACGTAAACTCTTGGCAACACTTCTCCACTGTAAAAGCCCTGCCGGTTCGTGCGAAAAATTCCTCACGAGGTTGAGAAAGCACTTCGTCAAAAGCGTCCTTACGAGCCTTGCCCGCGTCCGCCACGTCCGCCGCCATTTCCGCCACCAGTCTTGGCTTGTCCCTTCTGCTGTGAAGGAGCACGCGTTTTTGGCACCCATCTTCGTTGCCCTATCGTTGCCCTTTCTCTTTTCCTTTGCCCGTATCGCCGCCTAAAAGCGGGGGAGGACTCATTTCTTGGCTTTAGCAAGTTCTATTCCACTGTAGCAGCATCTTAGTTTTTTTGTCTGGGATGCTGCAAACAGAGCAGAAGAGTTCATCTTAGGCACATGTTTTATGCGCTGCATGTTGGCTGCAATCATCACTAGTTTGCTTCAACAAATCTTCAGGACCTGCTCTTTAAGCTTTGCCTTAGACCGCCGAGCTTGCTTTGCCATGTCTTTGCATTTTTGCGTGTCAGCCGTAATTTTGCAAATGTTTTTGTAAAGGCCATGAAGCTGTGCTGTCAACGCAGTCCTTCTGCCACGGACTTCAACTTCATTCAAGTCCAAATCCGGCTGGTGCCGGGTGAGCCAGCATTCCTCGAAAAACTCTTTCTTGGTCACCTGGCGCCACTGCCGTTGTTTGCGCTTGTCGAGAATCTGTTGCAACGTTTTTGCCTCACGCACCGAACTGCACTAGAAGGTCTACAAGACATGGTTTTCCTAATTCATTTGAAGAGGCAAACATTGCAAGGCCTTTTGCATTAATATGCAATCCAGAGCAATCCGTGTTGCATTCTATGATGTTCTATGCATTCTGATGCATTATGCAATGCGGTCACAGCGCTGTGATGCCCTACCGCTCGGTCTAATTTCTTCGGTGCAATGTCACACCAGTGTGGCTTGTCGTGAGGTGTGATGATGTGTTTCGTGATTTGATGCGATCCGTGGCCCACGTGCAACAACGTTGGTAGACAGTGCCTTTGCGAGTAGAAGGGAATTCGCAGCAAAGCATGGAACTCAATATTTTAACACCAACGGTTTATCTGGCGCTCGAATTCCGACAGCTCGAAGACAAGAAGCACGCTCAAGGTCATGCGCAACCCTCCCGAGGTGAAAGGTGCACGGTGAAACGAAAATTGGCAACTTTACATGGAGGGGGCTCCTGGTATCGCTACAAGGAGCAAGAAGCTACTAGTAACAAGAAGCTACTAGTAACAAGTGCATCGCTTCTAGTAACAATTTAATATAATTCTACTTTGTTACTACTAGCGAGGCACTTGTTACTAGTAGTAACAAGAAGCTACAAACGGGGAGATTCATCCCAAGGCGAAGCTGGAAGGCGTCGCGACAGCCGCAAGGTCGGTCCGACGATCTGACACAGATGGAAGTCATTGTGCGTCCGGCGCGTGAAATAAGAACCGCACAACGCGGGGGATGGAAGTCATTGTGTGCATGACAGTGGTGCGCAAATATACTGGCAGTGACATGAGATGATTTAATGTGATTTGTGCTGGATTGTGGTATTGTTTGGCAGTGGTTTCAATTGAGTGGTCAGAGCGGTGGTTGTGTTGGCTCGCAATTCGCAAGTTCAGCGAACTTCTGCAACCTGGCGCAGCCAAAGCTTCTGAATCCATCCCGCCCACATATATCACTCACGCACCTCTAACTAATTTTGCGCTTTTTGTCTCAGTGTTTTGTCTACGTTTTTTGTGTTTAATCCTTGCCTTTGCTCAGGAGGAACTTCAAAGCATCTTCGCCACCGTCCTGAAGCGCAATATCTCCCAGGCTAAATGGACACCTGAATTAGAATTAAGTTAAATAATAGCTTTTTGTTACTACTAGTAAGGCACCTGTTACTACTAGCGTGGCACTTGTTACTAGTAGCGGTTTTGGATTTCACCTTTCCAGGTCTCCAGCTCCGTGTCGTTCTTTGCTTTGGGCGGTCATTCCATCTCCGTTGGGCAGTTGGTGAACCGGATTCGTCGAGAGTTAATGCGTGACGTCTGCATCACCGACATTTACGCAGCTCCAAGCGTAAGGCAGCTGGCAGCAATGCTGGAGGAAAGAGGAAGGGCGGCTGGAGCGGCTGGAGGCCATCGCCAGGAAGTTGCAGAGAATCCACCTGTTGCAGATTATCCTGCGAGCTACCAACAAGTCTCTTTGGGAGGGATGGCTGCAATGAGTGCTGATGCTTCACGCGCGCTCAACCTGACGTTCTGCTGCCATGTCAGAGGTTGTTTAGACGTTGAACGTCTTCATCAAGCCTTTGTGGCTGTCCAGCTGCGGCATGACGCGTTACGCTCTACTTTTCGGGATTCAGCTCTTTGCCAGGTGCAGTCAGGTGACTGCTTGGATTTCTTATTCATGGATCCACCAGCAGATTTGGCCGAATGGGTCTTGGACCAACAATATGAACCTTTCGATTTATGCAATGGACCTCTTTGCCGAGTCAGAGTCATCAAAGAATCCAGTGACGCATGGATTTTGCATTGGACCTTGCACCATGTTGCTGCTGATCTTTGGAGTTCCTTTGATCCAATTGTGAAACCGAAGCTGCTAGTAACGATGTCCTTGTTAGTTTGTTTGAAGGTCCAAATAATTCAAGTTGAGGCTATACCTTACTGCTGCGAGATTTGGGCTTCGCTTATGACCAGCTGAAAGGGCGTTCAAACGCCACCGCAGACGTCCAATGGCCCACTGTGGCGCCCTCCTATGGTGCTTTAAGTCGAGCGAGTGCAGCGGCTCGTGACGCCAACTCCACGGCCAAGGACTTTTGGCGACGAAGACTTTCGCCCAGACCGCCGTCCCGACGCTTACTCCCCTTGGCCGAAGAGAGCTGGAAGCAAAGCGTCAAAAGTGCCAAGCAAAGCGATGGCGATGAACAAAGGAAAGCGAAAACGCCAAGTCGAAGTTTCAAAGGAAGCAAGGTGGACTTTGAATTGAGTCGGCACCTTTCGGAGAAACTCATCAAGTTGGGTGAAGAATGTGAAGCTTCACTTCATGCCATTTTATTAGCAGCTTGGATGGTACTTCTTTCTCGATATGCTGAGGAAGACATGGAGGACATGTGTATTGGAACTCCTTTGGCATGTCGCAACACCTTGGAGTCCGAGAGTTGCGTGGGTTATTTTGTCACGCCCGTGTGCATTCGTGCGTCCGTCCGAAAGGGCACCTCCTTTCGTCACTTTCTAAGTCAGATTTGCCAAGAGACGCGACAGGCCTTGCAATTCCAAGATCCAAATGCCTTCGGCGAAATCTGTGAAGAACTCAATTTGGATCTTAGAGACGTTTTGCAAGCCATCTTCGTTTTTTCAATCCACTCCAGATTCGTTCACCTTCTCCACACAGTTGCCCTCCTTTTTCATGGGGCACGAGGGCTCGGAAGTTCCGTTGGGCTCTGAATTGCACTTGGAATCCATGGCACTTGGGCAGCGCTATGTACAATTTGACTTGGCTATGATGATGGCTTTCTGTGATTCTGGATCTCCATGCCTCATCGGGAATTTGCAGTATTGCTTCACCTCATATTCTCGTGAGACTGTTTTGCGTTTGCAGGCAGAATACCAGCGTCTCTTGGAACGTATCGTGGCAGAACCCTCCTGCGATGTTGCACAAATCCAGTTTGTTCATCCCGAAGATTTGCGACTCCAAAGTCGGGCAATCAGTCCGTGGCAGGACGGGCGCAGCAGAAACGCCAGACATCTTTTAATCAAGAGCAAGCACACATTACATAAGTTCTGTGAATAGATGTTTTTCCAAAATATTTCAACATGAAATCATGATCACATTCACGCATGTCCTGCCGTTCACGGATGTCGGATCCAGCGCCCCATCTAGCCAAAACAGCTTGTGGGCTGCAACGATCGCTTCGCACGGAGTGGAGCCTGGCCCCCCCCTGAAGGGTGGGCTCCAGTTCGTCGCTGGCCAAGGGGTGCAAGAGGCCAGCCATTTTTGGACTAGTAGCGTGGCACTTGTTACTAATAGCTTCTTGCTCCTAGTAGCGATGCACTTGTTTCTACTAGCCACTAATGGCTTCTTGTTACTACTAGTAAGGCACTTGTTACTAGAAGCGATGCACTTGTTTCTGACGTACAGCAAGGATGGCAGCCCCCCACGATGAACCCTCAGAACTGCACCTCCCGTGCAACAGGGCTATGTGGAAGCACTGGAATGGGAGAAACGATCGCTTGCCGGTCGCCGGCTTCGATCTGTCCCGGAAGGCCTAGCTTTAATCAGTCTTGGAAGGCGCAGCCAAGACAGCAGCGCAACACAAAGCAACAGGATGAATTTCTCATCAAGGCCAAGGTACAGGCACCGACCTTAGTCGAAGCGGGGAAGACCATCAGTCGCTTCTTCTACCAATTTCTAAAGATGGCACTACGTGGCGGAAGGGAGGGAGAAGTGTGGCTGAGGGGGGCCGTTCGATCCAGCAAGGCAAGAAGGAGGGCCAGACTAAATCCGCCTTCCACCCCTACAGGGACTCCGAGTAAAGAGCGCCCGCTCATCACCCCAAACCAGGCCATCCTAGCGCGCGGTGTAGAGAGGCTTCAGAAATCTTTGGGGGCAATATGTTCTTGACACGCAGCAAGTATATCACAGATTTGGCACCTCTTCATGAAGGAGCTTTGGGTTGGTGCAGGAAGCGCCCCAGAGGAAGCTGTTCAGCCTTCACGCAGCTGATTTCGGCTTTGGGTAGCTTTAGGCAGAAGTTTGGGATTTGCAGCTACAGCGTGCCCAAGAAGAAGCAGGGCAGGAGATCCAGCGCTATGAGGACTACAAGAATGTCAGCGCAGTGAGCGCCGTGGGGGCGTGGAATGGAAGCGCGCTTTGATGGTGGCGTTGCTAGCTGTGCTCCAGACAGCGAAAGCCTAATGATTGAGCCCAATGCAGGCGGCTTGGTCTTCACAGACCTAGCTGGACCTAGCTTTCAGGATCAGCACTGTGTTTTGCTTCAGCACGTGCTGCTGTGGATCGTGTTCAAGTGTGTGACCAGGCGCGCTTTCAGGTCTATGGCGGCTTGAGTCTTGGCACGACTGGATTGTAGAAAGGCAATTCGGTGCGAGATCAACGATAGGCTCCTGAAGGCCTACTACTTGGAGGCAGAGCGGTCTTGCATGTGGATTGAATTTGTGCTTGTGCGATATTGAACATCCACACAAGGGCCGCGCCCATGAGATCTTGAAGCTCTGCAAGGGATGCACGCCAGACGCATCCACCTTTAAGCGTGGTACCCGGATGCATGTGTAGATACATTATAGTACAGCTGACAAACCGCAGCCCTATTGCATCTTAGAAACTGGAGCTGCCTGCTTGCAAGGGCCCATGCTGCCGATGCTCGTTTGGTTTCCATTGTTTTTGAACTGGTGGGACTGGCCCGCAAAGCAGGGCCACTGATCTTTCGGCAACGGGCGCCAGATGCTTCAGTGGTTCACATGAAAGGTGGAAAAAAGGGTGCGCGTCGCGACCCCAAGGTTCTGCTGTAAATCTTGTTTGTGGCAGCAACACTGCTCGTGCAAACCCGAGGAGCAACATGGGGCACTTCCTTCAGAATCTTTGGCTGAGCTGGTGGTGCAGCGAGCAAGGCAAAATCCAACTGCGTTTGCGGTTGTGAGCCCTGAAGGCACTTTTACTTTTGGTGAAGTTTTACGCCGGGCAGAGCTTTTAGCTACTTGTTTGTTGGAACATGCGCAGCCGATCTACGTTGACAACCGAAGCCGCAGTGCCAGTGGGGCGAGTCGATCGGGCTCTGCCGAATTTGGCGCTGTTGGCTCTGTGGCCCCATGGTTGGGGAGCATCGGCGGAAAGCGCCCCACAGGCCCGGGCCACGCACCTGCCTCTGCCTTTCCTTCACCTTTGCTCGAAGAGTTGGCATGCCATTCGTCAGATGTGGAAAGTGGAGGAACCTTGGGAGCTTCAGATTTGGTGGCTTTGATGGTGGGCCCAGGGCTGTGGATGATCGCGGGTCCTTTAGGCGCTTGGATGGCAGGAAGTGGATACTTTGCTTTGGATGCGTCCCATCCGTTGGAAAGGATTTTGCAAATGACTGAAGATGCTGCACCGGGGTGTCTCGTAACTGAGAAACGTCACCAATCTTTGGCAAACTCTTTGGGTTGGCCTTCAGTCATGGTTGAAGATCTCAAAGAGTTTGATCTCAGGCAAGGCCGTCCAGACAAATCATTGGAATGAGTTGGACAAATCATTGGAATTGATTGTTTGCAGCATTTGCGCTGCATTTGCTACATTGTTTCTATTTAAGCTGCCGGGTCGTTCCACAAAACCTGGCAGACTTCGTGTTCGACGAGAACCCTGGCCATACCTCTCTATGGAGGCTCCCAGCCTCATGGTGTTCACCAGCAACGGCCTTAGAATTGCCGTCCGACAAAGAGCTTAACATCTATGAACACCGTGAGCGCTGTCAAAGTCGTTTCAGTTTGGCGCTAAAGATTCGAAAGACTGCCGAAATGTATGACACAAACTTGCCAAGGTGGATCCACGGGAAGACCCAAAGGCTCAAATTGTCAATATGTTTTGCAGTGTAATGATGGCGTGAAGGCATCTCCAGACCGGAATGTTTTCAAGATGCATCGATTTGGCAACTTGCAGTTTTTTCGTTTCCAGTTGGGAAGGTGTTCTGCTCTCTATGAGGGCGTTGCTGGCACACGTGCTTTTCACCAGCAAGCATTTTGACTTCAAGCATGGGCAGGTCACCGATGCGAACTGCACATTCTTTCGAAGACATTCTCACAATGTCAGTCACAAAGAACAAAGTCCTGCACAACAAAGCGCCGTTTGTTCCTTCATTCGGTTGAGTTCGTTTCGGCTTGTTGTCCGGTGCAGGCTGTCCTCCAGCATACCTCTTGGACATTCGACGCGTCGCCTTGCCTGACGAACATGAGTGTTCTTCACTTCGTAACTTCGTAACGTGAGTTTTTCTGACCATTTTTGAACCGCAAGGGTTGTAGCGATCAGGCCCAACTGCGAGATTTGGCCGGCCATCCTGGCGGGTGCAACGGTGGTCATCAGCAAACAACATGGTTCCAAGGCGTGACCCGGTACACCGTCCGACCAATGATTGCAAGCAAACAAGAAAAACAGACATCGTGTAATACACAAAACTATACATTATGTTTATATATATTATATATATACTATACGTATATATACTTTTGATAATACTATGTAGTTGATATGTCATCCTGGCAGGATTTCCAATATATTTCAGCCCTGGTCGATGAGCACCGCGTGAGCCACGCTCTGTTTGTGCCATCTTTGCTCGCAGATGCTTTCACGCAATTGAACCGACTTGGGGTGTAGTGCCAAGCTCTGCATGCCATGTGTTGTACACAAATCACAGACACAATTCCTATTCCCGGCGTGTTTTGCCACCTTAGGCACTCTTTTTTCGCCACTTTGCTTTAGCACTCGCTTTTGACACCCGCCTACTAAGCAAGAATGGTGCCAAGTGTGCCAGGGTGTGCGCGCGGTGCTTAGGAGATCCTGGAATCTTCCGCCTTGCCACGAAGTCTTCGATCTTTGGTGGTTGTTGGTGAGGCATGGGAGCCACAGCATTAAACCAGAGAAAACGCCAGACAAAGAAACCAGCAGTTTGGCAGCGTGTTGAAGGCCTGCTCCTTAAGATTGGCGCACCGGATCCTTGAGGCATCCGTTTAATTCAAGCAACAAGAGAATTGGATTCTGTAGCTTCTTGTTACTACTAGTAAGGCACTTGTTACTAGAAGCGATGTACATGTTCCTAGTAGTGAACATTGTTTCCACTATATTGTAAACATGTGGATTTTGCTAGTCTTTTTGAGTTACTAGCAATTGGCCTCCAATCTAGAAGCAGGCGTAAGAGTCCCAAGTCTAACGCATGTGTTCACAGCATGTCTACATATAGTTGTCTATAATGTGTCTACATAGAAGCTGCTAGGGGCTCCTGGCCGTACTACTAGGAACAATGTTTGCTATATAGAAGTTTGCTTCGATGTGCGTCTAGGCTCCTTTGTCTCTGAACAATTTCTATGGACCTTCTGAAGCCGGCATCGGTGCGACTATCTATGAGGTTCGGGAAAGACGATTCGCAGAGTTGCGGTTTCGATTAAGTGCGGATCAAGGAATTAGATCGCATCCTAGTTCACTAGGGTGGAGGCCATCGCTAGTAGGTTGGCCATAGCTATATAGTGTTTGCATGTGTGTGCGGTTTGCTGAAGATGTTGAGGTGGACAAGATCAGTACAGTTCCTCACAATGCTCCGCACCCAGAACCGAGACGAGCTCGGAGCTTGAAAATCCACCGCTGTGAGCTGACGGAATGAAACGAAGCGGCTGGTGCAGCCATGGCGCAAATGAAAGAATTATGCGAAGAGAAGCACAGCTAGAAAGAGAGCGAGATGTGGGTTTACAGGAAAGTAGAGAGGATGGAAAGTAGAATCTTACCACTTATACCCACTTAAGTATCCACATCAATTTCACTAATCAACACAGTACACACTCCTCAAGCATTCGGGTAAAGCGCTACCTGACAGTCTAAGCTGCGGTATTGGCCCTCAGCGGCGCACAGTTAGTAGCTGGATGCAGAAGACTGCTGGCTTCTCTAAGGAAGCCTGAGCCTTCTGATTTGGTTCCTAGATGTTTGGGGAAACTCAACTTGAACAACTGAAGAAACCCCTCCTTCGGATGCGCCAGCATGAACAATCTTCACTGGGCAGACAGCTCCCAGGCAAAGGGACAGAGCAAAACAGAGCAGCGCCACCCGAATTTGGAGATTGCTTGATGAGGGACCTCTTAGCAAATGTTAGGTTGGAGGCCATCACTGCTGGGATAAAGAAGCTCCTAGGGGCTCCTGGCATCGCTACTAGGAGCGATCGGACGCTAGTAGCTTGGAGGCCATCGCTATTAGGTTGAACCTAATAACGCTCATTGAACCGTCTCAGGTGCAAACGCTGCCGATTGGGAGACCAGTGTCCTGGCATCAGGCGAACTTGAGATGTTAGTCTTGTGGAACTTGGGACATTTTTCCGGCAATTCTGTACATGATTTTTTCCATATTCATAAGATGCACTCGATACAGTGTTGTCAACAGACTGGTGGCGTACTTGCTTGGCACATCTCAGCAGCGGTTTGCTTTGCATTTGCCTTTCTCCATCTAAATGATCCATGCCTCCACGCACTTGTCAGCGGTTTGTGCAAATGATAGAATGCAAAATTCTGCTCTGCTGGAGGCCATTGCTAGTAGGTTAGTAACGCACAACAAGGATGTTTGTTTTTTCTTAACTTGCTATCGAGGATCTTGATCTTGGATCGATGTTGTCAGGTGCTGCTGCTGGATCCTCAGCTACGTCCGGCAGTTGGCCGGGCAGGGCAGATTGGCATCATGGGTGAGGCGGGAAGAGATTTGGATTTCCTTTCGAAGTGACATCCTTGAAGACCTACAAGAAGCTACAAGGGCCTCCTCACCTTACTGCTAGTAACAAGAAGTTACTAGGGGCTCCTGACCTTACCACTAGGAGCAAGAAGCTACTAGGGACTCTTGACCATACCACTAGGAACAAGAAGCTACTAGGGGCTCCTG
>CAXAMN010024929.1:412497-424428 GCA_963970005.1 Durusdinium trenchii
CCTGGCCTTACCACTAGGAACAAGAAGCTACTAGGGGCTCCTGGCCTTGCCACTAGGAACAAGAACCTAGTAGGCCATACCACTCGGAACAAGAAGCTACTAGGGGCCCCTGGCCTTACCACTAGGAACAAGAAGCTACTACCGGTTCTCCTGGCCTTACCACAGGGAACAAGAAGCTACTAGGGGCTCCTGACCTTACCACTAGGAACAAGAAACTACTAGGGGCTCCTGGCCTTACCACTTGGAACAAGCAGCTACTAGGGGCTCCTGGCCTTGCCACTAGGAACAAGAAACTACTAGGGGCTCCTGGCCTTACCACTAGGAACAAGAAGCTACTAGGGGCTCCTGGCCTTACCACTAGGAACAAGAAGCTACTAGGGGCTCCTGGCCTCCACTAGGAACAAGAAACTACCAGGGGTTCCTGGCATCGCTACTACGAGCAAAGGACGCTACTAGGGCTCCTGGCCTTACTACTAGGAGCATGAACGCTACTAGGGGCTCCTGGATGGGCTTGCACGATGACATAGGGGGACGTGCTATGGTGGGCGTATGTCGGCGTTCGTGGTGCTAGGGCCTGGCAAGTGGATACTTGCATTTGCCAGAAGAGACCAAAGCCAAGTTCATCCAGACGCCCCAGGCTGGAAACGGGTTGTGGTTCGTGACTTCGCTAAATGTTTCGACTTGGCTCAGAGAGTGTTGGAGAACAATCTATCACATTTGCAAGTTGGAGAACAGTCTAATCAGTCCAAAGGCTGAAGGCAGGACATGGACAAGCACGCTTGTTGAGGCAATCCGAGATGTTTTCCCTCAGTGTGGCTCCAGATTGCACCCACTGCGCTATTTGCGATGTTGATGCATTTTCGTAAGAAAGAATCTAGTTTGCTAGTATTTCCCGTGCTTGTATTGCATAGTAGGGGTGTTTTGGTTTCAAGATGGTTCAAGGCAGATTTAGGAGGTGTGCCACAGAGCTGAGGCACATGACGCATTACGGTTGTTTTGCATACTATTCTTATCTATTCTTCAAGCGGTGGAAAAAACACACCTCGTCATCAGTTGTGAGAACATTGTTGAACACATTTATCGGTAAGTTTGCGCTATTAGTTTCACTTGCGGTCAGACCCAGTAGTATCACTTAACCGTAACCTATACTCTTTAACAACACTTTGGTTAACAACGGAAGAGGTGTTACTTTTTAATGAAGAGTCTCATGTAAAAAGGGTCAACAGAGAAAAACATATGCAAACTGTCCATTTGTGCAGAACCGAATGTGCAGAAACCGTCCAATTCGTCGGTTTCACCGAACACGTCGACGCGTCGACGCCACCATGAACCGAAGTGAATAAGTCTAAGTTGAGAATTGAAAAATTGGAATTAAAAGTGCTGGTCCGCAAAGGATGACACGCACAAAACGAGAAGTGTACACTCGACAGCCGCTTTTATGCTCGAAAATAGGAGCGTTGAACCTTGCAGGTTATGAGCCCAAGGTGAAAGGTGTAAGACCCGTGGGCAAGGACGGGCAGCCCTGCGCACTTGCAAGCAATGTCCATGGTGGCTCGTCGGAGACGAAGGCAGCCTGGCGATGGGGATGAAGAAGAGGACCCAGCCGATCAGGGAGGCCTTCAACTACAAGAGCAGCCGCTAGAGGAGGGTCAGCTGGCCTTGGAGGATGGCGAAGAGCAAGGGGAAGAGACCCTTGAAGGTCCGAAAGGACCGCCTACAACCTTGACACCGTTGACCCCACTCTTCACGCCGGAACAGCTGAAGGGACTTCATGAAGTGCAGAGCCAAGCTCCTCACCTATATGCTCAAGTCCCGAGGCAGAGCATCTGGCAGCCTGGTATGGGGAACAGGTCGCCAGAGGAGGTGCAAAAGGAGAGACCCACGTTCCTGCCGAAAGAAGAAGGTTCAGTGGGAGTGCTTCCACAGACGAGCACGACGACGGGGACACCATCACCGGCACTGGTGGGCGACCATGTACCAGATGACCAGCGACGTGGACGACCAAGAGAACCACGGGTACCTGAAGTACACGAGCCTGAAAGTGACAGCGATGGGCGACAACCTCCCCAACCTAGAGAGCAATCGGTGGTTCAGATCCAAGGGAACGGGCCTGGAGGAAGAGGTCTGCATGTTCCGAGAGGCTTTGGACAAACTGGCCCACCTGGGTACATCATGCCCCATGAAGAGAGGAGGGGACCTATGCCGCATCAAGGAGGATGGCAAGTTCAGCTGCATCCCTATGGCCCTGGTCCGCCAAATCCACAGGAGATGATGACCATGTTGGCAATGCTGAAGCAGGAGAATCAACAACTGCAGATTCAGCAAGCAGAGCTCATGGACGCCATGAAGTACCAGAGGGCTAGCCTGGAAGCCAAGGTCCATGATCTACAACGTGAGCTGGAGCAGCAGGCTTTCAGAACGCCAGAAAGCGATGAGCCTGTGAATCGTCAGCTGGAATTGACGGTCGACGAGCCTCCGAGAGAGACAGATTTGGAGGTGGAAAGACGCCGGCTGTATGAGTTGACTCCCATGCAACAGTTCGAGCAGCTCCAATCCTTGATGGGGACGGTCACTCCGGCGCCAGCAAAGCGAGGTGGTCGGGGGCAAGGACAACGAGAGAGGTCGAGATCTCAAGGTCCGAGAACTGCACGTCAGGGAGGAGGTCAACCTGAGGGCTTGGTGGCATCTCGGGCGAAGGGCTTCGAACCGGAAGGGAGACAAGGGACCGGGAAAGGTGTGGGTCAGCCAAAGAAGAAAGCCACAGCCGAGCAGCCTGGTCGATCTTCAACGGCAAATGTTCGGGAGGAACCATCAAGAGAGCACGGTGGTGGCATGGCTGATGCGATGTCTATGCTGATCACCTACCTGGTCGACAAGGACAAGAAGCAAGAAGGACCGGAGTCGGTCAAGCCGGGGACGGCCACACTCCCAGTCCTGGCAGAGCCATCCGATACGGCTCCCATCGACCTTGCTGACTGGCTCACTATGGTGGAACCGGCTATGACAGACCTTAGCGACTCGTCAGGCGAGTGGTGGGAGTTGGTGGTGAGCGAAGCAAGGGCTTGGTACAAACAGTACATCAAGCTTCGTCCAATTCAGCGGGCATCATCCAAGATCGAGCCGTCTGCTGAGTTGCAAAAGCCGAAGTGGGCTCGAGTGGAAAAGAGGGCCATCAGCATGCTGCTTTCTTCAGTTCCCACATCAGTGAAGGAGGAACTGGTAGCAACGAGGACTTTGTCACCGCTGGGGCTGGTGAGCAAACTCATGGTCCTCTATCAACCAGGTGGTGCTCATGAGCGCACCATCATCCTGCGGCAACTTGAAGATCCGCCAGAAGCAGGGTCGCCAAGCGAAGCCTGCATGGGGCTCCGACGCTGGATGCGCTGGCTCAGGAGGGCCACCGACATTGGATTGAATCTCCCTGATGCGATCATCCTCATGAAGGGCATCAACAAACTCAGCAAGCGGATCCTCACTCAACAACCGGATCTGCAATTCAGATGTGCCTTGGTCAAGAACACCTTGCAGCTTGATACCATCCCCAATGAGGAGACTGTTCGGACGTATGCTGAGCATTTACTCGCTGAACTTGAACAACTCATGCACCGAGTCCGACCGTCTTCGAGCACTACGAGACCTGGAAATCAGGGAGGTGGACCATTGGCAGTAAAGGCACTACAAGGGGAAGATCGAGAGAAGAAGGGGGACTCGCCAACGACATCGGCGAAGGGTCCTTGTCGATATTTCCTCACCGAGTCTGGATGTCGAAGAGGGCAGTCGTGCAAATGGGCGCATCAACTGGAGACTGGCGACAAGCAGAACCAGGAGAGAAGGTGCTTTACGTGCGGGGCCACACAACACCTGGCTCGAGACTGTCCGAGGAAAGAGACGGCAAAGAAGGGAGAAGGACCTCCATCTGGCCAGAAACCGAAGCTTCAGAAGCTGCTGGACAAAACTGGTGGTGGTGGAAATGGGACCTCACGGAGCGAGTCGGGGGCTTCAATTTCTCCTCAAGCAGCGTCCTCACAGTCGGTGACTTCGGAGGCGGCATCGGATGCAGCGACAAGAACTGCAGACCCAATCAAGAATGTGCTTGATGAGGCGCACAAGTTGCTCAAGGGCATGAACCTCGAAGAAGAAGGGCAAGATCGTGCAACGGACCTTGGTGCGACGTTGAAGAAGCTGAATCGAGCATGGGAGAAAGGTGGCCCAGAGCTACGGGCAGTCAAGATAGCTCGAGTCCAACAAGGTCGAGAGGGACTTCTGGATTCTGGGGCAACGCACGCTCTGAGGCCCAAGCTCCGAGGAGAAGACCTTCAGAGATATCGCCAGGTGAGGGTGACGTTGGCTGCCGGAGGAGCGCAAGACATCCGAATGACAGAAGGGGAGACGCTGGTCCACAACAGTGAGAACGTGGAGCCGATCGTCCCGGCCGGAAGGCTTGTTCGCGACTTGGGGTGTCGAATCGAGTGGATGGGGGAAGCTTGCACTTTGGAGCACCCAGTCAAGGGCAACATTGACCTCAGAGTTGAAGCGGGATGTCCTCAAATGGACCATGATGTTGCGTTGGACCTCATCAGGGAGCTGGAGGAATCTCGGTCGAGAACGGCGTTGAGGTGCTACCGATTTGGGGAGGCTCACAATGACGTCGACTGGCTGGACCGGGTGGTGGCAGATTGTCCGATCTTCGACAAGGTCCCGATCCGAATCAAGGATCGCCTGGTGGACTCTCCAGCGAGGAATCTTGAGGTCCTTGGAGTCAATCGACGCATCCGCAAGCGCTGGAAAAATGAGGGTGTGGTGGTTCATCTCTACGCTGGGAAGAATGAGGGCTACGATCTCACAAGGGCTCTCAAGGAGGCTGGCGGAGACACTACGAGATTGTTGGAGGTGGATATCCTTCGAAACCAAAGTCATGACATGTCAAAGGACGATGCAATGTACGCAGCACTGCTAAGGATGGCGATGTTGGGCTGGATTGATGCGGTGATCGGTGGACCCAACTGCAGGACCCGCAGTGAACTACGACATCATCCGGTCACGGGACTACCAGGGCCATCGAGATCGTTGGGAAGACCCTGGGGCTTGGACGAGTTGGATGAAGTGGAGAGGGCAAAGTGCCATTTGGACGATGTGCTGCTGTTGCGTATGGTGACGCTCTACGTGGTGGCAAAGCTGGGTCGAGATGCACGATTGTCCCAGGAGAAGAATTCCGCGTTGCTGCCAACGGTCAGGTTCTTGATGGAGCAGCCTGCAGCGCCTCAGCACATGCCGGAAGTGGCATCCTTCTGGAGAACCGAAGAGTGGAGGGTAATGAAAGAGCATCTCAACCTGGACATGGTGACCTTCAACCAGGGTGCCTATGGTGGTATGGCGGTGAAACCTACCTCACTGGCATTGAACATGGAGTTCATGGTTCCCGAGGATCGGGGCCCGCCCAAGGCCTTCTTGAAGACCAAGCATGAGGTGTCGAGCTCCGAGCTGGCGAGATGGGCCCCCCGGAATGATGCGAGAGATTGCAAGAAGCATCACTGTCAACATCCAGAAGAGGCGGGTGACGATGAAGGCCTTGTCTTGGCAGGAGCACCTGGCACAGGGACACGTGCCGTTCCGCAGAGACTGCGCTGTCTGTCAGAGAGCAGCGGCAAGGGATCGACCACATCGAGCTCAAGGGATAGCGGCTCCGTGTGTGCTGTCGCTGGATCTGACTGGACCATTTGTGCTCGGCCATGACATTGACGGCGACCTCAAGAAGTACCTCCTGGTTGGAGCATACACGTGGCCGGTCATGGAGGAGGCACCATGGGACGAGGTTGAACAGCTGGAGGTGATCCCAGACAAGGACTGGCCTACACTCGAGGAAGAGGAGGCTCTTCGGGAAGTGGAGTATGACCTGGCTCAGGACCTGGAAGCTCATGGCGAGGAGATGTCCTATCGACCTACGTCAGATGAGGGCGAAGATCTGGAGATGGGTGAGCCGGAGGAGGATGAACGGCAGGGCGAAGGTGACGGTGATCAGTTAGAGCCGCCGCCTGATCCAGGACCCAGTCAACCAGAACCACCATCGGTACCACCTCCAAAGACTCCAGAGGAAGTTGAAGAGCACCAGAAGGTCTACAAGATGACCACAATGTCCATTTGCCTACCACTGACCTCGAAAAGCGCAGCAGAAGTCCTTGCTGGAACACAGGAACTATTTGGAATGCTGAGACGCCACGGCTACCCTGTGGCTAGAATCCATACCGATGCAGGCCGGGAGTTCGACAACAACCCGTTCAAGAGGTGGTGCTTGGAGAGGGGGCTGGCTAGAACCTTCAGTCCTCCGGATGAACACCAATCAAACGGTCGTGCTGAGGCCATGATTGCGTCGATCAAGCAAAGGGTCCGTCGACTTCTACATGCTTCGGGCATGCCCACGAAGTGGTGGCCGGCAGCGGCGAGACATGTCACGGAGCTGGAAAGAAGGAGAAGGGAGAACATCAAGGAGACGCTTCCACGCTTTGGGCAGCTCATCACGGTGAGAAAGCGAGCTTGGGAGCGAGGAGGACCTTTTGAAGCGACATCCGAGATGGTGACCTACCTGACACCTACACCGCAAGTGTCCAAAGGGCACGCGGTCCTCACGGACAAGGAGAAGGTCAAGGTAGTGAGCTACTTGATAAAGGATGTCAAAGAGCCTAAGCCTGACGAACGAGACTTGGTCATGGAGGAGGTCCATATCCAAGACGACCCTGTACGGCTTCGCTGGAGGTTGAGAGAGAAGACACCACTGGCATGCATACGGGGAGAAGAAGACCTACAGAGGGAGGAGGATCGTCGAATGCTCTTTCAGGCCGTCTATGAGGAGGAGGGTCACTTGTTGGGAGCTGCTCCAAGAGAAGTTCCTCCGTTGAGCCGAGGTCTGGTTGCTCTACGACAAGAACAGGTGGCATCAACCCAACGACTCTTGGAAGACGAGATTCTCCAAACCCGGATCGTGCCCAACGATGAGGTGTACAAAGACCGGGAGCTGTGGCTGGAGGCCATTATGAAGGAGATCCAGTCCTTGGAGGGCAAGAAGGCGATTCGGCGACTGACTCCCGCAGAAGTGGCCTACTACCAGAGAGAGCATGGAGACAAGGTGGAGGTGGTTCCAGGGAAGGCCATCCATGCGGTGAAGGCCCCTGACGGACGAAGGAAATGCCGCCTGGTGGTGTGCGGGAACTACCTGAAGGGAGCTGGAAGAGGTCCTGGAGATCGTTCGGAGGCAGCTCAGCTCTATGCAGGTGGGGCGGATACTACATGCTTGAGGACCTCATTGGCACTGGCCGCTTCGCGAGGCTGGCAGGCGGCTAGCCTGGACATTAAGACTGCTTTCTTGAACGCACCTCTACGAACACTTCAGGAGAGCAGCCGGAAAAAGAACCTTGCCTTGGAAGACGCCCATGGTCGACCCCAAGAGGATCATGAAGAAGCTGGAGGAGGTCGCGATGGTCAAGAAGAGATGGCCATGGAAGAGCAGCAGGAGAAGGACCTCACGAAGAGGAAACGACTGGTGCTCACGCTTCCTCCGAAGATCCTCATTCGGCTGGGATTAGTGAAGGAGGGGGAAATGTGGTTGGTGGAGAAGGCCCTGTATGGCTTGCGTGAGTCTCCGAAGCTCTGGGGGGGACTACAGGGACATCGAGATCAGCCAGATGTCCTTTCAGGTGAACTCCATCACCTATGAGTACCAGCAGAGTTTCGCGGAGGAGAACTTGTGGCTGGTGCGCAGGAAGGATGCCGGAGATGGAGATCAGGTTGAGGGACTCGCCTTGGTGTACGTGGATGATGTGATGCTCTTCGGCACCGAAGAGATTGTGAGGGCAGGGCTCCAGAGCTTTCGAAGGACCTGGGAGACGTCCGAACCTACGTGGGTGGGAGATCGTGAACCAGTTCGGTACTGTGGAATGGAGTTGAGTCGAACTGAACAAGGAGACTTCTTTGCCAATCAATGTTCCTACTTGAGGGAAGTGGTTCGGCGACATGGCATGGAGGACCTTTGCAGCGCTCAGATGATGAAGGAATCCCAGGAACCCGAGGATGAGCTGGATCGCACGCCCTTGCAGGTCCGAGAGGCACAACAACTCGGAGGAGAACTTTTGTGGCTGGCAACGAAGACGAGGCCGGACATTGCCTACACGGTCAGCCGAATCTGCTCAGCGACGAGCCGGGCCCCAAAATGGGCGATCCAAACCGCATACCAGCTGATCAGGCACTTGAATGCCACGCAGGGCCTGGGCTTGTGGTACAGGAGAGACGCCAACTTCATCTTGGAGTCAGTGAGTGATGCCTCTTTCGCTCCAGGAGGTGCTCATAGCCATGGCTGCGTGATCACAACGGTGGCCGGAGCACCGGTGGCATGGAAGAGCTGCAAGCAGCCGTTCCCCGCCCTCTCAACCGCGGAGGCAGAGCTCATAGAGGTCATCGAAGCTGTGGTCGTGGGAGACAGCATCGCATGTCTGGTTGATGAGATGGCGAAGGACGTCCCGAAGTTCCTCAAGTGCGACAACACAGCTGCAGTTTCAATAGCAAGTTGTGCAACTGGAGCGTGGCGTACAAGACACTTGAAGGTCCGGGCCGCCCACCTCAAATGGAGGATCCAGTCTGGTCAATGGGAGCTGAAGTACCAGCCTGGAAGAGAGCTCATCGCGGACATCGGCACCAAGTCGTTGCCAGTGGCCCGGGTCAACGAGCTGAGGCAACGGATGGGAATGTCATGGCAGCCCGACTCAGTGGACGAAGTGCATGAGGAGGACAAGGGCATTGTCGCACCGAGGGCTATGAAGTTGGTTGCGAAGTACCACTTGGAGAAGGCCATGAGGCTTGTTGTGGTGCTGTCGGCATTGAAAGAGGTGCATGGAGCTATGGCGGAGAATGTCACCAAGAATGCCGATGAGAATGTCGAGGGTGACCAGATCTTGTACCTTCTCAGCGTCATGATGATGTTGCTGGGAATGGTGCTCATGAAGGTCATTCAAAAATGCCGCTTGCATTGGAACCGGGTGGAGGACGATCCGGCGACGCGTAGAGTGAGGGTCTCTCGCTTGGCTGGTCAATCTTCTTCCGGGACAAGGGCTTCTACCAGACCTCAAGGAGGAAGAGATCAAGAACCACGTCAACGTGATGGGGAATGGCAGCAAATGAACCATGAAGGGCAGAGTGCTTCATCCTCATCACCAAGGGGTACCAGGATGGGTGGAGGCATCCAAGTTGGACATCAAGGGAGACCGGATCCCGCACAGAATGAGCCACAGGAGGAGCCGCCGAATCAAGCTGACCTACCTGGAGGGCATCATTTGGAGATCACCCTGACTGGGAGGAGGAGGCGATTCCCCAATGAGCCAACGTGGAAGATCTGGTTCGCGGAGTCCAGCAAGTGCTTCCATAGACAGCGGAGCTGCAGGGGATTGAGCAAGGCCAACCGAGTTCATGAACAACCGGTGTGTGGAGCCTGTCAAAGGGCCACCAGAGGCCAGAGAAGTCTTCGAGAGACGAACTTCGTCTATGAGGACCAGCTCGGCAACTTCCACACCGATGCTCGGTGCAATGCGGTCACGGGACCGATGACTGAAATCCGCCAATGTAAAGTGTGTGGCGGTTGAAGCGGTTTGAGCCTACGGCTCGATTTTCGAATGCTGGTCAGATGCTAAACGCACGACCAGGGAGGAGTGCTGGTCCGCAAAGGATGACACGCACAAAACGAGAAGTGTACACTCGACAGCCGCTTTTATGCTCGAAAATAGGAGCGTTGAACCTTGCAAAAAGGATTTGATATGCAAATAAATTGAAAACTACAATACAGTCGTTTTTTGTATCCGCTTGTGTAGATCATTTGTAATATTTCTTTTTTGCGAGGTATCTTACGGGTGACGTTGGTCGCTATTGCCAGGCTGGATGGGCAGCAGTTTGGTTGCCCTACAAAGCGCTTTCACTTTCAGCTAATTTGCTCGAAGTCACTTGCAACCAGGTTATTGCCCCATGCTACGAATTTCACTAAAAAGTGGCAACTCAGCCTTAGGTTGGTTGGAGGCCATCGCTCTTAGGTTGGAGGCCATCACTAGTAGGTTGGAGGCCATGACCCTCCTGTTAACCTCACTCGTTAAAAGCATTCTTTCATCGTTTTTCAGGATGACCTCCTGGAGTTTGTCGGGCGACTTGACAACCAGGCAGCGGGTGACGGGGGGGTTCAAGAAAGTATGAGATTATCCGACTCTGACCACAATTGGCCTCCAACCTAGTAGCGTCCTTGCTCCTAGTAGCGATGCCCTTTGCTCCTAGTAGTAAGGCCAGGAGCCCCTAGTAGTGTCCTTGCTCCTAATAGCAATGGGCCTCCAAGCTAACTAGCGATGGCCTCCATCTGACTAACGATGGCCTCCCACCTAATAGCACTCGGAAATGAGCATGCAGCATGCAACACCTTATTGGAGCAACCAGGAAATCTGCTCAACCATGTTGCGCTGCGTGGACCTGTGAGGGGTTCTCACTCCTTGGAAGGTAATTACAAGTGCATCGCTAGTAGTAACAAGTGCTTTTTTGTTACAAAAAAGCTATTAGTAAAAAAGCTAGTAATTACAATTCTAATTAAATTCTTATTGTTACTACTAGTAAGGCACTTGTTACTAGTCGCGAGGCACTTCTCACTCCTTTGAAGGGTGCTTTGGCTTGTAGGGTTTATCCGGTCTCTAGCTGTTCGCCTTCGGGTGTGGCTTCGGTTGTAGCGGGTTGCTTCATTTGCGGTATTTGCGGGCTGCCTTTCGGTGTGACTTGGTTGCTTGGTTTTGTTAACGTTCAACCCTGCTTCGCCCAACGTGTGTCGATGCTTCTTCAGCATGCCCTGTCTGTGTTTGGCGCCCTTCAACGCTGCATCTTCTATAGCTTCTGGCTTCCTCCTCCTTTGACCCTGCCTCTCTTCTATCTCTTCCCTCGCCATCCTTTTTTCTTCAGCACTGCTTGGGACATTGGCTGACGGCAGCGGTGCTGCCACTGCTGTCGCTTTTGATCTCTTTTTCACCTTCAACTTCTTGCTCACCTCAATCCCGAAGAAAGAGGAATCTTCTCCTGGAGTGATTCGTGCCAATGTGCGTGGACTTGTCTAAACTTACTAAAAGACAAATAAATCACAATCTTCCACCTTTTCCTCCTGTGACATGCGTGCCGCTGCTACCAACGTCCAAAGAGGAGGAACGATATGAAGAGCCGAATGCAACAGAGGCCCAGAGTCGACTATATGAGGGCTTCGGTGGACTCTGGAGAAGGTCTGGTCATGATTTCGCATTGTCAGAATATGACAGGTACAGGCTTTGCATGGCTCTTCTCGACCAACAAGAAACATGTCAAGGAAGGATAAATATAAAGGACAGTTAAAGGACACCTCAAAGAACCTAATAGCGATGGCCTCCAACCTAAGAGCGATGGCCTCCAAGGCAAAGACACCTGAAGTCGGGAAATGGAAAGAAGAACACCGGGAGAAAGGTACATGGGAGAAAAGAAGCGGCAGAAATCAGCACCCGCAGCAGCACGGGCCAATGAATGAAACCCGTTTGTTCAAATTTGGTCGGCAATTGAGCTGAGTAAGCCCAGGTCACTGGAAAGGAGTTTTCACAACATCTCAATGCATGTGCTGAAGCATCATGTTAGAAGCAGTTTGACGGCTGAGCTGTTCGGAACAGAGCTAAAGATATCGAAGATCGTATCGAAGTGTTTCATGAAAAAGGCGTTCCTGGCATGAAAAAAAAAATCGTTCTGTTTTCCTCAGTTCCTCGGTCAGGTGAAGCTGCGAGGGCAACGAGTGGAACTCGGTGAGGTGGAGGAAACCTTGCTGTCCGCGCCGGCAGTGACCGAGGAGCGACGAGCGAGGACAGACTCGGAGCAAGGAAGCTACAACTAGCAAACATTGTTACTACTAGTAAG
>CAXAMN010024929.1:425511-460348 GCA_963970005.1 Durusdinium trenchii
GAACGGGGCTCCTGGCCTTACTAGGAGCAAAGGACGCTACTAGGAGCTTACACCTCAACGTTTCGCCGCCGGATTCCGGCGTGGCCAAGGGTCCCAGTTTCGGGTCTCCAATCTCCGCAGGCCGTGGCAATTGTTCATTCGGACCGCCTAATTGGTTACGTCTCACTTCTCCAGGCGCATGGGTTGGGAGGAAGCAAACATTGTTTCTACTAGTAGCGTGGTACTTGTTACTACTAGTAAGGCACCTGTTACTACTAGCGTGGCACTTGTTCCTAGTAGCTTATTGTTTCTAATAGCTTCTTGTTACTACTAGTAAGGTACTTGTTACTAGAAGTTTGCAGGGTTTTGGGGTTGAAACCTATTGAAACGCTGCCTCCACCCCAGTAGCGATGCCCTCCAACCTACTAGCGATGGCCTCCAACGAAGAAGAAATGGCGGAGTTTTGCAGAGGTTTGGGATTAAAATGGCCTCCAACCTAGTAACCTAGTAGTGATGGCCTCGAACCTATTGAAGCATTGCCAGAAACACACTCACTTGACCCAGTGCGCGCCCACGGCCGGCGCGCCGGCGGAAGGCAGTCCGCACTCCTGTCCTGCCCACTGTGGGGCTTGTCTGGTTTATCCCATGTTGGGACAATCCCTGGTGCTAAGCGGTCGAACCAAGTCGTTGCAAGTTCTGATCGGCCTCCCGGAACAAAACTCCCTAAGATCTTCCAAGCCTCGCAACTTCACTTGATTCGAACAGCGAAGGGCGAGCCCACCCTGTGGAGGTCCTACGCCAATCTGGCCCAGGTTGATGCCACGAACATCCAAGGTTTCAAAAGCAAAATGCACCGAATAGGCCCTAACACAAGAACGAACCAACCGAACAACAGCCGCTAACGTCTGGGCAGATCGAAAACAGCCACTACTGGATGTCGCAGGCACCCACTGGCCCTTCTTTGCTCCCGGTACCGGGAAGACCCCAGCGAACCACCGGTAACACCAAAAAGAAAGCTCAAGCCAGCTAACTATACACTGCGTGGCATTTCCAGCACCTTCCTCAACAAGACGCTGTATGAGCCTAAAGCCAAAAGTTCCAAAATTCGTGGCCAGATCAGTTGTCTGTACAATCGTCAGCCAGTTGTTTGGAAGGGAGTCTAAAAAAATGTCACCCTCATGAGCCAAAGCTTGCAGAGTGACAGGAGCCATTTCCTCTTGCGCTTCCAACTCACGCACTGAAGTCTCATGTTTCTTCTTCAGCTCATGCCAAGTCGAAGCTATCTCTGTGTGTAGCGCTTGCAATTCTACCATCTTCTGCAGCTCACTGTTTTGGTGGGACACCAGTTGAGCCCACAAGGACCTCACTGAACTGCTGTGCATCGAATGTGCTGCCTGAGCTGCACGGTCTGCCAAATGGTTCCAGTGTGCCTGCCAGCTCTTCACCGGATCATCACAAGAGTCCCCCTGAACATGCCCTGGAGGAGCTCTTAAGCTGCATCAATAGTTCAGCACAGCGCATCCACAGGTCAGTGTTGGAATCGAAAGGTGGATCATGTACATGGTCTAGGAGTCTCCACACTCCCGTGGCGGTGTATGCACTGTCCGTCCAACATGCTACTGCCCCGCCCCACTCTACAGCCCAAGTTAAAGCACTGAGCATGGCTACCAGTTCCGCCCGATCACTAGAATGGTGAAATCCTGGTACAATGCCTGAGCTAAGTGTGCAGCCATGAGTCGCAGAAACAAGTGCCCATGAGGACAAGGCGCATTCTTGAAGGTCAGGCATCAAGCATGATCCATCAACAAACAGGTCCACCCAGTCTGACATGGTTTCAACCTCCTCATACACGAATTGTGGACACGCAAGAGGTCCAAGTGCTTGTTGATATGCTTCCCATCTAGGGAATTTCTCTGGCAGCAATCGATGTTTTTGTGCTATCGTGAGGTTGTCCCACCGGGAGCGGATGCTCTCATGTCGCTGGTGTACCTCAGTGAGCATTTTACATTGTATGCATCTATGGTCAAGGTCATCCGGCACCTGACAGAACGGGCAATCTGGTGTTCGCATGTTATCAAACTTAGCCTGCTGTGCACCAGTGCAAAAAGCTCCTTCTTGAAGTGCAGCTACTTGAGCAAACTGCAAACCATGCAGCTTCTTGTGTGCCCTGCGAAGCACTGCCAGATTGATCTTACAAAGACCCCTGAAGTCAGAGCGACCTTGCAGCTCCGAGGAGATCCAGTCGGTCCAAGCATCTTCCAGCAGAGAGAACAATTGCTGTTCAGGAATCTGGATCAAATCGATTTCAATGCCTACATGTGTGCAAATCAGAGGCGGGGAAATGACCCTCCAACCAAGTGGCTCAAAAATCTCCAGAAGCTTCGAGAAAGGGCCTGCCCTGAGGACACCCTCAAAGCCCTGGTGGTATTGACACCAAAGGTCAACCACCATGTCTTGTTTCAAGGCCATGCGTCTGAAGTCGGTCAACACCCTGGTCACCTGATAAAAGCCCGGATCAGTCTTCATGGGTGCAAGCAGCGAGAGCCTAACGAGAGGCGACGCTCCCGCAGCTCCATGTCGAAGTGCTCGAACCGCTGCAGTCCTTAATGCTTGAATGTGTGATGGTCCAAGCAAGCAAACTGAAATTCCATGTAGGGCTCGGGGCCAGAAGGCCTGCTGAAGAACCATCTGCTTCGATCTGTCATCAGCTCCCAATTTGCGCAGTCGTATCCACAACGCGTCAAGGGATGCTATTCTGGCTTTCTGAACTGCAATGCGTCTTTGAGCTGAATAGCTGTGCTGGGCTCCCAGGTCTCCTGCACTGGAGCGAACTTCAAGGCCCATAAGAGAGAGAGCGTCTTTGTCAGTCGCCTTGGTGCTCCACGTCCAAGACTTCCGAACATCCATGTCCAACCTCCACATCGAGAGAAACTCCTGCAGCACTATGTGTCCATGCTGTAAATGTGCAACATTCTCACTCAAGATGCCCAAATTGTCAACAAAGGACAAAGGAACAGTGGAGGGAGCAAAGTGATGGAAGTAGAAATGAAAGCTCAGGTCAACTACGCCCATGGCATAGCAGCTCAGTGCACATCCCTCTGGAACCCCGCATGTGCTCAGATGTGCTGGGCCAATCTCTCCACGAACTTGAAAACGTCTCTCCATCTTAGACAGAAAGCTTTCCCATGCCTGCAACACCTCCTTCGGTGCTCCTGTATGGCTTGCAAGACGTAGCATAGGCAGTCTAGGAATGTTCTCAAAAGCTTTCTGTATATCTGTCACCAAGCCCTGGAGTGCAGATCCAGCTGAAACACATAGCTCCACCAGGCCTTGGATCATGAAGGAAATCTGCAATGCTTCTTTGCCTGGCAGAAACCCCAGCTGTGTGTCGGTAGCCAGGGATGCTAGATGTGCCAGCAGCGGCCTAGCTCTTGCTGTCGACCAGCTCCGGTAGATGGTGGAAAAGATGATGATTGGTCGATAGTGTGCAACTTCGGCTGCAGTAGCAGTCTTCGCCAAGCAAGCCACAAACCCTGCTAGTAGTTGGTCTGGCCAGTCAATCTTTTGCTCCTCGATGGCTGTCAACATTTCAAGGAGAGACACTTGAAGCCCTCTAGGGGCCAGTTGGAGATCCCTCCCATGAAAACCGTCCGGACCCCTGGCCGCTTTGTCATTGTACCTTGTGTTCACATCATGCCATCCATGAACATCCAGCTGCTTGTAACCAAGATGGCTTTTTGGCAAAAAGGCCCGTCCAAAAGCTAGGATTCGATTCCAGTCACTTTCACTAACAGAGGAGTGCTTCTGCCAGCGATTGGTCCAGAAAGCTCCAAGCACCTCGAGGATGGTGGACACTTGTGAGCACACGCTTTGACAGACCAGTGACTGACCCGCCATCAGCAAGCAATCCGCATCAACGACCCTGTAGACATCCGCCTCCTTTCTCTCAAGCTGAATTGCAGTCATAGAGTCAACAAGCCAGATCCGATTGTCACAAAGACCAGTTCCAATCTCATGTTCCAGCTGGATCTCACTTCCATCCTCCGCCACCGCCAGTATCTCCGTCTCTTCGGTTTGCAGCAAACTGTCAAGATACTCCTTTTCGTGCAGGCGCACTCGCTTGAAGATGCGTTCCCGATGAGCCGTCAGTTGTGCCTTGGAGATTTCCTGCTGACGCCGAAGCTGCCAACTTTCGAGCTTGCGAAAGTTGCTGGTGAAGTCAGTGAACAGCAGCTGCACCATTTGCATTGAAGGCACTCCAATAGGCAGTTCAGCTGGAAGCCCCTGATGCTGAACAGGACGTGTGCGCCACCATTTTCTAAAACCACCCTGAAATCCTGCAGCTCGTTCAATAGCAGCCCAGGTTTCAATCCTGTGGGCTTGAGCGGAGGCCGTCATGGTGCCTCTCTGCAAGCTCTGCGTCAATGCTTGAAATCGACGAGCCTGTTTATACCACAGCTGAACTCCTCTGCATGCAAAGTCAGATACAAGGCGGATGTCACCTTCACGAGCCGATTTGCATATTGGTTGCTGAGACTGTTGTTGAATAGGACGCTTGACTCTGCCTCTCCCCCTGGCCCCAGGGGGGCAAAGCACCTCCTGGTAAATCAACGAACCCATCCAGACTGTTCTCATATGCATCAGCCCACTTTTGAAACCATTGGTTACCTGTCATGTCTGAAGACGACAGGCGGATGGGATCAGCATACTGACGCTGCCAGGAATCAACTTGCACCTTACTCCAATCGATGGTCTGAGGCTGAGGCCATATCCACCTGGGAACCGACTCATGACCTGGTGGACGAAAAGCTCCCCAGACAACCGAGTGATCAGGAAACAGGCTCTCCACTGTGGCTGAAACAAAAAGTGCAGCTAATTCCGGGCTCACAAAGACCTTATCCCTTCTTGTCTTGCCCTTGCAGGTGGGTTGTATTGGCTCATTGTGCCGAGCCAAATGTAGCTCCTGAACCTCTGCCCAGCCCATTGATCTCCAGAGTGCTATAGCTTCCAGGCTCTCATCAGGATGATTAAAGTCTCCCATGATAAACCGACAGCCACTACGTCGCAGCACCAGATGATCTGTCAAATGAAGCAACATCTTGTTGGTGTGTGATCTGGCTTGAGGCCACGTGGGCCCAGGACTCCATCCATAGATCATGGCACCAGTTATGCCTTGGCTTCCTTGGCTTTGGCTTCCCAGCCAATGTTGACTGAGCATGACACGTCCTGCTTCATACTGGCCTCCTGGCCAAGGGATGTGCACCTTCCTTGAGGGCAGGTCACTTATCTGCATGACTCCTGCCCATGTTCCAGCAATTTCCGACCTTGCTCGTAGAGGAACTGGTGCTCCCGGCAACAGTCTCCATCCCCTGCCTCCACCATGTCCAGCGGCCCTAAGACTGGCTACGGCAGAGTGCATTCCTGCCTGACTCAGATGCGTTTCCGCAATGCCCCAAATACCATATGGCAAGTCACCATAGATATGCTCCTTGCCACGAAGCCCTGTGGGATTTGTGGTCCCCACACGAAACAACTCATCCACTGAGGGATGAGGTCCCGGATTAAGTGCTTCTCCTTGACGAAAGCACTGCAACGGCCACCACCACAAAGGACGAGCACTCCATCGGATCCCCGACCCAATATCATGGTATGGAACAGCAGTCCCATCCACGCTGTCAAACTGGATGCGGGCAAAGGACCCTCCGAAGCCTCTGTCCCTGGTACGGCCATGGCTGTTTTCAAACGAAGCTCCCTGGTTCCCAAATGTGGATATGGGAACAGCACTGAATTGCAGGCCCTCAAGAGTAGAGCCTTCTGCCGCCAACGGCGCCCCCAACACCAGACAGCAGATCACCCAAGCTAAAAGGTTGGTGCCAAACTTTCTTCCTCCAAGCAGCCCCCGTTGACACCTCACGAGAGCCCTTGGGCGAGCTAGTCACTCGCCCCTGCCATTGGGACTCTCACTCACCTTCCGCTGCCGTTTGTCTGGCGTAAAGTTCGCAAACATGGCCTCAATGTGAGAGAAACCCTTTCGCATGTCTTCCGCCAGGCAAACAAAGGAGCTCTGAGCATCCGAACCTTGCTTATGCACTGCTTGATCTAACGCCGCCATCTGCTCCTTCTGACTGCGCAGGTCCTCAGCTAGATATTCAACCCGACCATTGAGCTCTGTCTGGACTTGGGCCTGGTGTTCAAACCACTGATCATAGCGGCTATTCTGAGCCTTGATCTCTCCAATCGTCGATTCAAGTCTGCAAAGCCTGACATCTGCATCCCAATTGGTTTGCATAGTAGCATCTTCTGCACATGCCGCCTGTTCCTCAAGCTCCTTTCGAATCACTGACTTCATGTCACTCCTCAGCTTATTCTCCACCTCCTCAAGCTTCTGCTTTGCCGATTCCGCTATTTCAGATCCTTGAGCACGTTGTTGAGTTGGTCGGAAAGATTGCCAAGGATCACCATTGAGCCAAGGGTCCGACGACGCTCCTGCTCCCATGGGCTTGGCTTCCATCGGCTTGGCTCGCTGCTGCGACTTCAGATGCTCTTTGGTTCGAAAGGAACTGAGAACACTTGGAGCCTCCTTGACATTCAGCATAGAACGAACCTTGGTGACGACGACATCTCCATGCGCTCCTTGCAGGACTGAGTGCGGCGGAGCTGTCCCACTACCCACATGCCATCCAGCACCTTCAGGTCCACCCCGAACAGGCTGCAGCGGTTTTGCTGCCCATCCCCAGGTTTTCAAGCACTTGACCAATCCTGCTCGGGTTGTGCCATGAGGCAATGGGTACATCAGGAAAATGTCCTGGACCTGCACTTTCATGTAAGTTTCCGTGGGCCTCAGTTCAGCAAAAGCCTTCTCCATGTCTCCTTCACGAAATCGAAGCCCCCATCTATGACCGAGCCGAACCAGGGCGATCGCACCGTCCACGGTCTTCTTCTTGTGATCCGCTTCCCTAAGCCCCATCTGATTGAGCCAGACCACTCCGAAGCCTGAGGCAGGACCCTTGCCATCCCCTTGCCTGGGTTCAATGTAGAGACCATGCTGTCCTGAAAGGCTTTGTAGCTGATCTGCCACATGCTTGATGACCCGAGTCAGTACTGAAAACTGTCCGGCATCCTCAGGCTTGACTTTTCCTCCACCATCCACTCGTGACCACCTCCGTTCCCACACATCAGTGAGCAAACTGTCATACTCTTGATCAACGGGGCAATGGTGTTTGGGACATTGACCACCACATGCTGTGCCTCGACAAACCGTCAGGCCTGGAACAGCAAGAAAGATCTGCTTCAAAGGGCCCTGGCACAAGGAATCCCAGCTACCGCCTGCCGCCTCAAACTCATCCCGAAACACAGTCAGCCGCATGGTTTCTGTTGGCAACGCATCAAGACTGGGAGGATTCTTTTCTTGCTGACGGGTGACATTCTCATCACCCAACTGAATCAATGATCCTTGGACCAGAACAGGTTCTTGTGTTCCCTGATATAGAACAGGAAAACGCAAGTTCTGCACCGGAAGGAGGCCAACCTGATCATGTGGAACTGGGCTAGTTGTGAGCAAAGCCAGCGGCGAAAGGCTGAGGCTTTTGCCCTCCTGCAAGTAAGGGCTAGCTTCACTGACTGTGGCAAATGCCAGCCCGGATGCTTGACTTGAAACCTCAGCCAGCTGGATCTGAGATACAGATTTGCCTGCAGAATCAACGAAAGAACCCTCAATCAGACTCAACTGCTGTGGATTAACATGCAGCGGCTGGACATTTGCCTTGGCTCGTCGACCATCCTTCTTCTTCGTCGAGGCTGCCACTCCATATTGCTCTTCAGCCCTGGCCCGAACTTGTCTCATCAACTCGTCAGGCTTGACCCATTGAAAATTGTTTGAGGGCTTCGAACCCAATTGCTTGAGCTCTGCCCAGGGATGCTTCTGCTTCAATGCCGCAATCAGTGCCGCTTCTCCAATTGCCGCAATCCCTGCCAAAGCTCTCTCATGTGCACGATCTCTTGGTACCCCCTTCATAAGGAGGAGGTCAGCTAATTGCTGGGCTAATCCACTTGCCTGGCTATCTCCTCCACCACATGCCCTCACCGAGTGCGAGACTTCCCAAGAATCCTGGAGCACAGCGTGCAAGTCATTCAACTGATCCTGGGTCCAGCGTTCGTCCGGATTGGCAATCATGGCGAAGTTGGCAAGAGCAATGACCCCACAATGATCATGCTGCTGCTGGGTCAATCCAGTGACAAAATGAACGACAAATCCACGAGCATGCAAGATCTCTTGTGCCCAGGTTGCCACTCTGTCAACCATTTGATCATGTCCATGAGGCAAGCCATCATAGTATTCAATATCCAGCCACTCATCCCGAGGATGGATCACAAACAGCAACCAATGATGCGCCGACTCAACAAAGAGTGCAAGTGGCTTGGACAAGGGCAAAAGGTCCTGCACGAATTGTGTGGCTTCTCTTGGGTCACCATGCCCCAAGTTCACACTCCCTGACACTGGAATCAAGGTCACTGCTGAGGTGGCCTCAGCTGCAATGTGTTCTGCAAATCTAGACAGCGCCCTCAGCTCAATGCCGTCAACCTCACTTGCCATTTCCGCATCACTGTCACTGAGTCCTACTGAGCGAATGGGCTGCATCAGGTGTTCATGCCATTCCTCTAAATCATCTGATGATGGTGCTTGCATCAGCGAACATGCCTGGCGTAGATGCGCCAAGGCCACTGCCGCACTAAGATGCGGCTTGGGCTGGACAATTGTTCTGGCGAAGATGACATCAACTTTCGACAAGCTCCATAGGCGTCCGGCCCAGTTGCCAACTTCACGCATTTCATGCTTCAGCAGATGTATCACTCCATCAAAGTAATGAATCTCCACCGAAAGCTCCCGTCGCACACATGAGAACATGGCCCAATGACCACAACTCTGAAAGATCCCATGGAAAACCAGGCATTGTCCACATCGATGCAGGACCTTGCTAGGCAGATGAATGGGCGCTCGAATCAGCACTTGCACTTGATCAACTGTCAGCAGGACTTCATCTGGGCCTGAAGGACATTGCATCAGTTCATCAATGGCACGTTGGATTTGTGGTCCAGTAATGTCATCCTGAGGCTGCTGCAGACAAACTCCTGTATCAAGTGGGCCGCAAGAGATGACTGGTACATCAAGCAATGTCACATCCTCCCAGACCCTGCTGTCTGGAAACCATAAGCCATCATGAGCATCTCTCAATGGAATGGGTTCCACTTGCAACCGAAGTCTCCAAAAGGCCTCAAAAACAAAGCTGCCCGCAGTCAGCAGCGCCTGCCATGTCTTCTCTTCGGAGATCAGCTTCACCAGAATCAGCGGGTGGTGGGTCTCTTGGCCACCTTTTCCGATTCTGACAACTGTGTACGCACCTGACTGGCCTGCAAGATGAAGAACATCAGAGCCCTTCAGCCTCATGTGTCCATCCCAGAGCTGCACTTCTATGTCACCGAGAAGGCGTTCTTCTGCACCAACAAAATCTTCCACTCGCTGAAGATTGCTAACCGCTACTAGTTCACTTCCCTGGTCATGCCAAACATGCATCAATTGCCGATCTGGAATGGCACTTGGAGGGAAAACATGATATCGACGGCAAAGCAAATCATCAAGATACTTCTTCAAAGCTACTTCCGGCGTGACATCATCCCCACGAAGCGGAAGCCAGATTTGAGCCAGCAACCAAAGGGCTTGTGCAGGAGCTGCAATCTGTCCAAGCATGACCAAACTGGCACGTAGATCCTCATCAAGGACAATGTCCGGCATGATGGTTTGCAGGACTGCAAGCTCTCTCGGATGAAGCCATCTTGGCATATGGCTCATTTGGGAATGGACATACACTCCTCTCAATCCGGCACGTTCCAAGCGAGCAGGATTCAGCCCACTGCTTCTGCACTTGCAAGGGCATGCAACAAGCTGGCTGCCATATGAATGAAGGAAAGTCGGAGCCTTGCCATTCAGCTGAAGCACTCGATCACTACCCCCAAAGCTGGGTTCATGAAAGGCCTGGAGTTCAATGCCTCCCAGCTCGAGCTGACTTTCTTCATGTTCAGGCCAAACTGGCCACTCTGGGATGACATCTCGAACTGTGGGAAATGCAAATCCTGGCCAGGATCTCAGCTCTGCTGGCAGCCACGGCGAAATGGTGAGAATCGCCCACCAACGGCGCCTTTTGCAAGGCCAAACATCTTCCAGGGCCAATTCAATGGTCCTGATACCGAAGTCTAGTCCTTTGGCTAATGCTGACAAGGTACTGGTGATTTCTGGAATCATGCCGGCTTCAGTCACACATTCTAGCATCAGCAGGCCCGGCTGCATCAACCAAGCAGCTCTTGCAACTCCATCAAACACCTCAGACCTCTTGTCCTGCATGCCAAGCCTGTCCCCCTGCTTGGAGAACGGTTGACAGGGGAACCCGGCTGTCAGGGTTCCCCTTTTTTGCCCCACCGAGCAAATGCATGCGGCAAACATCACTGTCCTTCAAAACAGACCCCCAAATTGGATTGGGGTGTTGATTGGCTTCAAGATGGGAAATGGCAAGCCTATTCACATCCAAGGCTCCTACAGCTCGTCCCCCAATGGGTGTCGCTCCCATTGAAATGCATGCCAAGCCACTGCACAATTCCTTGACTTCATGAAGATCAATCACGCTAAGCTGAGCTCGCTGGACTACCACGGTGGAAGCATCAATCTGAAGTACAAACCCCATGCAATCCTGATTGACAAGGACATCATACACCGTGATCCGGTCTTTGAACCCATCCGAAAGACCCTCAATGAAGCACAATTGGCCAGACAATGGCAGCGTGCCACAACGAAGACACCCATGCTTGAGCTCTTCAAGATCGATCACCCCTGTCCAACGGCCAGAACAGAGCGGCCTTTCTAAAAGAGCCATCACCATGAAACACGCCCCTCGAACTTCCGTTGACGCCGGTGCACCGCTGGGAGGTTTCGAGCCGACACTAGCATTGCCAGAAACAAAAGGCAAGACAAACTTTTGGAAGTCACGGAACTAAGGGAGTCGAGGAAGGTGAAGCTGCACGGCAATGCGCAGCGCACCAATTGCGCTGAAGGAAAGGTTACTGAGAGTTACTGCACTGTGGTCTATGTTTTTCAGTGTTTCAAAAGAAGTTTCGTTTGGCTTCAGCGCATAAAGCTTCATCCTATTGGTAACTTCCTTATTGCTGAGGTGGAGAAAACACGCCAGCGATTGCCCAGGCAGGCTTTTCGATTGAGTTCAGGTGACAGTTCTGTGTTAGGTTTTTTACTTTCGTTTTGTGTATTGTTTTGTGGGTAGAGCTGCTGTTGCCTGGAACAAGCATCAAGCTCACTAATTGAATAAGCTTGGATAAGCAATTTATGCGAATGAGATGCATGATTGAGATGCATGATGCTTTCTTTTTGTTCTTTCGCTTTGGTCTTATGAGATGGAGGTACATGTGGCCAGAGCTCGTGGTGGTGAAAGAGTGGCCAAGAGGGCGCACGGGCAAGGCTGGGTGCCGAAAGGGTCCTTAGGTAACAGGTGCCTTACTAGTAGTAACAAGAAGCTATTAGAAACAAGAAGCTACTAGTAACAAGTGCATCGCTCCTAGTAACAAGTGCCTTACTAGTAGTAACAAAAAGCTATTTATTTTAAGCTAGCTTCTCCTTGTTACTACTAGTAAGGCACCTGTTACTACTAGCGTGGCACTTGTTCCTAGTAGCGAACATTGGGTCCTTAGTGTTCTGGAACTCTCGCCACTTTGAATCATCGCTCTTAGTAGCGTCCGATCGCTCCTAGTTCCGATCCTTTGGCCGAACACTTTTCTGCCCGTCCTTCTTGGCTGAAAACTTTGGGTTTGTGCAACCTCATTTGATGTAAGCAAAATAGTTAGTCGCAGTGTGCACTGTGTTTGGTCAGTTGCTTGATTTGTGCGTGCTTAGCTTTCAAGGTGTGCTGCACTGAAGCAGATTGGGCCGAGTCTAGGGGTTGGTTGCGCATGAGTGCGGTGTAGTGGTGTATGTCTCCTAAATGGGCCGCCAGACAGCCTCAAAATCCTAATTATTTTCCCCGAGATGTCAGCGTGAGGACTGCAAGATGAGCATCACTCTCACACTTGTCAATTGCTTGTGCGTTGTCATTGACATGTTGTTACGGTGTCCGGCACATGGTTCCGAGATTGTCCTTTCTTTAAAGTCCACGCCGGTAGAGCTTGCTAGGGCGATCACCGGCAAGAGAGCACGTCAGGCTCACTGTACCATCGGCGAAGATCGCCAGGCTACCGGGGTAAACCACAAGAGCTAGCAATGGCCTCCAACCTAGTACTAGAAGCGAGGCACTTGTTTCTACTAGCTTCTTGTTACTACTAGTAAGGCACCTGTTACTACTAGCGTGGCACTTGTTCCTAGTAGCTTCTTGTTTCCAACCTAGTAGTGGCCTCCAGAACTCCTAGGAGCAAAGCGATGGCGTTCGCAAGCGGCGCTTCGGAATGAAAAGGCAATGGAAATCGCCAAGGAGCCCCCCTTACCTGGACACGAGGCAAACGTCCATACCTCCGTTTTTGCCCATACACTCAACAGATTCTTGCCGAACCGCATACAAAAACATACCGTGGGTCCCGGAGAATGACCAGGTATACAGTACAACGACACTGTGCAAGCAACCATTCCATTCTTGTTGCTAGTAGTAAGAATGCTCCTAGTAGCGATGCCAGGAGCCTCTAGTAGCGTCCTTGCTCCTAGTAGCGATGCCCTTTGCTCCTAGTAGCGTCCTCAGGAGCCCCTAGTAGCTTCTTGTTCCTAGTAGTAAGGCCAGGAGCCCCCAGTAGCTTCTTGTTCCTAGTGGTACGGCCAGGGGCCCCTAGTAGCGAACATTGCTCCTAGTAGTAAGGCCAAATATGCGATCGGCTCCTTTGAGATTGCAGCATACTCCTCAAGGCTAGAGAGAACTGCAACAAAACTCAAGCTTGCTATTTGCCAAAGAGGTCATCAAAAAGCAGGGCCGGGCCCTGCGCTGACACACGCCAGGAAAGACTGACAAGGCACCAGGGGGTCTAGCGGTGTACACACGTTCATACTTGCATGCCAGGGTATTCCTGCGGGCGCGCGCAGGCAATCACATTGGCACACATTGCGCCCCGCGCATTTGCGCAGCTCTGCTCCCCACATTCCTTCCATCTTGCCCTGCATGTACTTCAGGTATTTGCCGAAGATTTGCTGCTGGGACTTTGGAAAGTCACCGACATTGGGGCCGCTTTCTCTGCACACTCTCTTCCCCTGACTCTCCGGTAGGTACGTGTGGGTAGTCTCCGGAGTTCTGCTTCCGATGCATCACGATGCTAGTAGTAACAAGTGCCACGCTAGTAGTAACAAGTGCCACGCTAGTAGTAACAAGTGCCTTACTAGTAGTAACAAGTGCCATACTAGTAGTAACAAGAAGCTACTAGGACCTTCTGCTACCCGACTGTCCTCCTCTCAAGATTCCTTTGCGCAGGCCGGCCCTGACTTGTCCAAGCGCCAAGCTCTCCAACACTCGGAAAGAGGCAATCGGTAGTAACAAGACGCTACTAGGGGCTCCTGGCATCGCTACTAGGAACAAGGGCCTTACTACTAGTAACAAGAAGCTAGTAGAAACAATATTTTGACTATTTTGCCTCCTTCCTCTTGCTAGTAGGTTGCAGGCCATCGCTACTAGGGTGGAGGCCATTGCTATTAGGTTCCAATCCACAAATCTTCTAATCCATACATTCCTTTTCTCCTATCAATTCTATCTCCAACCCCACCTCAAACATCGCATCGCCTATCAAGAAAATACCACCGGGTCTTGTACGACTAGGTAGCCCTAATCCCTTGGCACTAGTAGCAAGGATGCTACTAGGTGAAGGCCATCGCTACTAGGGTGGAGGCCAATCCTGCTAGTCGTTATTTGCTACTGGTAGCGATGCCAGGAGCTACTAGTAGCGTGTTTGCTCCTAGTAGTGATGCCCTTAGTTCCTAGTAGCGTCCTTTGCTCCTAGTAGCCTCTTGCCATTGAGATTACCTCGTCCGCAAGCCCCCGATGAATCCCAAAAGCCGGCTGGGGCTTGGCCGGCTGCGCTGTTTCGACGCCATTCACATCCATTCATCCTGGGCAAATCTTCTCCCGTTCCGCCCTTGCTTCCATCAAGCAGTCATTGAAGCTAGTAGTAACAAGTGCCACGCTAGTAGTAACAAGTGCCACGCTAGTAGAAACAAGAAGCTAGTAGAAACAAGAAGCTACTAGGAACTCCTCATCATCACTCAACATTTTCTTTTGATTCCCACTACATTCCACCCACCTCCAGCATTGGCACGCCACATCCCCTTTACCAAGGTCCTGGCTCATACCGGGATGAACTTGCTAAGGCCCTTGCCTTCCAAGGTGAGTCGGACACTCCCTAGCGCAACGGCGAGATAACATACACTGTGGCAAACCGGAGAAAATGGCAGCTCCGTTCGAAGCTTTGACCCTAGTTCGTAGTAACAAGTGCCTTACTTGTAGGAACAAGAAAGCTGCTAGGAACAAGTGCCACGCTAGTAGTAACAGGTGCCTTACTAGTAGTAACAAGAAGCTATTAGAATTAAATTAGACTTTTGCCTACATTTTCGTGAGGCTATAGGCCTTGCCTTCCAGTGAACCGGTTTCACGCTTCGAAGTGAACGTCGAAACAGAGAAGCGCTTGCCAGGTGGATCGAAAAGCCCTGCCAGTGCCAACTGTTTGTGTCCAGGCGGAAAACATGGCACATCCCTGCCTTTGTTACGAACTGGTTCGATGCGGAGTTGTTAAACATTCACCACCTTTGGCTGCTGCTTCCTGATTACCCAATAAGAAGGAGCTCTAAGTGTTTTCCGCGGTTTTTTCTGAAACAAGTTTGGAATGAACACTTGTTGGCATAGTGGCCTCTGCCGCAAGAGTGGGCCTTGTTCATCCTTTTCTCGCAGCTGACTCTACCAGGACACGATTGCACCAAGGCAGGTGCTCACACATGTTTGAATTGTGACAGACACAAATCAAAAACTTGCGAAGGGAGCAAGTTGGAGGATCAAAGTTAACATGATTGGGAAGAATGCAGGACTCCCTTGGAGAAGAAGCTCCTCGAGGCCATTTGCCAGGCGGACCTTCTGGCATTTTCTGGACCCTAAAGAGGATTGCAGTTGCCGCTAGCTACTCGGTTTTTCCAGTTGTTGAGCCAAAGGTCGAAAGGTCCGAATGAAGGGAAGAAAGGAATGAACACAAAGGAAGAATGGAGCAAAGGACGCTACGAACGGGGCTCCTGGCATCGCTACTAGGAACAAGTATCTACTAGGGGCAAAGGGCATCGCTACTAGGAAAGAATAAAACACAAGATTCTTGCATTGATCCAACCTTGCCAGTAGGGAGGCCATCGCAAGTGGGTTGAAGGCCATCGCAAGTCGAGGCAATCACTAGTAGGTTGGAGGCCATGGCTATTGGGGTGGAGGCCATTGCACGTAGGTTAGGTTTCTTATTTTCCTTGTTTTCTTCCTTCTTCATGAGCAGAGGTGCTTCGACGCAACCTCGATTGTACCTCAGTGCATGCGGATTTTTTTGCGTTACTTGGCATCAAGAGTCGAAGCACGAAAGTGTCAAACACGAATGGCTGGCCGTTCGGTCGAAGCAGTTGAATTGTTGCCAACACAAATGCTTCATGCAAGAGCTTGACATCCAGGACTGCTTGTCTTTTGGGTTTTTGTGGAAGATATGCAGAAAATGAGCTAAAGGATACCTTGATTGCAACATGCAACTTGTCCAAGCGACAGAAGAACGTGCACGATTTGAAATGCAAGGTGATACCTCAAAACAATGCTAAACAGGTTGCTCCACTACTCAGCAAAGGTGCTATTTTTGCGTAAAATAGCCACCCTGCGATCAGATCATATATAAATGTGTAACAGTTCTAGTACTTAAGTTTGGTTGTTGGTGTGTGTGTGTGTGTCAAACCCTGTCCCTAAGGGCTTTCCATGTTTTCAAAGCAGGGGCGTACGGCTCGTCATACCCACCGTACGCAATGAAGCTACGGTATGACGAGGGAGGGGTGGACTGATCATCCACCTGTACCTGCTTCAACGGTTGAGTACGCTGTTCCAATCCTTCTGTTTTGATTCCATGGTGGTTCATGATACGTCCCCCCAAACCCTTTTTTTCCCACCGCTTGTGTGTCAGATTGCAAACATTGTTCAACCATACAGTTCTCGCCGACCTTTTCGCCTTGCCGTTCCCTCACCATTTTCGACCTGGGAATTGAGCTAACTGAAAACCAATGTCAAAGTGTGCACCGCTCAGCCGTCCCACTTGGGTGCTGGGTGCAAACCCCGTGACAGGGGCGCTGAATTCACTCCGGAAATCGTGTAACGGATCTACTTCGTCCACTGCACCTTGTCTTCCACTTTTTCTTAACTGAATCAACTGATTCAAAAGCCGTCGGGCTTGCACGACATGATGCCACAGCCGCCGGGCTAAAAAACGGAATTCCACTTGAGGGCAGGCATGTTTCCCAACCCCCCCCCCCCCCCCCCGCGTTCTGCTCCCTACCTAATTAGGGTAACAGAGGGAAATGGTACTCGGCCCACTTGTGTGTCGGTGCCTTTCCCTCTGTTGTCCCTTTTTCTAGTCTTCTCTACCCGGGCGGTTTAAGACTAAAGTCCCGCCCCCTAACTATTGCACTTAATTCATTTCTGCTAAGTAATCAGTAAGTCTACAGTGCTGCGTATTCAGACACACACATGTACACACACATGGACATGCACCCCCTCCCTGCCCCCCCACTTTTCTTCTTGCGCTTTTCGTCGTTTGTTGGGCTTTCTCTCAGGCTTTTTAGGTTGCTCTTGAGGCTCGTTTCCCTACCCCAGTCAAGGGCTAAGTATTCACTTTTTTCTATTCCTACCTTTCTCTCTTGCCCTCTTAGCATTGCTCTTTCTGCGTTTCTTTCTTTTGTTTCTAAGGCTTTTTAGGTACCTATTCAGGTCGTTCGCACGAGCGCCGCAAAGCAGCACCGTGTGTGTGTGTGTGTCAAACCCTGTCCCTAAGGGCTTTCCATGTTTTCAAAGCAGGGGCGTACGGCTCGTCATACCCACCGTACGCAATGAAGCTACGGTATGACGAGGGAGGGGTGGACTGATCATCCACCTGTACCTGCTTCAACGGTTGAGTACGCTGTTCCAATCCTTCTGCTTTGATTCCATGGTGGTTCATGATACGTCCCCCAAACCCTTTTTTTTCCCACCGCTTGTGTGTCAGATTGCAAACATTGTTCAACCATACAGTTCTCGCCGACCTGTTCGCCTTGCCGTTCCCTCACCATTTTCGACCTGGGAATTGAGCTGACTGAAAAACCAATGTCAAAGTGTGCGTGTGCACTCGTGCTTTGCAGTGTCGGACTGCAAGAATCAGCAAATAACAATCTATGTGATGTGCAAATCGCAGTACAGCACAAGAAGGTTGGAACAATTCGCTTGGTATCTCCACCTTTGGCTTTGGCAAAAATTAAATGTGATTGCTTCCATGTGTCACTCCAAATTCCAAATGCCATCGTCGACACCTTCTCATACACAAGCGACAACTAACTTGGAATCAACGGCTTCTCGGCGAGAGCCCTGTGAAGAAAACATTTTGGGCTTCAGGTTGGGTGGCACTTCCTTGAAGGCTGCAAGTTTGCTATCAGCACTACGGGCACAGGTTCCTGAGGCGTGAATTAAGTTCTACATGCCCCGTGCTGGATTGCTTACGCTTCAAGAAATCGGTCAGTCGACTTTACCATTCAAGCAAACTAGGGCCGTGAACTTGTTGAACTTCGATGAAACTGGCAATTGTCTGTTTGGTTTCTTTTAATAGAGCGCATGATGAGGCATCGTCGTTGCAATTCGACGAAGTTTATGCGCATCCGTCGGCCTCCACCTTGGCACAGCTCTTGTCAAGCGCCCGGGAGGTGCGCTGCGTGCACGCTGTGTGTGCCAAGGGGGAATGAGGTAAAAGTGCGGCCTCCAACCTAGAAGCAATGCACTCCAACCTACTAGCAATGGCCTCCAACCTACCAGCAATGGCCTCCAACCTACTAGCGATGGCCTCCAACCTACTAGCGATGTCCTCCAACCGACTAGCAATGGCCTCCAACCTGCTAACGATGGTCTCTACTCTCATAGCAAGAGAGAGTGAAGTTTGTAGACGAAATACGTTCTCATCGAGAGTGAACTAGAGGCCAGAGGGGGACGACTAAAAGGCTTGATTGCTTTGGTTGCCTTGAAAATCCCCAACAGCTGAGAGTCTAGGGTCTACGAAACTGAGTTTAAATTGAAAAAACAAAGAGTCTTTTCCAATCACCTAGCTTTCAAATATGCTTAGAGAACTAGAAGGGAGCTAGACAGTTTATAGAACATCGAACACTTCAAAGCGGTGAAGTACCCGAGTTCCAGACTCTCGTTTGCATTCACTGCAAGTGTTTGTTCCGGATAGCGGCTTGCGTCTTCGTGTCCTTCCACGACCAGGTCATGCCAATGCGTGGTCCTGCACCTGTAGAAGGTTTGATGCCTGCATCCCTTGGCCAAGAGCATATGCTTTTTGGCAGGCATTATATAGTTATCCTTGATTGCAGAGATGGACCATTTTTTAATACAGTTTGAAGAAGAGAACAAAAAGAAACAAAGTCCAAACTCAATTGACTAAGGTCTTGTTGGACGTTCCGAGACTTTTTGCGTTTGGTTCGCTGTGTTTTGCGCTCCAGGTTGGTACTTCATGAACTTCAACCAGGGAGTTCTGCCTACAACTCACCTCTTCTCCTGAGGCCAGCTTCCCAAAGGGATCCCTTGTTAGGGGGCTGGGCATTCCAAGGTTATACCCTGAAAGCATCCTTGGAAGGGGCAGTCAAAGATAGCCATTTTATGCTAAAGGAAAGCATCCAAGAGAAGTTGAAGTCGCTCTAACTCTAACATGCCAATTCTCTGCAAGCCATTCTGGATGCGGGAGAAATCTGCCGTCGAATGCGTTGGCAAAGTCGAATCTATTTTAGAGCATTGAGCATCGGGGCCAAGACCCGAGGTCGCAAGGACGCTACTGGGGGCGGCATCGCTACGAACGGAGCATTCTTACTTTGAACAAGGACGTTACTACTAACAAGGGCATTACTAGTAGCAAGAAGCTACTAGTAACTATATAAGACCTTTGTTACCTTTGTTTCTTTGTTTCTAATAGCGATGGCCTCCAACCTAGGGGTGGAGATCCTTGCGGGACTTGTTGGATTTTGAACAACTCCCGGCGTGCACTTTCTCGTGGACGTTCAGTGTGTTTTCTCACCATCTGGCGCTGGAGAGAGAACTGCGTTTTTCGTTACTTAATGATGTAATGCAAAAACATGTGACATGTGTCATGAGAAGTTCCATGGATGCAACTGTGGAGGTCCGGGGTAATGCCGTTTGGTGGTTGGTATGCTACAGCATGGTTTCGCTTTCTCCGCAGTGTGACGGCTTGCGGGTTTCTCGTTGCCTTTGCATTTTCCTTGGTGTTGCTGACATATTGTAGCTGTGTAGCTGAACATGCACACCTGTTGGCCTTTGGATTTTGTCTAGCAGCCGAACCGACCGTCGTTCTTTCTTTGTCCTTTCTTCCAGAATCCTTTGTGTAAGTGTGTTCGCTTTGACAGGTTAGAAGGCCACCTTGACCGGGCTGCCTTTGCCACGGCCATCGAGCGGGTGCGAGAACCGAAGCGAGTTTGGAGACGAAAACCGATAAAAAAAACAAACCAACCTTAGAGCGGCCTCCAACCTGGGAAAGCATAGGAAAGTAGGGAAAGCACTTTGGCTGACCACTGCCGGTATGTTGGTGAGGTCATCGCAAGACATGATGTCCTTCGAAGCAACTTGTTGCGGGACTTCATCGATGGCGAACCTGCTGTTGTTCAGGCTGCGGCTGTTTGACTTCACCGAGCCTTCAGCGCCTTCTTGCGAGGTCACGACGTCGACGGGAGAGTTCCACTATGACATGGAATATTGGACTTCAAGTGTTTCAGTTCCTCGGATGTTCGGGTTCCGGTTTGACCATTTGTTCCTGGACTTCCCAGGTAACATAGGCCACAATGAGAACTGAACCCGAACTTGTGCTCCAACAGCTTCCCGAGCGTGATACTCCCAGGAAGACTGACCCGTCGCAGCAGAGTGGGGTGAAGCGGTCACCTTCTGGCTCTCGTAAACATAGGTCATCGCTAGTAGGTTGGAGGCCATCGCTACTAGTAACAAGAAGCTACTAGGTTGGAGGTTTGTTTGTGCCACACACTCTATTCGGCATGAGGGTTTGTCATGTGGAACTTGCGTTGAACCCCCGTGGCCTGCCAAACATGGTGTGTGTGTGTGTTTTACAACATGATTTGCCATGTTCGCAATTTGCAGGTTCTGTGGAACATTGGACCATTCAGAATGAAGTGGGGTTGTGTGCGTGGGTCGCTGAAGGCGCATGGCTTCCTGGTTGTACGCACCCGTTGCATGCACTCGTGGTCACTGGCGTTCTTGGTCGAGATGTTTCAATGTACCACCCATCGTTTGGAATATTTGGGAGGACCTGATTCAGGTTAAGCTTCAGTTGGAGGGGTGGGTGGGACAGAATTTTGCAGGAGAAGCTTGCCCAAAACAATTAGGGCGTCGTTGGCAGGACGTGTAAAAGGTGGTCAGGGAATGATGGACAAAATGGTGGTTCAGCGCTGCAGGGAGGGAACTGGACCAAAGTTCGTAGCCACCGCCGTCGTCCAGTTTTCCATGTCAAGTATTCCTTTTTGTTCCTATTAGCTTCTTGTTACTACTAGTAAGGCACTTGTTACTAGTAGCGATGCACTTGTTTCTAATAGCTTCTTGTTTCTAAGTATTCCTTTTTGTGTGGTCTTGACCTCATCTCGCTCTCCGCCAAGGATTCGCGGCCAGTACGTCATCATTTGCGACCGCAAACGTTTCTTCTTTGAAATCAGCTGCTGTCATTGGTATTAAATCCAAATTTGTTATCAGCACGCTCTTGAGTTGGAGGCCATCGCTAGTAGGTTGGAGGCCATTGCTAGTAGGTTGGAGGCCATCGCCAGTAGGGTGGAGGCCATCACTAGTAGGCTGGAGGCCAGCTACTAGGTTGAAGGCCATTGCTACTAGGTTGGGGGCCATCACTCTGAGGTTGGAGGCCATCGCTAGCAGGCTGGAGGCCGTTGCTAGTAGATTGGAGGCCATCGCTAGTAGGTTGGAGGCGCGCGAGCGTGTGAGCTCCTGCGTCCAGTAGCTAGTAGCATCCTACTTAATACTATATACTAGCGAACTAGTCCCTTCATTAAGTAGAGACTACCCAGTTAATTAAGTATTAGCGGGCTAGAAAAATGCCTACTAGCTGCCTCACGGCCTACCCCCCCCCCGCTTGAGGAATAATATTCCGAATCCGACAAGCAACCAAAGCAACCAGCAAAATCTCTGGACCTGACCTGACTGGCACACATATATGCTTTGAGCCTCAAAGAGCTTAATTTGTGAAGGAATTGTTGACTTGGCTGATTTGGCATTGCAAGAAGCAAAAGGAGGGTCTCCTTGCTGTTTGCCGATTGATGCTCATCCTGATTCAAATTCTACTATTCATCATTTGTATGATCAGCATCCTGCTCCATCCGGATCCTCATGTTCATTCTTCCCAATTCTCATCCATCCCCATACCCATCCTCGTCCTTTTCCAAATGGCGGTCGAAGTGTGCCGTTTCCTTGGCTACCAGCTACCGTCAGCTACCATCAGCGACTGGTTCCTTTCACAATCGTCTTCAGTGTCTCGAGTTCCCCAAGTTTCAGAGTTTTCTTGTTTTTGTTCCTAGTAGCTTCTTGTTCCTACTAGTAAGGCACCTGTTACTACTAGCGTGGCACTTGTTCCTAGTAGCTTCTTGTTCCCCAAGTTTCAGAGTTTTTTGTGTTTTTGCGTAAGTTTACTAAGAAGCGATGGCCTCCAACCTACTAGCTGGGTTCACCCAGCAGTTTCAGCTGGGTTCACCGACTTTCGGCACACTCTAAGGCTTGGAGGTCGACTAAAGAGCCCAGGGCCAGGCATGTCCCGAACTGAAAGCGTGTTGCTTTCAGCGTTGCTTTCAGTAACCAGAGCATTGCTATTAGTCACAAGTGCATGTTTTGATGTTCCTTCTTTTGCTTTTCTTTCTAGTTTGACACTCGCTCACTCCAGTGTCTTGGGAAGACGGTGAATTGCATCGTGCTGACTCGCGCACCTCGCACAGAGCTGAGTGCATGCTTTCAGCTTCAGTTCCCGTGGCCCAAATTCCTTCCTTTGTGTTTTTTTTGAGGTGGTTTGATCGGGCAGGCAGCATGAATGGAGAGACTGATGGGAACAAGACAGTATGTCGCCCGTGGCCATAGTGCAAAGGGCGCACATGCTTGTCAGATCTTTTGGGTGCTTCCAATCCAAGGGCAAGCCACTTGCTTTACATCCAAAGACATCACTTCGTGGTACCTGCAACTGGCATAACCAAACCACTACATCAAGCAAGGGCTAGCCACCTGCCAAAATAGTTCAGTTTGAACAATTCTCATAAACCATGGATGTTTAAGGTAGCGAGAAGCTTTGAGGTTGGAGGCCATTACTACTAGTATATTTTAGCGGTTGTTTCTGGGCAGGATACATTTTGTTGCTTGTACGTGGTAATTAATTTGCTTTCAGAAAGGAGCGCCGTGGGGGCCCGCGCTTGTCACTGTGTCCAGCTTTACTACCTTTGCGGGTTTGGGTCTTCATGCGGCTGACATGTTTGGGGGTCCGCAAGAAATTCAAGTCAACCTTCGATTTTGCCTCGGACAGCTGGGAGCCAGTTCGGAGCACGTGAAACACCGGATTTTCACATTCCAAGTTCAGAAGCCCCTGCTGGGAGAGGCGGGTCAATTGCACTTGCTACTTGAAAGAACTTCAAACTGTGGAAAACATCATGTAAATGAGCTTTCATGGCAAGCGCCAAGTCCAACTCCCAAAATCACAATCAAAACACGTGAAACATTCACTGTGGATAAATAGATTATTACGCGAAACCTTAACTTTGGTACCTGCATACACTTTACATGGCATGCAGCGCATTGCGGTGTCACAATGCGGTTTGTTTCATGATACTTTCGTCCATGCAACCGACTACAAGTTTCATGTCAAGGAGAGGATAGATCAGCTCACGAAGGATGGCAAGTGGTTGGGGTCCATGAGAGATTTAATTACAAGGGGGACCAGGTTCTAGGCGTGAGGGCCTGCTGCAAGTGGCAATTTGACAGCAGGAGGGGTGCCAATAAGCTATTAGCCAAATCTCAAGTGAAGAAAGTGAGCTTTGGAAAGATCGGTAGAGAAATGAAACAGCGACATGGGAAGAGAAAGCATTGGTTGCACATGTGAAGGATCAGGAAAATAAAGGATGAGAAGGTCATGATGGCTCCTGTATGCTCATAACGCCAAACTGCTCAGATCAACTTCTTCCCTATCTTCCTAGTCATTTTGGCGAGTTCTTTACGTTTTAGTTTCTGGTTACTAGTAGCGATGCACTTGCTACTAGTGCCTTTCAAAGTTATCTCCAGCCCTTGTACGCGTGTGCCTGGGCCCCAAATGAGAGTGGTGCTTAGAAGGCTTGAGTGGAGTCGGAACCATGTCTTGATGTGTTGGGCAATGGTTCTGTCCACTCTCTTGTTGTGCTGCTGGCTGTTCTGGTCATGTTCTGAAGTCCGGACTTTTGGTTCGCAGGATATGCATTTCTTGGTTAGTTGTTTTGGTGCAATGTAGACCCCCTTACCGTAGGCCCCTACCCAAACTCAACGAACGACACTAGATAAAAGTACAACCTCACATCCACAAGAACCACAAGAACCACATAGCAAACTTAGTAAACCATCATAAACCAAACCAACCCGCAACCAAACAGCCCAAAGCCACAAAGGTCACGCCACAAAAAGACCAAAAACCAAGAAGCTACAGTAGAAGCTACTAGGAACAAGATGGAACAAGGGCATCGCTACTAGGAGCGATCGGACGCGACGTTCGGGGCTCCTGGCCGTACTACTAGGAACAAGAAGCTACTAGGAGCAAAGAAACTAAGCACAGAACCAAAGAGAAAAGGATGCTGTGGCCCGTGTTTTCCAGTGTTGATGGTGATGTTTAAAGGATTTGGTATGAGTTTCTCATTCTGCGGTAGCATTGTGGGGAACACAACGCATCCACCAACCTCTACTGCTGCAAAGCATCCAATATGATTGCGGTCTCAATCCCCAATCTGCAAGTCTCAGAGTCATGAATTGCAAAATTATAGTGCCTACAGTGGTGCCTACCGGAGTGCCTAATTACCGGACTCTTTGATCTCTAGTAACAGATGCCCATATCCACCAGTAAAACCCACGACCTATCCACGACCTGATGGCTTCCGCTGCCATCAGCGATTTCTCTACCATGCTGTTCCTACGGGTGACACGGAGTTGCCCACAAATTGTTTGGAAGACACTTTAGAGGCCTTTGTGTCTCACAGCAATTCTGATGACATTTTATCGTAGCAAACACAGTTGCGGTTTGATCGGGTCATGGTTCGTACGTTGGACGGAAGATAGACATAGAGGTATTTCACATTCACCAGGTTTGAAGAGTTGTGCTACCAAACCTGGTAGCATGGTCATGTGAGGGGTCGCTCTTGAAGTGCTCTTGGAAGAGCACCGCGTGGCAGGCAGCAGCCACGCTTTGACAACTTCGAGGCTTGCTTGACTTTGAGTTGGGTGTAGGAGCAAGAACGCTACTAGGGGCTCCTGGCCTTACCACTAGGAACAAGGACGCTTTGTGCAGCAGAAATATGCCAGGAGCCGTGCATCTGTCTTTTTTCGGGCTTGGACCTCAGCAAAATCATGAGTTGGAGGCCATCGCCAGTAGGTTGGAGGCCATCGCTATTAGGTTGGGGGCCATCGCCAGTAGGTTGGAGGCCATCGCTATTAGGTTGGGGGCCATCGCTATTAGGTTGGGGGCCGTCGCCAGTAGGTTGGGGGCCATCGCTATTAGGTTGGGGGCCGTCGCAAGTAGAAGCCTTGAGAGGAGAGCCCTTCAGCGGTTTGAAGCTTGAGAGGAGCGACCAGCCTCCCGGTCACCTGCCTGGCAGATGTACAACTCTCCACCGCTCCGCTCCCCGGGGCCAGATGTCAGTACCTCAGCTACTAGGAGCTTCTTGTTACCTCAAAGAAGCGATGCACTTGTTACTACTAGCTTCTTGTTACTACTAGTAAGGCACTTGTTACTAGAAGCGATGCACTTGTTCCTAGGAGCTTCTTGTTACCTTAAAGAATTTCAGCAGTTTATTTCTAATTCTATTGAATTCTTGTCAGGAGCCCCTAGTAGCGTCCGATGCCCTTTGTTCCTAGTAGCTTCGTGCTACTAGTAGCGATGCACTTAGTTACTAGTAGGAAGAACACCAACTAAATTAATAGTGATTATCAACGTGTGGGGAGGTTGTTTTCTTGTGTGACTTGAGGCTTTACCTTTGATGGACATGTGCGCAGCTCATACCTGAAGAAGGAGATTCCCAGCCTTTCTGAGACACCTTTACGGTCCAGTCCAAGTTGTCCGTTTGAGAATGGCGTGTGAGGTCCAGCAGAAGTTTGACGTTTGATGAGCGAAGATCGCCAAAGTCTCATCCCTTCGTCACGCCGACTGCGCGTGCACGTCCGACTGCGCTTGCTTTGGAGGTTGGCTGTGGACACCATGTTATCGTTGCTCATGGATGAGGCACGGATAAAGCGTCAGGCTGAAATCGGACACAAGAGCATTCTTACTAGCAAAGGGCATCGCTACTAGGGGCTCCTGGCATCGCTACTAGCAAGGACGCTACTAGTAGCAAGTGCATCGCTTCTAATAACAAGTGCCTTACTAGTAGTAACCAGAAGCTACTAGGAACAAGTGCCACGCTAGTAGTAACAGGTGCCTTACTAGTAGTAACAAAGAAGCTATTAGAATTAAGTTTAAAGTAAATTAATAGCTTCCTTGTTACTACTAGTAAGGCACTTGTTACTACTAGCGTGGCACTGAGAATGCCGAAGTCACGAGGCCAGAAAGCCCTTCGACCTGCGGGACGATTCTTTGATTCGCGTGATTCTCGCGAAGGCCGATACGAAGGAACCTAGCAGTGGGCAAGTATAGCGATGGCCTCCAACCTGCCTCCTTAAAGAGCATCTTGCACAAAAACGTCAGTTTTTTGGAGGGCCTTTTTAAAAACTGCCGGTACTTAAAAATAGATAGTAGATAACTACATGATATTGTAGTGTTTGGTGAATTGCTTTTGATTGCTCACCTGTACATAGGCACTTTTGACTTCCACAAGTAGTTTCTGAGAAGCCAAGTTGTCCCACCAGAAAAAACTGATGCCTTTTTGCGGGCAAACATCCTCTTGAATCAAACATCCTGGTGAATCTTTTCAGTCTTGAATCAAAACACATCTTTTAAAGGTCTTATTGGGGGTCAAATTTCCGAAGTAGGTCTACTTTTCCTTCCCCCTTCTGTGGGCATCTCTCCTCACGCGTCGTCTGATTATACCAACCTTCTCAGCACACCTCGTTTAGTTCAACCGAAGGTAGAGATGGCCCGAGTAGAGATGGCGCTAGGTGACCTCTGAGCCACCCGTACACTATTTGCTGTTGAACCTGCACCACTCTGTGACCGACGGCCGATCTTTGGCCGTTTTGAGGCGCAGAAGGACGTTTTACTGAAAAACATCCACAACGCTTGTTCCTAGCTTTCTTGTTACTACTAGTAAGGCACTTGTTACTAGAAGCGATGCACTTGTTTCTACTAGCTTCTTGTTCCTAGTAAGGCCAGGAGCCCCTAGTAGCTTCTTGTTTCGCAATTAGAATCCAAACAAGCAGAAATCGACTTGGCCTATTTACGGTTACGAACCAGACTCGGAGGCATGAGCTCACGACTGTCTACAATCAGAACTGTTTGAAGCAGGCCGTTTGTGTGCTGCGCAATGCTGTGCATGAACATGAAAGCGTTTCTGTTTCGCTCCGGTAGATGGTTCGGTGTTCGGTGACGGCATGTGTTTGGAAGTTGTGCCCAAAAGATCGGAAAGAGAGAACTCAGCACGAAGCAAAGGGCATCGCTACGAACGGAGCAAGAACGCTACGAATGGGGCTCCTGGCCTTATTACTACTAGTAACAAAGCCAAACAAAGAAACCAAGGAACAAGAGAACCAGCACAGCACAGAAGACCACTTGATGGTAGCTACATCCAGGGGGCGGGAAACTGAATGCATAATGTTGTTGATGGTGTTTGCTACCAGCCCGGGTTGTGGAAAAACTGTGTTCAGCCGGGACAACATTAAACAAGGTCGTTTGGCGGTGGTTGTGTTTATTGTTGTTTTCGCATTGTTTCTCTGGGGCTCCATGTTTCAGTTTCGATCACATAAATCCACGGTTTCTTGGGGGCAGCGCTGCCTTGGGTCCTGTTTTTTCTTGCTTCCGTAGGACCGTCGGCCACTCTGCACAACTTGTGTTTGAGCACTTGAATTTGTTTGCTCCCGCATTCTTGGAGCCCTTCTCCGCACCTTTTAATGCTAGCCCGCCAGTTCTGTTTTCTTAGGTTTCGAGCATCCCTTGCACCAACATGTTCCACAATGTGCGTAAATTCTCAGCCTTCCATGTCCTTCTTTGCCTAGTGCGACCGCAAGAAGCGTCAAACCCCCACACTCTTTATGCTTTGCACCTTAGCTTCGTGCAACCTGAGAAGCCTCTTTTTTCACATCCCCAAGGTCGGAAGGTTTGAAACCCATTTTTACGGAAAAGAAGTGATTCATTTGGTCCATCGATGAGGGATCAAGAGGGCTAGATCTCTTCAGGATAGACAAAGACGAGACTAGGCCTCTTCATAAAGAGGGCTCGCAAGGACAAAGTCTTTTCGTGAGGATTGTTGACGTTGAGGAATGACAACATTTAAAATGGACGGTTAGGAAGCTTGAGAAAGTGTGCGGGATCGGTTTTTACAATGTTGTTCATGTTCAGATGATTTCGGATTGGTTTTGGTGTTGTTTGGTGAAATGTCCAATGTCTCCCGAGAAGTGGGGTTGGAGAAGAAATGGGAAATGGAATTGGAGACATTTGTTGAATTCATTAGCTGATAAACCTTGTGCTAGTGACTGAAATGAGTGAAGACAGGGAAGAGAGGCGATCAGTATCACAATATTTTTGGGCAGGAAAACGATGTTACTAAGTGGCAGGCTTCCACTTTTGGAAGTGGGCCAGAAGGTCTTCTGCAGGGTGGTTAGTATTGCAGGAACAACGGTAATCAATTTTGTGTTGATTGCTCCACCCACCCCACCACCAACTTCATTCAAGATATGATTGATGACAACGCGATGTTCTCGAGGATGGCTTAAAGGCATGCCTGCAGCTTCCCACCTCTCTCACACATCCACCTTCAGCAGTGCCGGCGAGTCGGTTTCTTTTTGAGCACTCTAGTCGGTCTCGTGTTTACTACAGAGTTCCTGAAAAACAGACCACCGGAACCGAATTCTAGTAGCGTCCGATCGCTACTAGTAGCGATGCCAGGAGCTACTAATAGCTTCTTTGCTCCTAGTAATAGCGATGCCCTTTGCTCCTAGTAGCCTCTTGTTCCTAGTGCTTCTTGTTACTAGTAGCGATGCACTTATTCTTGCGATAGATTTTCCGGCTGCGCTGTATACATTTTGCTGGCTGTGTTTTGTGCATGTGTGTGTGCGTGTGTGTTGTACACATATATGTTGAGATAATGTTTGTTGATTTGACAAAGCGCTAGTAGTAACAAGAAAGCTAGTAGTAACAAGTGCATCGCTACTAGTAACAAGTGCCTTACTAGTAGTAACAAGAAAGCTAGTAGCTAGGTTGGAGGCCTCCTTGACCTTGGTTTACTTTCAGCCCTTGAGGCTGTGCAACTACCGGCTTTGTCGATGCAGTACCAAGACTACGCCTATTGGCAACGGCAATGGATGGCCCAGGCGGAAAGCAGCTTTGGGATGAGAGAAACAAGAGCTTAACAAAAGAATCTGCTTGGGCCCCTTTAAATACAATATGCCTTTTTCTATATTGTGCAGCTCAAATAATGCCCATGACTTTAGCTGCACCTTGGCGGCATGTTTCCAGGGGCGTTTGGACAAGGAGTTGGCTTATTGGCGCGTCCAGCTGCAAAGCCTCCCAGCCCTACAGGCAAGAGGGTATTGAGCGATCTTCACCAAATAAAGAGAGAGAGAGACATGATGCATGTTGGCAGCCGCTTTCCATGGACAATCAAGGATGAGATGATTTTTTTACCCGCTCCTTTCTCCTTTGTTGGAAATGGTTGTCTTTCTTTTAATTACGATGACCTCCAACCTACTAGCGATGGCCTCCAACCTAATATATATAATATATATATAGTGCATCGCTACTAGTAACAAGTGCCTTACTAGTAGTAACAAGAAGCTATTAGGAACAAGTGCCACGCTACTAGTAACAAGTGCATCGTTACTAGTAACAAGAAGCTAGTAGAAACAAGTGTTTCGTGTTACTTTTTCATTTTATTCTGGATGAGGTGCCCACAGACTTTCCACGACCACCAACGCTTCCTCTCGAGGGTGGCCAGGCGGGAAGGTCAAAGGAGCGTTGATCGACATGTTTGCCTTACAAGAAGCTAGTAGTAACAAGTGCATCGCTACTAGTAACAGGTGCCTTACTAGTAGTCACAAGAAGCTAGTAGTAACAAGGAACAATCTTTCGATTTCGAAATTCGACCACGTTTGAGTTGGAGGCCGGCCTTCAGTGGCAGGGTTGAAGGTGCTCACATCATGGAAAACTGCAAGCGTTGTTGAAACCAATACCGGCCAGACGAAAAACATGTTGCGCAAATAGCAACATGCGCAAATATGTGTTGAAACCTTCCCGTGTTTTGAAGCAGTGCTTTGGGTTTGTAAGGGGGCTGGAGTAGAGGTGACAAAGGACCCGAGTTGATGCAATATATTGGTTTGCCAAACCAATGAGTTGCAATTTGTGCTTTTGTGGTGCCGATAAGTTGCAATGCCTAACATCGTGGTACCAAAGGTCCAGGCATTCACAATCAACATAGGAGGATAGAATGCAATCGGTTTTAGAGTTTCGTCCAGCGGTGCAAATTCGCCTTCCAAGACACATCAAGGTTCTTTGGACATGCTCGCCCAAAAAACAAGAACCAACTCAAGTGGTCAACCCCCCCTGAAGTTCTTCAGAAATCTTCAGAAAGAGTGGAACTGAGGAACTGACTCAATAGGCGATACTTCCTGGTGCCAGATGTTTTAACCCATGTTCATTGCAAACGTGATTAGCGTGGAGAGAGGGGCAAGAGTCCTGCAAGAGCTTGCATGCTTCAAGAATCTACTAGTAACAGGTGCATCGCTACTAGGAACAAGAACGCTACTAGGGGCTCCTGGCCTTACTACTAGGAGCAATGTTCGCTATTAGTAACAGGTGCATGCTGCATGCTTTCTTTCTCTGTATTTTCAGATCGGAGAACGGATCCGCATCGTACGGAGTCGTCACGGAGTCGTCAGGTGTGTCTTCAGTTTCCAGCTGCTTTGGCCAATCGCCTTCGGAGCTTGGCTCGGGCCAAGGGTGCCTCTAGCGTGCTTGTGAATGAATGAGAATGAAGAAAGGAGAGACCGAAATCAAAGAAGGAAAAAAAGAACGTCGCAAAAAGAGAACTTGTGTTAAACATGTGTCAAAAAGTGCAAGATTTTGTCGCCACATGCAAGGCGCCACTCTCTTCACGGTGCTTCTAGGTTCGTGGCCTGAGACGATAGATTTCCTTCCGTTGCTTGCTACTAGTGCCTTGCTCCTAGTAGCTTCTTGTTACTAGCGATAGCCGCCATCCTTGTTCCTAGTATTTCCTAGTAGTAAGGCCAGGAGCTACTAGTAGCGTCCTTGCTCCTAGTAGCGATGCCCTTTGTTCCCAGTGGCTTCTTGTTACGGATGGCCGTGAGGTCTTTTCGCGGTAGTTTTGGGACGCTATGGTGGCGCTTTAGACTTGGCCATTGCCTCTCCCGTGGCCAATCGTCATGGGTCATGGGCTTATCACGCGAACGGCTTGAGGAACAAACTGAGATAGAGACTGAAGGAGACAGAACCGAAAGAAATTGAAAGAGCTTTTTGCACGGGCGCGCAGCTCCACACTGTCCTATTATGTGGTGGGACTGGGTCGACAAGCTTACGAACAGAATTTGGAACTTTGAGACGGGCGCAGTGGAAAGATGTTGAAATTTCGGGAAAAGCTTTGCACTCTCAAGTCTGATTCAGTACGAAAACGGAGTGCGAAGCTAGTAACAAAGGGCATCGCATGGCATCGCTACTAGGAGCTAAGCAGTTTCAGTTTAGCTTCTGTTCGCGAACCGGAAGGCCTGCTGTGGAGCAGTTGATTGGATACTTCGTGCCACTGCCTTACCTTCTCCATCGCTATTAGTAACAAGTGCCACGCTATTAGTAACAAGTGCCACGCTATTAGTAACAAGTGCCACGCTAGTAGTAACAAGTGCCTTACTAGTAGTAACAAGAAGCTGGTAGTAACCTCACGTTCCGCCATCCCAGGAACACAGTGATATTCCGAGTCAGCCTGCAAAAGGCTTCGTTTGAGGAGCTGCAGATTTTGGAGTTCTTGGATTCTTTTTTTTTAATGGCAGGCCAGCAGGCAGGAAGAGGAAGCAACAGGAAAGGGGAGGAGGAGAATGAAGGTCAGGCTTTTGTGATGTAGGTCTCCTTGATCAGTGTCGTTTTGTTCTCGGTCTTGTGCAGCGTTTGGGTGGTAGAGCTAGAGCAAGAGGAAAGAGCCCGAACAGCACCAACATGTCAACTTGTTCGTTTCTCCTCCTCTTTTTATCCTTCTTCGTTGTCTTCTTCTCTTTCTTTGGCTTCTGCTTGTGGCTCTTCGTTTTGCGCAGCGTTTGGTAATAAAGCTGGAGGAAAAGGAAGGAGCAAGAACAACGCCAAAAGTATCAAAATGTCAACTTCTTTGTTGTATATACTTTTTGTTTTGCTTCTCTCTGGAAATTGTTAAGTTGCTTGGGGACCGTCGTTCGTTGTTTCGGGGGAATTAGCGCAGAAGAAGTGTTTTTGACCCTTGCGGACCTCTGAAGAATTGGTTGTTCAGAACTAAGAGAGGGTATAAAAAAACACGTCTTGTTTTTGTTGCGTTGTTAGTGGCAACATACGAGACCCAAAGGACTATTTCATAGGTTTGTTTGTCTCGTGAGTGGTGAGTGAACGGCCATGGTAAAAGCTTTGTAGACGTTGTAAACCTTTGTAAGTTTGCTTGTATTTCAACAACTCTGTCAACTCTTTGCAAAAGTTGCAAACTTTGTACAAATTCTTAAGACATTGTGAAAGTTTTGTAAACTTTGTATAACTTTGTAAAAATAAAAAACTTTGTAAACGTTCTAAAAACTGTGTAAAACGTTGCTCCAACTTTGAAGAATAATTTGAAGAACTCCAAAACCTCGTAAAAGGTTTGTAAACCTTTTTACAAAGTTTGCGAATTTTACAACGTCTTAATAAAGTTTTACCAAGTTCTTACAAAGTTTTACAAGTTTAGAGGTTGACAAAGCTTACAAAGTTTGACAAAGTTTAAAAATGTTTTACAAAGTCTACAAAGTGTTGACAAAGTTTACCAAGTTTATACCAAGTTCACTACGTTTTTACAAAGCTTTCAAAGTTGGTACAAAGTTTACAAAGTTTTACACAGATTTTATGAAGTTTGCAAAGTTTTACAACCGTTTACCAAGTTTACAAAGTTTTACAAAGTTTACAATATTTTAACACAGTTTACAAAGTTTTGAACAATTTCCAAAGTTTACCCAGTTTACAAAGGTTTTACCATTAAAACATCAATTAAAGACGTATTGAAAGTTTTACAATGTTGCTGCAATGTTGACAAAGTTTTTACAAAGTTTACACAGTTTTGCAAAGTATTGAAAGTTTACAAAGCTTGTGCAAAGTTTATAAAATTTTTACAAAGATTGCAAATTTTACAATTTTAGATGGAGTTTTTACAAAGTGTACAAACATTTGCAAACTTTACACAGTATTTACATAGTTTACAAAGCTTTCACAAAATTTGCAAAGTTTATACAGTTTACACAGTTTTTGCACAGTATTGAAAGTTTACAACGATTTTACAAAGCTTTGGAATTTGACAAAGTTCTTGCAAAGTTCGGAATTTACACAGTTATTCAATTTTTACAGAGTCTACAAAGTCTCACAAAGTGTTTACAAAGTTTTCAAGTTTTTACAAAGTTTACAAAGTTGTACAAAGTTTTTACAAAGTTTACAACAGCTTTTTCAAGTTTACAAAGTTTTTACAAAGTTAAAAAGTTTTTACAAAGTTTACAAAGTTTTTACACAGTTTACAAGGTTTTTACAAAGTTTTTACAAAGTTTACAAAAGTTTTTCAAATTTGCAAAGTTTTTACAAAGTTTACAAATGGCTGGTGAAAAACACTTATGTTTACAACAAATGACATGAAAAACACTTCTTTTTAAGCAAAAAATCGTGCAAAAACACTTCTTTCACAGAACTTTACAAAGTTTTACAAAGTTTTTACAAAGTTTACATAGTTTACACAGTTTTTACAAAGTTTACAAAGTTTTTACAAAGTTTACAACGTTCTGACAAAGATTGCGACATTTGCCTTTTGTTACACAAATTTACAAAGTTTTTACAAAGTTTACAAAGTTTTGAAGATTTTGGAAAGTTCACAAAGATTTTGCCAAGTTTACGAAGTTTTGCAAAGTCTACAGAGTTTCGACAAAGTTTACAAAGTTTTGACCACGATTACAAAGTTTTGATAGTTTTTTATTTGCAAAGTTTACAAAGTTTCTTTCTACATTTTACGAAGTTTTTACAAAGTTTGTACAGTTTCACAATTTGTACAAAGTTTTTAGGAAATTTACAAAGTGCTCAAAGTTTACAAAGTTTCACAACGTTCACAAGGTCTTTCAAAATGTTTACAATGCTTTGACAAAGTTTACGAAGTTTAACAACGTTTTACAAAGTTTGCAAAGTGCTACGAAGTTTATAACGGTCTTTTTTTAAACAGAGTTTTACGAAGGCATACAGCATCTAAAAGTTGTTTACAAAGTTTACACAATGTTAGTACAAAGTGTACAAAGTTTGCAATGTTTACAAACTTTTTGACAAAGTTGACAAAGTTTTGACAAAGTTTACAAGTGTTTACAAAGTTTTGACAAAGTTTTCGCATTTTACAATTTTTTACACAAAGTTTTCGCAGTTTTTTACACAGTTTTACAAAGTGTACAAAGTGTTTACAAAGGTTTACGAAGTTTAAAGTGTTTCAGTATTTACAAAGTTTACAAAGTTCTTACAAAGTTTTGACACAGATTGAAAAAAACACGAAACTTTGTAGAAAGTTTGTAAGCATCAAAAACTTTTGTAAAAGCTTTGTAAAAACTTTCAAACTCAATAACTTGGTAACAACTTTGTAAAATTCCAAAACTTGTTCAAAGCTTGATAAATGTCCAAAGCTTTGTTCAGATATCTAAAGGTTCAATACTTTGTAAAAACTTCGTAGTTCCAAAGTTTTGTAAAATTCAATGTACTGTAAGTTTCCAAAACTTTGTGAAGTTTGTTATTTCTATGTTTAAACTTTGTAGACTTTGTTAAAGCTTTGCAATGCAAAAACTCGGTAAAACAATGTAATTCCCAAACTTTGTCAAATTTTTGTAAAGATCCAAAACTTTGTAAACACTTTGTAGGAAGTTTGTTTGAAGACCTGCGAAAGCTGTTCAAGAAGAGCTGATCTTTGGATCAGTGAGACTGCTTGCATTTTTTT
>CAXAMN010024929.1:460748-477517 GCA_963970005.1 Durusdinium trenchii
TTGTAAAAAACTTCGTAGTTCCAAAGTTTTGTAAAATTCAATGTACTGTAAGTTTCCAAAACTTTGTGAAGTTTGTTATTTCTATGTTTAAACTTTGTAGACTTTGTTAAAGCTTTGCAATGCAAAAACTCGGTAAAACAATGTAATTCCCAAACTTTGTCAAATTTTTGTAAAGATCCAAAACTTTGTAAACACTTTGTAGGAAGTTTGTTTGAAGACCTGCGAAAGCTGTTCAAGAAGAGCTGATCTTTGGATCAGTGAGACTGCTTGCATTTTTTTGTTAAAAAAACGGCATTTGGTGCTTGCGCTTTGGGAATTTGTGACTGATGGCTGTAGTGTTTCAAGGTATTGAGGGTGAGAAGAAGGGTCGAATGGTTGTTGGTTGTGCAAGTGTTTTAAGACTTGGCCACGGAAACACCAAAACACTTCTTTCATTTTTCCAAATAACATTGGTGCAAAACACTTCTTGCGAGCAAAAACACTAAACTCAAGCAACTTAACACTGGAAATTCCCAGGGACGCTCTGGGCTAGAGCTTGTCGGAACAATGTCCGACCCGGAAGCTTGGAAGGACATGTTATTTTCACCTAGGTAGAGTTGTCCCCTCCACCTATTAAAGAACACGGGCCCCCGAGAGTTAACAAAAACTCAAAAGGGCCCCAAAAGGGGGGCCCTGTAATCAGGGTTGTCCAAAATAGGGTCAGTGGGAGGATCCATTGAACAATCATTGATTACATATGACGTGCAGATGTCCTGGCAGGCACAGCGCTTTGTGAAGCTTGAAGCGCGGATTTCGTGCAGACACCTGGGGAGAGATTCAAGATCGAAAAGTCAACCAGGAAAGCTTTGTACAAAATCCTTCAGTAAACTCGTGTCAAAATTGAAAAAACTCCAGATAGAAAGGTTTTCCTTTTCCCTTGACAAAAATTTTTGACTAACAACTAAAGCATTCGCAAGGTGATGTCGCTGTGCCATGCCGTTTTGCGCGGCCTCGGTGGCAAGTGCGTTTGCGTGAGTGTAAACGCGGCGCGTCATGGTGGACAAACAGGGTGGGCAGAGGTGGGCAGCTGGGGTTGTTTTCAGAACTTCTTGAACCCAATACCTTCAAAAATACACCAAATTCGACCATGTTGGTAGTCTAGTAGCGGGCTTTAAAGAGCAGTAATCTAAAAACACATATAAACCGTATTTAGTGGTTTCCGACGTGATTCTATTTAAACAGGGGTCCTTTTAAATAGGTACTTGGGATTACTTCACAATCCGGCCAGCCTTGGTTGAGAAAGAAGTGCAAAGCACCATGCAAGCCAACGAAAGGATGGGTTCCTGTAACCTGCCACCGACCAGCTTGCACATTTGCTTCAGCCTTGACTTCTTTGGCGTGCGGGTCAGTAGTTTTTTGAGATCTGGAAAGCGAAGCGCAAATCGAGGTTCATAACCAAGACTGAAGCATGCTGCGCCATGCAGAGAACTCCTTCTAGAGTACACCCATCTTTATGATCATCAGTTTTTCGTTGCTTGATAAAGATTCCTTACTGCCATGAAGCGCGAAGTAAATCTGCCTCAAAATCAGTATGGACCATCAAATTTTGCCTCAAGGGAAATTTCACAATCATGTTCACCATGCTCGTAAAAATCCGAATTCGAGCGCCAGAACAGGATCACCATAGAAGATCTGAACCAAAAACCTTGGTGCTTCGGTCCCTTGACGCTCTCCATGCTCAGTCATGTATGACAGCTGGCAGTTCACGAGCTGACGCGGAAAGCCGCGCAAGCCAAGTCGCTCAGGCTGACCACTGTGGCCACTGGATTCGTCGTATAAGCTATTCAAACCGAGAAGTGTATTGAAATTCAAATCGAGGCCATTTACCCATTGGTCCGCCCATAAGTAAACTGTACTTCAACAGTTGTTCTCTCCACCTTCCAGGGGCCAATTCTTACAGCTGGTTCGGGGGCAAGCGTCAGACAGCGTACAGCAGCAACCTCAAAACATGCACGCAACTCAAGGGGGGCAAGGTAAAAAAGATGCGCAAGCGACAAACGGTTGGCGCGCTTTAGGGGGGAGACACTGCGCCTTTCCCCCCCAAACCCCGTCCAGCTTCTCTGTGCACAAGTTGGAAATTCTTCCAGCAGTTGGCATTGCGGGGCCATTGCTGGGAATGGTGGAAAGCAGCAGGGATGTGGGGAGTTTCTAAAACAGTGGAGGCGGTGGAGGATGAAAAAGAAGGGATTGTGGAACAAAAGAAGGACAAGAGGATGAAAAAGACTGCGTGGAAGGTGAAAAAGGAAAGACGCAAGGATGTGGCAAGAGGTGAAAAATGAAATGATGAAGCACGTTTTGAGGGTAAACGGTTTTTTGGTTCGTCCTCCTTGACACCAAATAGCTAACTGACCCAACAAGAAACACATGTTCTTCCTTGAGACAATTGGGGAGACATGTAAAGAGGCAAGGCAGCAGCGGCGAACCAAAACGCTGATCACACAGGCAGACAAGTGGGGAGACATGCAACGAGACAAGTGGGGGAGACAAGGCAGCAGTGATGCAGCGGCGGGAAACCAAACGGCCATCACGGTGTCACAGGCACACAAAAGGGAAGACATGTTGGGAGACAAAGCAGCAGCACCAACTGCATACCGGCACCAGGCAGTCATTGAGAGCCATTGGGGGGGGGGCCTGACACGGAAGCCGATGCCAACAGGGACAATCATGCGATCGCTCCCGGGCCGCATAACGCGCCTTCTTTAGCAAAAACGTCATCTTTCTGAAGGCTTTAAAAGAACGAACACCATTTGCATCCACCGCAACGGTGCAACGCCCCGAGAATCAAGCCTTTAGCAAACCGAATGTGAAGTGCCTTTGATGCTGGCCCGGTTTTAGGTCGCGCCGCCGACCCGGAAAGCGTGAAAATTACACATTTGATGGCTATTGAAACATTTTGCATTCCAATCCAAAATCAGGTATTCCAAAGTCGCTCCGAAGCGGCTTTAGGCATAGTTTGCCTCCCCGCGATCTGTTGCTTTATTGGGAGCGCAGCTTAGGCTAGAGCACGCTGCAGCCTTTAGAGCAATGTTTTTTAAACAAACCTTTCGGAATGGTTTTAAGCTTTCTAGTTCAATGCAAAGAACGAACAGCCCCTAGAAACCAACAACGAAAGAAGGCAACATAAAGCCCATAGGAACCTCGAAACGAAAGATATTATGTGTTCCTCCGCCTTCGGCCGGGGTCGGCGGGATACGGGATTTTCTGAAGAACCTTTCCTGCTTTGATCCTAGTAGCTTCATGCCCTTTGTTCCTAGTAGCGTCCTTGCTCAGGCCAGGAGCCCCTAGTAGCGTCCCTTCCTGTTTTTCCATGGTATTTCAACTTTCCATGCCCTGTTGGAAGGAGCTGTTGATGCGTTTGAGGGATGTCGTGCTGGGCGCCTTTAAACATGCGTCAGCGCCGCGGACTGAATAACGATGTGAGTTTTGGGAAGCCATGATGTTGATATGTCAATTTCACTGCGCCATCGGCTTAGCGGCGAGCATGTCCGCAAACGGGACAAAGATGGACAAAGCGTAGTGAATTATCCACCTGGTTATGCCGGTAGAGGTGCTAATTTCAGAAACAGGCTGAGCGAGTGGGGCTCGTCACGGCATCAGCTGACCACTATGACAAATTACTTGTGGTATGAATTAAGGAAATTGAGTCAAACTCAATTAACAGCATTGCCCGACCTATATTGTAGTGTCTTCTCGAGGTTGTTTGGTTGGTTCTCTCGTTTGTATGCTGTTTTGAGCAACTCTATCCAGCATAAGTTGACAGCTGTCAACTTGCCAATAAGTGTTTTTTGTGGGATGATGTTGTGATGCTCCAAGACTACATTGCAGGTGCCATACGCAGTGGTCCTCGAGGCAAGAAGTGGAACGTGATCAGACGCACGCTTAAAGCATTCTAAAATGCAATTTGTAAGACAACCTGAACTTCTTGACTTCTGAACTTTTGAAGAAAACCTAGTTTTGTTCTACTTTTTTGCGTACAATTTCCCAAGGACCTAGGGTCTCTGATGGATAAGACACAGAGCACTAAGAAGCAGGCAGCACAGCTGGATGCCGCAGCCATTCCTGCCATGTTTGTTTTGCAGGACGGTTTCCCTGAAGCAGTTGTTGTTTGTTTATGACAATTTACGTTTTTTTTGATGCTGCTTTATGGTGTTCAATGTATTTTTCGACGAAGTTCACAGGACAAAGATGAGATGTCTTGGAGTATGGAGGCAGGTTCGCAGAGATCGAAAGACCCCACCCAGCCCAGAGCCAGTCTTTTGCTGCTTCTTGTTCCTAGTAGCGATGCACTTGTTACTAGAAGCGATGCACTTGTTCCTAGTAGCTTATTGTCTCTGCTAGCTTTCTTGTTCCTAGTAGTAAGGCCCTTTGTTCCTAGTAGCGAACATTGCTCCTAGTAGTAATGCCAGGAGCCCCTAGTAGCGTCCTTGCTCCTAGTAGCGATGCTGTTTGTTCCTAGTAGATCCTAGTAGCATCAAGCTGCTAGGGCCTGCGTGTGGAGCAAGTTGAGTTGGAGCGAACTGCAGCTTTATTCGACGTCACCTGCGAGATGCAGGACGTGAAAGCTTGAACGAACTCGTTTTAAAAAAGAAGAAAAGACCATCAAACACATCATGTTTAAAAGAGACGGGGAAATCGAGGAAATGCCTGGCACGAGTGGCGGCCTACAGGGTTTCATCGAGCTTCTGGCCTTTTGCAACGGATGTCCGCTTTCGACGCTTTCTTGTCTTTCAGTTTTTCTCTCCAAAAAGAACTGAACAAATTTATGTGGTCTTGTCAAGCCTAGTAACAAGGGCATCGTTTCTCTTTTCAAGGCTTTTTGTTGCACTCTTGGCGTTTTCACTCTTTGGCCCCGCCAGGTCTACAACAAACACCTTTGGACCTTACAACGAGCAGAGCGATTTGCACAAGCTTTTCAGGTCAGATACGCTCATGGTGTACGGTTTGTTTTTGATTTCTGCTCGACCTTTGCAAGGGTGTTTGAGCCGCTGGCCGGCGATGTTTTCGCTTGTATCTGAATAGGAAGGTTTTCCTGTCCGCTTCATACCGTTTTTGATTTGTTTTGAGCCATGCAGTATATGCAGTACGTGCATGTTGCAGTACTTCGAGGCGCTGGCTACTGCCATCGCTGAAGAACCAGCTGCCGATCTCCTTACCCTACCAGCCACTTGATGAAATCACATGGCGTGAACGAGGAGATACTTGAGCATCGCTGAAAGGTCACCTGGTGTACAGAACGGCAGACCCCGGAACATTCTAGGATTCTAGCTTGTCTAGTCGGGCTGGTCGCTGGTTGAAACTAGTGCTTACAAATATTGCTCAAAGCAAAGTAAGTGCTGCTCAAAAAAGGACATGTGGAAAGCATGTTTTTGGATCCAATAGTAGTGGCAAATAGTAACTAGATCCTATGCGCCCGTCGCACAGCTTCATATTCTGCAACGTTGGGATGCTTTCGTTTCAGGTCACCTCTACCAGCGAGCGCACATGTATCTTGGAATGGGGAGGCCATAACAAGCCATCCATTTCACCGACGCCTTTGATCAAGGCCCGGATTGCACATTGCATTGTGGCACAGGGCAAGTCTTGGCTTTTCGCTTGGCATTGTTTGCACTGCCAGACTTTCCAGATGCAGTTGCTTCAATGTCGGCACGAACCTGCGATTCTGGTTGATGCGAGATGCTCATTGATTGATTCCTTGATTGATTCATTCATCGTTCGCTCTTAACGGTCCTGGTTAGGACCGCACGGTGACCTATGAAGAGTTCGGTACACAAGTCACTGCTCTTGCAGCAGCCTCATCCTCAGAGTGCTGCTTGCATTGAAAAAGTGGGCCAGAGAACAGACTTGGTGATTTTGCTTGTTTGCTCACCCTAGTGGCCCCCCATACCAAAAAGGTTAATTTCTGCTTCGGCCCAATTGCAAGGCCTTAAAGTTGAAGCTCGGCCAAGCGTTTGGCGAGTCCTTGCTGGTGGGTTTGTTGCTGGCCCGCTCGGTGGACCTGGCCGTGGTCAGAGCCCAAGAGCCTAATAGCGTCCTTGTTACTAGTAGAAATGCTCTTTGCTACTAGCTTCTTGCTCCTAGTAAGGCCCTAGTAGCTTCTACAGCTTCTACACTCTTCCAAAAGTGTTTGCTGAGAAGTTGTCCTCATGTCATAGTTTGCCAGCTCAGCTGTGCTTTCGAGGCCATATGGGCTACTCTTGGTGCAGGAGCTGCCTATGTACCGATTGATCCAGAATATCCTTTGGAACGCATTAAGCATATTTTGGAGAATGCCCAACCCAAGTTGGTGATGTGCAGGGAGGCTCAACGGCATTTCTGTGGCAACCTGGAGGTTTGGAGCACCCAAGAATGGCCGATTTCGAGTTCGATCTCTGTGGAGCACATTGAGCAAGCTCCACCTTTGCACCTGGCATACGTGATTTATACCTCTGGATCAACTGGGAAACCCAAAGGAGTGGCAGTCGAGCATCGCGCAGCAGCTAACATGGCCCGGGAGCAGATAGCTTTGATGAAGATTTCGAGAGAAGATCGCGTGCTGCAGTTCTTCAAGCCGGCCTTTGACGGAGCAGTGCAAGAATATTTAAGTACTTTCTGCGCAGGCTCCGCCAACCAAATGTTTTAGTGTATGTGTCATATCGATCTATCTATATTTGTGAACATCTTGGACGTCGAGCTTGTTACTGTTGTGTTGACCACAACTTCACATTTTCGCGGTCTTAGCGAAGCTGCTCCGAGCTCCAGGACCTTAGGCTATAAACTTCCTTTGTTTGTGTAGGGTGTCAGGAAGCGTCGCTTTCACCGCAGTGATCCAGAGCAGTTTAAGCGCTGCATTGGACTGGTAGCTGTGGCAGTTTGAGACGGAGATTGCGAAAGAAAAACACGGAGTGAAGCTCATCGGGCAATTGTTTGGAGCAGCCAGGGCTGCCCCAGACGAGGTGCCAATGAACAAGCCGCTGAGCGAAGAAGGCGCTGAAGCCATTGTTCAAAGACTTCGTGAAAATTTTGCTCCGCACGCCGAAGCTGGCGGCGGTCGAAAAGGGAAAGAGCCTTTGCAGGACTATGTGATTCGCATGGGTGCATGTGTCCTTTTCCAGCACGCGAATCTGACACAGGTTTGGGAGGATCAGCTGACCACTTGGGCAGGCGGCCGGTATCATAGAGATGAGGTTGTCAAGGCGTTGACGAGACCAGAGAAGGTTGCCACCAAAAAGGACGGCGGCAGACATCCAGCATTCATAGGTGGCCCCAAGTTAAAGCTAACTTCTGGCTGCATCCGTCTAGTCTTTTGTGGCTGCATCCTCTTCCAAGCGTTCTGAGAATGTCTGAGAAATACTTCAACATCCATGGTAGGGCCTCTTCCCGCTCTTGCGCCCTGAACATCCTTCCATTTAAGGAGGCCCTTTCTGGTTGTGAGGCCAAGCCCACGAACTTTCCAATGTTGAATCTCATCCTCAGCTCATCCAGCTTCTTCTTTCCAAAACATAGGAGAGCGTCGACTTCCAACATGATTCCGTGATATTCCGTGCAATTCTCCTACTGGGCTCACACTTGAAGGTGCACGGGCCCATTGCCGATTGGATATAACCCAACTCAAGGACAACATTTCGCAAAATTTCGCCAATGAGCAGGAGCGATTTCAATCACAGAAGGTCCTTCCTTGCCCCCTCACCACGGGATCCAACTGCGCAAGCGCATTCTTCACTCTGATGAAGTCTTTCACCACCTGCGTGGCAAGATCACTGCCGTCGTCACTGTGGGCCCGCATCGATTGAGTGGGGATCGGGGTCTCTATCTTCTCTCACGCAATACCTGGACTTCCTATAGTTGGGGCTTGTCAATCGCTGTGCAATTCGTGATGGAAGAATTCTTCCTGCTCTTAGTTCCTGCTTCCTTAGCTGTCTGTCAACTTCTGCAGATTCTTAGATGCGCAAGCCTTTGAGAGCTCCTCCGCTTTGCACCTGACCTTCCCTTCTTCGCCATTCTTCACCGGCCAAGGATCAGTTCTTCTGCCACATCGGCTTTGCCTTTGGTGTGGGGTTCTCTGTATCCACTCCAACAGTGCGCTGGCCCTTCCCAATCTCCTTTTCTTGCCCTCCAATTGCCTTTGGACATTACTGAGCTTGCCCTAAATTGATTTGACTTTCGGACCCATTCAAAATCGGTAGTTTAACGGTGTAATCTTCCTGGTGCAGCTGATGGACCTCTCCACCTGGTGCTTTGCGATCAATCTTCTGGCCCGCGTCGATCAGCCAGAAGTCTTGCGCCTCCTCATCTCCCAGCCTTCTCTTCTTGACTTCAATGCATTTGGCGCCTCAACTGCCCTGATTCGATGTTCCTCCATCGCACCTCCTGACTCTTCAGTGTTTGACCTTTGTCGGGGAGCACATCTTTCTTCAAATTCTTCCTTCAGTCTTTCAGGCAGAGGTCCAATGCCTTGTTCTTCTTCCGTTGCTTCCAGCGCTGCCGTCCAGAGATTTTCCCTGGTGCCGGGGATTGTCTGCCCTCTTCTCGGGCTTCAGTACGCATAGTAAGTTCCCCTTGTCGTCCTAGAGTGCCGAGCTCTGATGCACTTGGTGGCAAGGTCTCCAAGGAACTTTCGCCCTTGATCTATCCGGCATCTGGCTGGTGGAAACTCATCTCAGAAAGGGTTCCAGCAGCTGCGCCCCACTATCACGTTTAGCACTGGCTTGGTCTCCCTTCCTCCCTTCCTCCTGGTCCAGGCACAGTGTTGATGGGTCTTGGGAGCTTGCAAAGCCTTCCTCACCTCCTGATAAGTCGCCAGTGCATCTTGAAGCTCTGACTCCTCGAAGGTTTGATCTAAGCCGCCCTCACCAATCCACGCACCCTTCTTGCTCCAACCCTGGTTCAACCATGAAGCTCTTGCGAACAACCTCAAGATCCATGACGTAAGACTTGAACGGGACCGTTCGAGAAATTAACGAGAAGGCAGAGCTGGCCGCACAGATGCAACCCAGTGAGGAAGATAGAATGTGCTTCGGGGCGGTCAAAGATGCATCCTGGGAAGCAGGACGTCAAGGAGGATTCGCAGCGCTCGGCGATAAGGAGTTGGCGTGCGCTGGGGGAGCCGTCGTCACTGGAGATCAGGATGAATGCACAGAGTATATAGTGAGTCGACCTTGGCTGCCGCGGGCTTCAAAAGTTAGCTTAGACGACTAACGCACACAACGAATTCATTCAACCAGGATTCGAACTTCAATGGTGACAAGGAGGGGTCAAGGATCCAGAAGAGAAGGCTGCGCTATGGAAGAGCGCTTGCAAAAAGGGCTGCGCCGCTGCGCCTTGTGGACTCAAAGCCCTTTTACTACCACCTGGTCAAAAGCGCGGCGGGAAGTACAGAAGACACGCGCGTGGCGCGGCCACGGAGACGCAATACGCCATGCATAAGGCAGCTTTGTAGTGAGTGTGAAGCACATCCAGCAGTCCCAGGGCTGCCACTTTTCAGCGCTTCTACAGCGCGGCGAGTTGAATTTTAGCGGCGGTCTACACGACATTTGCGGGTCTGTGTGAATGTCTAGGACGTTGAGCTTGTTGTGTTGACCACAACTTGGCAATTTGCTTTGAACCGCCGCTGCCGCTTACAAGACCGCGGGCTTAGGCCAAAAAGGAGCGCGCGGTTTGTTGGGCATGCGTCCCTATTGGCTGCTCAGAACTCGCGCAATTTCAAGTTTCTTATTTTGGCCTTCTGGTATTCTGGTGTGGATGCAACGCATTGCTTTGCGTCCTTGGTGAACCCTTTGCGGAGACCGCCCGTGTCGAGTTGTTGTCAAAGTGTGTGCCTGTTGTCGAAAATCTAATAGGGGATGAACGGTTTGTGCTTAGGACTGGCACCTTTGTAGTGGCGGCATGTATGCGAGTAGTGGCCTGTGGGAGCTGGGCTCCGAACTGGCTAACTTTGAGCCATGTGTGGCGGCGTGGTGGCTCTGCAGCGCAGAAAAATCGAAATTACTTCTGCGACGCAGATGGCGCGGAAAGTGCGTCCGTGACGTGTCGCTGGGGAGCCGGATGATTGGCGGTGCGGCGAAATACATCCGTGATATCGCTGGCATGCAGATTGGCAGTCTTGAAGGAAGGAAGGAAGGAAGGAAGGAAGAAAGGAAGGAAGGAGGGAAGGGAAGGGAAGGGGAGGGGGAAGGGGAGGGGGAGGGAGAGGGAGAGGGGGAGGGGGAGGGGGAGGGGAGGGGAGGGGAGGGAAGGGAAGGGAAGGGAAGGGAGGAAGGAAGGGGCCGGGCCGGGCCTCCGCCCCCAAAGCCGGCAAGCTGCAGGAGCATTAGGCTGACCAGAGAATGCACACCGCGCAAAGCGATGTCCATGGGATCCACGTGGCGCCCAAAGCCGTCAAGAATAGTTGCGGGTGTTGATGTCCAACGGAAGCGGGACTGTAAACGGTAATTGGTTCTCTTAAATGGCTGAGCAAATTACCGCCCCCAAAGAATAAAAGGCTTTATGACGAACGCAGCCTCCGCCCCAAGCGCCCTGGATCACGCAAGCTTGGTTGGGATGATTCGTTTGACGGCCTTGCCTTGGCCAGGTGCGTGTCTTGTGCTTTGGGGCGAAGATACCGGCTTTGCTCAGGCAAGGCTTGCGTACTGCTGGGGGGATTAAATCAGATAAGGGATTGACTTACAATGGTTCAGCGCTCAAAGTGACAATGCTGACTGAAACATGAACTGGCAGGGGAGTTGGAAAGACACATTTTCCTGTATCAGGGCAAGTTTGCGTGTATGTGTGTGTGTCAAACCCTGTTCCTAAGGGCTTTTCACATCGGATTCATTTTTCAAGCAGGGGCGTGTGACACTCTTATCCTATCACACGCAACGAAGTTGTGGGTAAGAGTGGGAAGGGAAACTTGGCCAGTTTCCTACGCTACTCCCCCCAAACCCTTTTTCCACCGCTGATGCGCCGCCGCGCTGATCGTCCTGCAGTCACGCATAAACAGCTTGTTAAACATTTCAAGTGAACCGACTTCCTCACCTTGCCGTTCCCTCGCCTTCCTTTCACTTGGGAATTGAATAACAGAAAACCAATGTCAGAGTGTGAACCGCTCAGCCGTCCCACTTGGGTGCTGGGCGTGATCCCCGTCACTGGGGCGCTGAAGTCGCGCTGGAAATCGTGTAACAGACTTTTCGGATCCTTCTTTCCTTGGATTTTCTTAACTGGCTCCTTTTCACCACTGGATCAACTGCTCCAAGAGCCGCCGGGCTTATACGGATAAAACCATTTGAGTTCTACAGCCGCCGGGCTTGTACGGAGAATGAACCCCGACGCGGTTTCTACCCCAAACACCCCAACCCCTCCCACCCACTAATTAGGGTAACAGAGGGAAATGGTACTCGACACACTCGTGTGTCGGTGCCTTTCCCTCTGTTGTCCCTTTTCTAGTCTTCTCTACCCGGGCGGTCTAAGACTAAAGTCCCGCTCCCTAGCTGTTGCATGTAATTCACTTCCGCTAAGTAATCAGTAATTCTAGAGTGCTAAGTATTATAGTATTCTTACACACACACACACGGACACACACATGTACATACAACTCCCTGCCCCCCCACTTTCTTTCTTGCGCTTTTGGTCGTTTCTTGGGCTTTCTCTCAGGCTTTTTAGGTTGCTCTTGAGGCTCGTTTCCCTACCCCAGTCAAGGGCTAAGTATTCACTTTTTTCTACTCCTACCTTTCTCTCTTGCCCTCTTAGCGCTGCTCTTTCTGTGTTTCTTCCTTTTGTTTCTAAGGCTTTTTAGGTAACTATTCAGGTCCTTCGCACGAGCGCCGCAAAGCGGCGCCGTGTGTCTGTGTGTGTGTCAACCCCTGTTCCAAAGGGTGCTACCTGTCATTTCTCAACTTGATCACCAGGGGGGGCAGAGAGGACTTGCAAAGCTCTGCCCAACGAAGCTCTTTGCAAGATCCTAGGAAGCGGAAGCTGATCACTTCCGTGTACCTGCTACCTGAACTTTTGACCACGCTGTCTAATTTGCCTTGTTTGTTTCCATGGTTCTTCATGCTACCGCCCCCCAAATCTTTTTCCCACCGCAGACTTGCAGCAGACTTGCGGCCGCACAGAGTGTCCGATCGTTTTCGAGTGCGGGAGTAGAACACGGTGGGGGGGGTTGGGAAACCTGCCTCAAATGGGGTGAATTCCGTTTTTAAGCCCGGCGGCTGTCATATCCGTAAAAGCCCGGCGGCTCTAAAGGCAGAGAATTCAGGGTTGTTGAGAACATTCACGTGGATTCTGGTTGGTGAGATTTCCCGAAAGAAAGCAGTTGCACGATTTCCGGAATGATAGCAGCGCCTCCTTGCGGAGGATCACACCCAGCACCCAAGTGGGACGGCTGAGCGGGTCACACTCTGACATTGGTTTGCTGTTAATTCAATTCCCACGATGAGAAGGAAGGCGAGGGAACAGAAAGGTGAAAGAGTCGGCGATAACAGTATGGTTTAACCGCGTTTTCTAACTATTGCACTGTAATTCGTTTCTGCTAAGTAGTCAGTAACCCTAGAGTGCTAAGTATTCAGACACACACACGTACACACATGGACATACACCCCCTCCCTCCCCCCCCCCCTTTCCTTCTTGCGCTTTTTGTCGTTTGTTGGGCTTTCTCTCAGGCTTTTAGGGTTGTTCTTGAGGTTTGTTTCCCTACCCCAGTCAAGGGCTAAGTATTCATTTTTCATTTTTTCTACGCCTATCTTTCTCTCTTGCCCTCTTAGCGCTGCTCTTTCTGTGTTTCTTTCTTTTGTTTCTAAGGCTTTTTAGGTAACTATTCAGGTCCTTCGCACGAGCGCCGCAAAGCGGCACCGTCCAACCCCTGTTCCAAAGGGTGCTACCTGTCATTTCTCAACTTGATCAGCAGGGGGGCAGAGAGGACTTGCAAAGCTCTGCCCAACGAAGCTCTTTGCAAGATCCTAGGAAGCGGAAGCTGATCACTTCCGTGTACCTGCTACCTGAACTTATGACCACGCTGTCTAATTTGCCTTGTTTGTTTCCATGGTTCTTCATGCTACCACCCCCAAACCTTTTTCCCACCGCAGACTTGCAGCAGACTTGCGGCCGCACAGAGTGTCCGATCGTTTTCGAGCGCCACTGAAAACACGGTTAAACCATACTGTTATCGCCGACTCTTTCACCTTTCTGTTCCCTCGCCTTCCTTCTCATCGTGGGAATTGAGTTATCAGCAAACCAATGTCAGAGTGTGTGTCAAACCCTGTTCCTAAGGGCCTTTCACATCGGATTCATTTTTCAAGCAGGGGCGTGTGACACTCTTATCCTATCACACGCAACGAAGCTGTGGGTAAGAGTGGGAAGGGAAACTTGGCCAGTTTCCTACGCTACTCCCCCCCAAACCCTTTTTCCACCGCTGATGCGCCGCCGCGCTGATCGTCCTGCAGTCACGCATAAACAGCTTGTTAAACATTTCAAGTGAACCGACTTCCTCACTTTGCCGTTCCCTCGCCTTCCTTTCACTTGGGAATTGAATAACAGAAAACCAATGTCAGAGTGTGTGTGTTTCCATGCATTGGGGTTGAACAGCGTTCTTGGAAGTTGTCAGGTTCAAGAAACATGTACACACACAGACCGACCGTGTTTGAGCCACTCGTTTTTGCTGCTTTTTCCAACCGTGTTGATCGCATTGAGGCCCTGAAAACCTTCGGTGTCACTTGTGCAACATTGACGCCTTCGGCGCTCTCTGTGCTGTCGCCCCTGCAGCTGCCGAAGCTGCAGAAGCTGGCTGTGGCCGCTGAGTTCTTTGGCTGAAAAGCTGGGTTCTATACATTTCGGCAGTTCTTAATTTAAATTCCTTGCGTTCTGTTGGTTTTAATTCTTGTGAAGTCTAGTAGTTCACGAGGGCGGCTAGGTGACGAAATGCCTCAGCATCATGTACTGCGGGTGTTGATTTGCTGGTTTGGGTTGCTCACAGCGTGACCCAGCAATTTGCCCAGCTTGGGGCCGATTAATAGAGGACAGCTCTAATTCATCACACTAGCAAGTGGCATAAGGCTACGTTCTGAGACTATATTGTCCCAATTGTCCCCACTGTTTCTCAATTGGCATGGAGAATGGGGCCAAAACTCTCTCTCTCGCTTTGTGAAAGGAATCGCTTTGACTCTCCAGCCGTCGATGTCTTAGGTCATGTCCACCTAGCTTGGTGGACACATGGGCCCGTGGCCGGCACTTGGTGAATGCTTATGGTCCATCGGAGAACACTGTGGTCTCCACTTGGGCTGAGCTTGATGGAAGGGAGCTGAGCAGGCTGAGTTCCTTCATCATCGAAGTGGAAGGTGGAGCCGATGACATTGATCGACGAAGTTCCCTTTCGGAAGGGAGGGAACGAGCGACGCAACATGTGCCCATCGGTCGGCCTGTGATGGGTGTTCAATGTTATGTCTTTGAAGCCACGAGGTGTAAAGCACTGCAACCAATTGGGGCACCCGGAGAGCTTTGCCTAGGAGGTGATCAATTGGCGCGTGGCTACTACCGAGATCCCGTCAGAACCGCTGAAAAGTTTGTACCCAACCCTTTGAACGGCAAAAGGATGTACAAGACTGGAGACTTGGTCATGTGGCTGCCTTCCAGTGAGTTGCTCTACTTGGGCCGGAACGATGAAATGGCAGCTTGGAATGCATTCAAAAGAGTTGCGCCTGTGTTCCATTCTGGGGTTCCGAAGGATTCTGTACTAGCATGGTAACAAGGGCATTACTACTAGTAACAAATAGGTAGCTTCTTGTTACTAGTAATAATGCCCTTGTTACTAGTAGCGATGCACTTGCTACTAGTAGCGGGGTTGTGATTTGTGTCGGGACCAAGGTCAAGGTTCGTGGTTTCCGAATCGTCCCTTGGCCGCCTTTGGTCCCTTAGCTTGAGCGATTCGCTTCTCAAAATCAACAAAAAGCAAACGTTTTGCTCGAAAGTAGTTCGTTTTTTAAGTTTTGACATACAAGAATAGTTGTGCTTCCTTTTTCTCGAAATTGCGCTGACACAGGAGCTGACAGAGGTGGAGGCGGCCTTGGGGGCCCTGGGCGCGCAGGCAGAAAGACATGGGAGCTTATCGCAATTTGGAAAACAAAATCCCTATTCTCAGTAGCTAGAAGCTACTAGGAGCAAGCTACTAGGGGCTCCTGGCATCGATACTAGGAGCAAGATAACCTTTTCTTTGAAGAAAGATAAGAAAGCAAAATCCTCATTGTGTCCATTGCTTTACGACAAACCTTTGAGGCCGTGGCAGTGGGGCTTAACATTGCCAAGGATCACGCGCCGAAGCTTTACTGTTTGAATGTGCCATCAGCCACTCAACTTGTTCAATAAAAGAACAATGCTGTGTCCATGGCAATGCTGGTCTGGGTGACCAAATGACACGGTTGAGAAAGAATCTCTGGAGGCTGGTGTTTCCAAACCTGCCGCGACCCGCAACACGTGGCGCAAGATGAGGTGTATCAGAAAGGCATAGCGCCTTTCTCTGGTGCAAAGCGTTCGGATCCAGACTCGACCGACGCTTCGGGTTCCGGATGGGCTGTCTTGGCCGGCTGTCTCCGATGGGAAGCTCCCGTTAGACACCGACAAGTGCTTTCAAAGCGGACTGCTTCTCGCACAGCGGCCCAGCGGCGCTCTGATCTCTTCAAGACGGCTAGGAAGAAGGACGCTATTAGTGGCTCCTGGCATCGTTACTAGCAGGGGCGCTATTCGGAGCCTCACAGATTGCTCAGTCAGCCACTTCCCCGACACAATCGCCGATCCACCAACGGTAACAACAATTTTCGGGCACAGCCGTCGTCGCACACTAAGGCCACAAAAATGCAACAAGGCCAAGTTAGGTCCAGACACACAATGTATCCAAACTGTGGTCACAACACAACCTGAGCTGAAGTGTTCCCCTTCCTTTAATTCAAATTCGGCTCAAGTTTAATCATGCAAGTGGGAAGAACAAGACCTCTCTTGACGTGTCAAGCGCAAGTGGGTAATTTGTCAACCCTTCCCTGATTAATCATGCCTCTTGGCCTTCCTACCTCTTTCACCTTTTTCATCATCTCGTCCCATTTTGGAAAAGAGAGCAGTTCTCAGCCCCAATTGCTGCAGTGAACTGGCAAGTGCTGACCGCACACAATACAGTCAGAACATGTTCCATGGACAGTTCCTTACCCCAACATTGAAAAACATTGAAAAACATTAAACAAACTTATTTCCAGGGGGATATGCTCCAAATGGTCACCCTTCCTGATAGCATCCTTAGCTTCAGGAAAGAACCCAATTCCATACCACACAAAAATCAGTTGATCACAGGATGGGCTTTGGGCTTGGGTCACGCCTGAATCCTTGTCGCCAAGCAGCCTCCGAGCGGCCAAAGCCTGAGCAAAAAAAGGAATGCGTAAATGGAGAACAAATGACTAGCTTCTTGTTACTTACTAGTAAGGCACTTGTTACTAGTAGCGATGCACTTGTTACTACTAGCCCCGAGTCACGCCTGAGCAACAAATGACTTCCCCTCAGGAACTTCAGAAGACATTGCCACAGTACATGGTGCCTAGCAGGACTGTCGGCTTGAGAAGCTGTGACTGTAACAGTTTCAAACGGGTCGGTGTGCGTCGAACCGAACGAAGTTGCCACGCCTGCCTGGCGGACGATCCATACTAGTAACAATGTTCGCTACTAGGGGCTCCTGGCCCTACTACTAGTAACAAGTGCCTTACTAGTAGTAACAAGAAGCTAGTAGAAACAATAAGCTAGTAGTAACA
>CAXAMN010024929.1:508516-548091 GCA_963970005.1 Durusdinium trenchii
GTAAGGCACTTGTTTCTAATAGCTTCTTGTTGTTACTGGTAAGGCACTTGTTTCTAATAGCTTCTTGTTGTTACTAGTAAGGCACTTGTTTCTACTAGCTTCTTGTTACTAGTAGTCTGGCATTTGATTCTACTAGCTTCTTGTTACTAGTAGTCTGGCACTTGTTTCTACTAGCTTCTTGTTACTAGTACGGCACTTGTTTCTAATAGCTTCTTGTTACTAGTACGGCACTTGTTTCTAATAGCTTCTTGTTACTAGTAAGGCACTTGTTTCTACTAGCTTCTTGTTACTAGTAAGGCACTTGTTTCTACTAGCTTCTTGTTACTAGTAAGGCACTTGTTTCTACTAGCTTCTTGTTACTAGTATGGCACTTGTTTCTAATAGCTTCTTGTTACTACTAGTATGGCACTTGTTTCTAATGGCTTCTTGTTGTTACTAGTAAGGCACTTGTTTCTAATAGCTTCTTGTTACTAGTAAGGCACTTGTTTCTAATAGCTTCTTGTTACTGCTAGTATGGCACTTGTTTCCTACTAGTGTGGCACTTGTTTCTAATAGCTTCTTGTTACTAGTAGTATGGCACTTGTTTCTAATAGCTTCTTGTTACTAGTAGTATGGCACGTGTTTCTACTAGCTTCTTGTTACTAGTAAGGCACTTGTTTCAAATAGCTTCTTGTTACTACTAGTATGGCACTTGTTTCTAATAGCTTCTTGTTACTACTAGTATGGCACTTGTTATGCACTTGTTTCTACTAGCTTCTTGTTTCTACTAGTAAGGCACTTGTTACTAGAAGCGATGCACTTGTTTCTACTAGCTTCTTGTTACTAGTAAGGCCAGGAGCCCCTAGTAGCGTCCTTGCTCCTAGTAGCGATATTTCCACATGTGGAAAATCCTAATTAGGCATATTTCTACATAGGTTTCATTGATACCCTGTTTTTCATCTCTCACCACCAGTCAATGCTCGGCATTTTGAGGTGCATTTTGGAGCTGCCTCAGCTCTTGCTTGTCTTGTGCATAGGTCTCAGGACTCAAATCGTGCTTCGACGGGCCTACAGGGTTGACACATGTCACATGAGCTGCTCTATGCGTGTGCTGGCAGACTGAGGCTTGTTTGCTATCCTTTGTACCTGCTGAGCACCATGCTTTTGGTGGGCATCCGAACCGTCAAAGATGATGTATCATTCAGTTTTCTTTGAGGTTTTGGTCACGAAATGGTTGGTCATTGGCCGGTATACTCAAGGCCGGGGGAAGACACAAAGAAAACACCAAAGAAAACACAAAATACGATTTGTCAGGGGTCCCTCTAACATGCGCAGGCCGCCCATTGAAGAAAACTTCAGTTGACGTTCGTGCCAACGGGAGGTTCATTCTCAGTGGAGTCTTGGGCATTCCTGCGTTGGTGGCTGGTGGTGAGGTCCCAAGACTTTCAAGTTTGGAGAACGAGGAATAGATGGAGAAATCGGAGAGAAAATAGAGAAATATGAGAAATATAGATGGAGAAGAAATGTTTGTTTCGGTCGAAAGTGCGAAGTGCGACTCCAGACCGGTCGGTGTTGAGGATCGTTTGGTGGTGTTTGTGAACGAGCTTTGCTTCAGTGCCTTTCGTGGTGGACCAGTGCGCTGATTGGTTCGAACGGGCAGTTGCGGTCAGTTGCGCCATGCTCTTGCAGGTGTTTTTCGCTTATTTGCGTGCGCCTGGGCCATAGATGGCCTAAGTACTTCAAGTGGTCACGTATTCATTCACATAATTTGACATACACACATGCAAACTGTTTCTTGACAACCGGGGTGAGCAATGGTCTCCAGCCAAAAATAATGTGAGAGAGAGAGAGATACCTTAAGAAAAAGACTTTAAAGGAAACTACCAGTGATGGCCTCCAACCTAGAAGCGATGGCCTCCGGCAAACTTGTGAGTTTTGACAGAATGTGTTCACACCGTAGGCTTCTGATTTTCTCCACAGACACCTTCTTCCACGGTACTCTCCCGGAGGCACTCCCCGTAACATGCTCAATGCGCTTCACATAAACTCGAATGAGTTAACACTTTGTTGCCGAAAGTCTTCTGCTGCCTTCAGACCTTTGCCAAAATAAGTTTCTTGTTTGCACTCTCAACAAGTAGTTGCTGAACATGCAGAGAAGACTTGTCGAAATTTCCGCATCACCCAAGCACGGGCTGGACACATAAAAAAGAGTTCCCTCACTAACAGAACCCAAAATGAATTCCCTTGCAATTTTCTCAACTGGATTACACCTACACATTGACACAGCAATTTCGTAGAACACAAAACCTTCAGTGTGAACCTGGTCATTGGGGGAGGTAGGAAGCTACTAGGAACAAGTGCATCGCTACTAGTAACAAGTGCCTTACTAGTAGTAACAAGAAGAATTCAATTAGAATCGTAATTACTAGCAAAGGAATCTACTAGGACCTTTTCCCGGCTCTATGCGCACGCATCATGCGTAGCCTGCCGACCCTGATGCCATGAACCTGCCTTTACACACAAATGGGGTCTTCTCACCGTGTTTTTATCCGAAAAAACTATTCGGCCACTTGCATTTTCCCCATCTTCGCTCGTTACTTCATCCTTGGGCTCCAAGGATGGCCACAGAACCGTTTGTTTCAAACAAGGCCCGCCTCCAACAGAATATTTAATAGGAATGGCCTCCAACCTAATAGCGAAATCTGGGTGCCTTTTGGAAAAACCATTGGCAGCGCCATTTGCGAAAGAATCAGTACAGGCCCCAATTTGTTCTGCCGATGGAACGTTCGTCACGACAGAGTTGAACATGAGGGACAAAGGGATGCACATCTCCATTCTCTTCCAACAATCGGACTAGCCACAACGACAATGCTATCTACCTTGGGGGCCATGAACAATGCCTCCAACCGTTCAAGAAGACCAAGGGCACCCCGCTCATCTACAAAGTCATCTTCCTGTATGGTGTGCCCGCCCCAAAAGACATGTGGGAACCGACAAACCTGCTCTCCTCTGGTAAATTACGCTCTTCGTCAAAGTATGATTGCCTCTCGGGATAGATTCTGCAAAATCATCCGAAGACCTTCCAGACAATGCCTGGCCCAACCTGTTTTTGGTATGTAAAATCCTCTCGCTCTGCTGTGCGCCCTGCAAACAAGACTATAACGTGGGCGTCACCAAAGTTAATCTAGTTTGGTATCGTATGCTCGCTGTTGGCATATGTATTTGCCCTCTGGTGACATAGATGTTGTGTGGTTTTGTATAGTTAAAATTCCTTTGGAAAAAGCTTCAATGACAGTGTAGTGGAAAGCTATCTGTGGGAACCATGCCAGAACCTTTCTACGAAATCACTGCGGCCCAACCTCCCTTGGTCCATCAAACCATCTTCCTGTTTGCTTCGCACTCCAAAGAGAGAACACGCGGCATCAAAAAGATTACTGTCCCCTGGCTAGATTTGCAATCCACCTCTTTGTTAAAGCATGTTTGCCTTTGGTGGTGACAGATGCAGTGTTGTGGTGCAATGTTTCATAATTCTTGAACGAGGAGTAAGGACGCTACTAGGGGCTCTTGGCCATACTACTAGGAGCAAGGGCCTTACTAGTAGTAACAAGAAGCCATTTGAAACAATGTTCGCTACTAGGAACAAGTGCAGGAACTATAAGTCGTGGAAAGCTAGCTGCAGGAAGCAGCATGCCCCCAACCCTTCTATACGACTAGGGCGACTAGGGCCCACCCGAGCTGGTTTACAAAATCATTTTGTGCGGCGAGCGCCCACCAAAATTTAATGTGTGCATCAACAAATTTGTGGAGTCGGCAAAGAACGTCAGCCTATCACTTGATCATACATGTTACAATGTTCATCAATGCTCTTTACCGTGGTCGGTTCAAGGCAGTGGTTGCGTAGTCCTGGTAAATGATAGCAATCTTAGTCTCAATCTAGCTGTATCATGATCCTTCTAGTAGGTACATGAGAGGTAGGGGCAGCTCATTTCATGGTAGATCTCCAAGTCACTATCACTATCAACATTGTTTTATTATCATATGATCTGGGACCTATTAGTACTAATGACCCTGAATCACATTTCCCAGGACCCTGTGTGCAAATCCTGCACGAGCATGGATCGCTGGATCTTGCTTTTGCCCCACCATGCTGTTGGGCTGATGAAGTGTGTCTTTTTTTGCCTTGGGCTATCACACTGGCTATCACAGCTCAAAGGAGTGCCTCTTGAGTACTAGACTCTACAATGACACGTTCTTGGTTTGGCCATGTTTGTTTGGTCGACACTTCTTTCCGTATGCGTTGTTCAACTTAATGTGTTGCTTAACGCTCGATTTGCCCATGTTCAGACGCACGCTTCCTTGCATTCACGCTTGAGCCTGTTGGAAGTTCTGGTTGGTTGCCCTTTTGCATTCCATTTTCGTTGTGTATAGTTGTTTCGTTCCTTGGTTGTACCCATCCAAGACCATGGAAGAAGGGGTGTTGCCTTAATGGTTCTAGCTTTCTCCATGAGATATGAAACACAAGGCGCGGATGTGAGTTTCGTCAAACATGTTTTGAAAGGTTGAAGTCAAGAAGAAGACAAGTCAAAAAAGTACTCGTTTTATTGCTACTAGGAACAAGTGCATCGCTACTAGTAACAAGTGCCTTACTAGTAGTAACAAGAAGCGAACGTACAAACAAAAAGCTCTTTTCTTTTTCGATTCTTCGATTCTTCGCCGCGCTTGTCGAGGCTCGGCCTGCGGGCTCGCGGCTACTGCCGCATCGATACGCGCTACGTGTCGGAGCTGCTCGGAGCAGAGTGCGGACAGAGTGCGCTGCACGGACATCTTAAAACCGTGCCAAGGTGCAAAGAAGCATCAAACAGCATCGTGGCTGGTGTCAAGAATGGTTTAAGGGCATCGCTACTAAGAGCAAGGAGTCAAGGAGGCTACTAGGGGCTCCTGGCCTTACTACTAGGAGCAAGGTTCGCTACTAGGAGCAAAGAACTCAACCGTTTTTTCTAAGGGTGTCATTTCTATGGCGACGCACGATTGATGAACCTCCCCTACAAGGTTACTATTTGGTGCAAGGAAAGGAGATGCCAAATGTGGGCTTAGGCAAATGAAAGAGGTTGAAGAAACGTAAGCAAGGCAGTTAGTACTGCAAAACAGCAAGCAAAAGGTTTACTAATTGTGGTAAGTGTTCGCTTGAAGAACAAAACCAAAATGGTCTAGAAGTTTCTTTTGAAAGGCGGCAGGAATTCCGCATGGGAGGAACAATGCGGACGAAATTAAGGGGTTAAGCGCTACGTAGCATCTGCGGCATCGGGCGTAGACAATTCTCGCCATAGCGACATGTAACCAGTCAGGCCTGGCTGCCCCCTGGTGATGCCATGCCTAATCGAGCCCACTCTTCTCTAAAGTAGTAACAAGAAGCTATTAGAAACAAGTGCATCGCTTCTAGTAACAAGTGCCTTACTAGTAGTAACAAGAAGCTAGTAGAAACAAGTGCATCGCTTCTAGTAACAAGTGCCTTACTAGTAGTAACAAGAAGCTAGTAGAAACAAGAATTAGAATACAAAAGTTAGCTTCTTGAGACTCTTCTCTCTGTCCTCACTTTTGATCAAAATCCGAGCCAGGTGCACGGGGGGTTTGTTGCACTCGATCCCCTCCGCCCTCGGCCATCACAAGTCTCATCCCTCCTCCCCAACACCACAAGCCCTCAGTATCCAACCCAGCCCCATCTCACTTCAGCAAGCTTTACTTCGCTGCTTGCTGCTTTGCTGCTCATTTGCTGGTTTGCTTGCCATGTGTGATTCTCAGTGTGCGAATCTGGAACTTACCAACCCATCACATGTGCCAGCGTTGAACGACCGATGAAGAACGTGCAGCTTGAGAGGCGTAGCATGGCGTAGCTCGAGCAGGGGTAGCTCGTTTGTGAAAATGTCGATTTCGCCCGAACTTCCCAGGTTCGACCTGATCACTCTGGGCAACTGCTGCGTTGTTGCTGAGGGCGCGAAGCTTCGGCCAGCAGTGGCCGAGGCAGAAAGTGTGAATTGCTGAAAGGTTTGCTGAAAGCATCTGAAATTACAATTCTACTAGGAACAAGTGCATCACTAGTAGTAACAAGTGCCTTACTAGTAGTAACAATGTTTGCCAGCTAATTTAATTCTAAAAGCAAACATTGTTACTGAATTTTTTGGGCGACAGAACTTCACGGCAGAAAGGGCCGAGAGCGAGGCTGGCACTTTGCACTTGCGCGGCTTGGTCTTCGGGGACCACTGTGCCGTGGGCGAAAATGCCGTTTGTGTCTCAGCCGAAAACGCTTTCAGTTTTAAAAAGTCGAATGTTTCACCTTTTCAGGTGTGCACGGCGGGTTGTGTTGCGGGTGACAACGTCACACTCCAGCCTTTGTGCCCGAGACGTGTTTTGAAAGTGTGCTTTGTGTCAATCTCTGGAATGCAAAGAAAAGTTGTTTTCTTCTATCTTTTGGCACCTTCGGAAGGGTGTGAGTGTGCTTGCCAGGTCCTTGTTCTCTGGACGAACTGGTCGTACCCTTCCAGACGGATCTGCTCTTTGCCCAGTGTCCTGGTGCAGGTTGAAAAAAACATCAGATGTGTTTGGCAAGGTTTGGAAAGGTGCTCCTTTGGTTCAGTCGAGGCGAGAGCGTTCCGATTTATGAAGAGCTTTCGTTATCTTCATTTGTTTGCGATCGCCCAAGATCGAATCAAAGTGTTGCTTGACGGGGTTCGTTTGGGTTTCAATGATGATCTTTACCGATCAACGAACTTCCCAATGAGAGATATGAGAGAATTGGAAGTGCCACTGCTGCACAGCCACACAGGCAGCAGCCTATACGTGTTCCTCCAGGAATGTTGGGTATATGCCTGAGCTGCCCCACGTCAAAGAAAACCCCCGCTAGTAGTAACAAGTGCCTTACTAGTAGTAACAAGAAGCTACTAGTAACAAGTGCATCGCTAGTAGTAACAGGTGCCTTACTAGTAGTAACAAGAAGCTATTAGTAACAAGTGCCATGCTAGTAGTAACAAGTGACGCTACTAGGAGCTCCTCTTGGGATGCATCCACAGGTCAGGTCTACTCTTGTCCTTTGCTCCTACCCCCTCCCCGGCACGCGCGCGCGCGAAAGGTCCTAGTAGTTTCCTTTGCTGATTTTAATTCTCTAATTCTTGTTCCTAGTAGTAAGGCCCTTACTCCTAGTATGGCCAGCCCCGTTCGTAGCGTCCTTTGCTAAGGCTGGGATCTTTGTCGTGAGACCTTCGCCTTTCTTTTGGCTCTTTTCTTGCAGACGCCGGCCTGGATCACCGTTGACCGTTCGGCCGACGGTCGGTCCGTAGTTCGGGCACCTACTATAGTCACAGAACTCATGACCCCCCCCCCCCTGAACCCCCCCCCATGTTAAGTTATCCAACCTGGGTCCATGGACTTTTGAGAGAATCAGGCAGACACTCAGAGGATTTTCGTGAATTTTGAGTGCCCACTGACTGGAGGTTTGCGTGGAGCCATATCATTTGATCGTGTGACACAGACTGACTGAGACAAACAGATAATCACACACAGACGGACTGTAATTCTGAACTATGGTATACACTTAAGTAGACAGACTGACTCAGACTGACTCACTGTCACTGACGACTGACTGACAGAGCAAACGGCGTGCAGAAACAATAGTAACTATATAAAGAATTACGACAACTTCTTGGATTCTTGAATTCAGCATCACTGTCACTGTGTGATGCGTTGGCGATGGCGGTCAGTTCTGCAAGCGAAGCTGCTATCTCGAAATGCGCCTTTGACTTTAGTAAAATGTGAGCAAATAGTCTCAGACTGTCTGACTGACTGAACGGAGTTGAGTTCACAGGAGTGTGAGTTAGGACTGACTGACTGACTGACTGTCTGTACCAGATTTAAAGTTAGAAATGACAAAGCGAGTCAAAGTCCGCATTATATGACGTGTATTGAACGTGTATTATTTAAAGAGCACTCGAGTCGAGTCTAGATTACGAATCTGTTACTCCGAAAAAAAAAACGCTTGGTAGTTAATTCTGATTGAAACTACAAAATGACAATGATCGAAGGACAATTGAGACATTGACAAATTGAACCTGTTTTACTCCGTATGACTGCGGCGGATTCCAGGTATTGTGCAAATTCCAGATGGGCATGCGCTGGAAGGCTTTATAGTGGGTGGTCGAGGGGAGAGACAGACATTGTGGTCCATGCTAGATGTTGGCAGGAATCTCTTCCAATCCAAGAAAGAGGAAAAAATACGACTACACATGACTGATGCGTCAAAGGTGAAGCACGTAGAAGACTTCCACCACTCTTTGTTTCCTGAAATTGCTGTGCCTAAAGAACCCGCTTCCAAACACGCGAAGAACACTACAGCTGGGGACAGTGGGCTCTATCTCAAGAGACGTACGATGGCGACCTCTATGCTAGTTTCATGGATAGCGTACGGCATTGCATTTGCAAAGAGAATGCCGGATGATCGCAAGCGAGCAATACACTTACTGCACGGTCTGTTGATGAAGCTGCTCGTGACAGTGAGCAAGGTACGGCTACTGGTGCCAACATCCGGTCGTGTGGATTGTTGGAGTGAAGTCTATGTGGGAATTGATGGGAAGATTGCCGCCCGGGAGTGTTATTCCCCAGCCGTGCTGACTACCATTAGAACTTCATGGGAGAATTACCGGTTACAGGGCCTGCTAGACTCACACTTGGACAGCCCGTCACTGTGGGATGTGATTTGCTTTGCACTATTGCCTGACAACCCCCAGAACAACCTACTGAAACCATTGAGTTTCAGTCTCCTTGCTCAGATCACGAAGATTTTTGATGAACAGCCCGTGGCAATGTCAGAGAAAATCTCGAAGTACAGGGACATGCTGCTTAAGAATCGGGCCAGAACCACTGTCGCACTCCGGTCAGCTGTGCGCAGCGTTGGTGTTTTCCTTTTGCATGAGAACGTTACCCACGCTGAATTGGTCATGTTTTGGGGTTTTCATTCTGATTTGATTATGAGTCAATCGGCGTTCGGCTGTATTGCAGGCTTCATAGCGAATTAATGGATAATAGTCGAGTCGAATCAATCCATCATCGGTGGACCCCCTGACAGTAACAATAAGAAACGTAAGAAGCGGGTTACTCGAATAGGTGTTCGTAACGTCGGATTCCTTAATTCACAGGTTGTGGTGTTACCTGCAATCGAAAGCACCCAGGAGGACAATGGGATGACCTTCAGAAAAGCGCTTGACAAGTACGAGATGGAGCACGTCCGCAGCAATCGATTTGCATGGCAGTTCACGGTTTGTGCCTAAGACAGTGACATGAGATTCTGAGATGGACAGACAGTCAGACAAACGACTTTTGTACTTTCTATTAACATTGCTGGCAAACAATATGATAAGTATTAATTGGAAACGAACAAACGTAACGTAAGTAACAAAAACAACATAGAAGACGGACCATTATGATGTCAAAAGATGTCAAAAGTCACGACGTGACTCCTGGTGTTGTAGCAAAAGCGCGATAATAATAAGAAATATAAATTTGTAGGTCGTCCATGTTTGTATTTTATTTCAGTCTAGAAGAGTTAAACAAAAAAAGCGTCTGACTGAGTCACTGGTCACAGACTGATCTGTCACTCAGTCTGACAGTCAGACAGACAGTCTGACTCACTGACTGACTGACAGACTGACGGGCGCCTAAGGCGTCCTACTGGGCAAGGGCCTGCGCTACCCTCTCACAATGCCAGAATTTCTGGGCATGGGGTTCCAAAAAGAATTGGAACAGGAGTAACAGGAGTTGAAGAGTCGTGCAAGTCTAACTGACTGATGAAATTCACTATGGACATTGAACAGCTCACTGACAATTGACTCAGCCGATGACTAGACTTCGCTGAGGTGTACATTGATGGAAGCACTGTGGCGTGCAAACCCACAGAGCTTTGCTTCCTCTACTCGCCGGACCCGGACATCCGAAGCGGGGCATACGCCCCCCCTGTTGTCGGGGCCCTGGCTGGCTAAAACGTGTTACATCAGTCAGGGGGGAAGATTCTGTCAGAGTTCAGGGCTGAGCCAATGGCATTCACCGTCACCCCCCTAAGGCCCTAGGTCACGTCAGGTTCCACGAGTCTTTTTTCCGCGAAGCAAGTAGCAAGAGTGTGGACTGCGCTACTGCACTGCGTGATTTTGATCGTCACCGTCGCCACGCTGGCAGAGTCAGAACTTCAAAAGCGACATGTTCTATTGTCATAACTTTGGGCGGAGACCAGTTCTATCAATACGAAGTGAATGTAGTCAATTAGTCTTATACTTGGCAGGAACCGGCCCCCAGCAGACACTGCACAAAATAACCAACGCGGGTAACTGACTTATTGATCTTCCTCAGTCTCACTCAATTGGTCAGTTGTCAGACTGGCTAAAACATCCTGCTGTTGGGCCATGGACCTGTCTATTTCAGTGGTCAGCTCTGATGAAAGTGGAACACCGGTGACGCAGAGCAGCTATAGTCCACAACCAATGCAGGCGAGGGGGGGGTTCACGACCAGAGACAGTCAGACTGCGAGGCGGCATCCTGGAATCCTGAAACAGTCCTTCTTTATTAATTCCCTACCAGTTGAACTGAAGCAAGAACCAGTAGCGTAGCAGCTCAGACAGAGACTGTCTGTCTTATGAATCAATCAACTAATGATAATAAGATATTATTGATTCATACAAACAGTCATTGACTGAGTCATGTCTGAGATTATCAGACTCAGTAATCAATGAACAATTAGTTATACATCCATCCATTAAAATAAGATTTTAAATTTTGGGATGTTTCTTTGAACTTGTTAACCTGGATGATTCCTTCCTGTCAGTCACTGTCCGAATTTCAGTCAGGACCTTCTTGGAGATCCAAATCTCTTGGCAAGAGCATCACGTGGCTTCCAAATTGGCTGGCGCATCATTGTGGAAAGTATTCCAGCGCGGCGTCTCAAGGACTGTCTGTCTGTCTGTCTGGCTGACTTGTCCGTCGGACTGCTTCCTGAGATCAACGATTCTAACGATTCTAACTGCTGTAAATTAAATTATGACATATTATAACAATTGTGGTCTGTGAATAATATCACGGCATATTTGATAATACATACGTTTCGTGACTCGTCATTGACAAATTAATTGAATCGAGGGAACCCGTAACGATGAACATCCACAAGTTGCAGATTATGAAATTAGTTACATGTCCCGATTCCATGTCCCGATTTCGATTCATTCATCGGAGGAATCACTACTCTTCACTGGCAGGAAGGCCACATCGTCCTGCACGGGTGCAGGTACCAGTGAAATGTCTCTAGCAGTCGTGGAGAAAACGGTCAATGATTCTGGAGGGCTAGATGGGAGATACATGGACATAAGGATCAGCAGTGCACACGAACCTTGACAAGTGATCAGTACGGTACAGTCATCTTAGCAGCTAGTGCAGTGCACTGACAGAGAGAAACCGTATGACTATTATTAGTAAACAATGTTCCTTTCAGATTTCTCACAACACAGACTAACAGTACAGAGTCAGTCATGTCATACTCAGGAGTGGGCCACGAAATGTCATCAGCTGATCAACGACGCCCATCACTGGATTAAACAGCTCTCAGGCAAGCATTACCCTACTCCGTGCATCTTTGGGGACTTGGAAGGTGTAATTCCGGATGGTTCATATGAGCCATCGGATTGCTTCATGAAGAAGTTCTACTCCATTGACGCTGCTGACGTGTGCGTCAAACAGTACTGCCACGCACACAGTGGTGATTGCCCTCTCCTCAGCAAAGACAGCGACTTGGAAGTTGCAGGCCTGCCATGCTGGGACTTTAGCATTGCTGGCAAGAGGAGAATGGAAGAGGGTCCCACCAACACCGCCTTTATAACGCACGCAAAGCGGATGGTCGAGAAGGAGGTTCCCCTGGTATTGATCGAAAACACCAAGGACCATTTTTTCGGGCCGGGGAAAAAGGTTTGTTATGATATGTTCATGTGGTTGGAATTATGTGTTATGATGAAGTGTGTTGTAAACTGTTTTGCGCCGATCACAAAGCCAACAATATTGAAAAGATCACATGACATATTCTTTCTTCAGGGTCTCTGTAATTTTAATTTGAGTGCGTCAGTCTGACCTAAGTCTAAGTGCAGTGAATATGCAAAACTTAAAACGTGCCAGAACCTACGGATCCAAATGATCAAGCTGCTCTACGGGGGGCACTACAACATCAAGAAGCTCATGACTGAAACAGATGATGTAGGTCACTCTGGCGCTTCTCGTGAAAGGGTCTACCTGATATTGAGCCATAAGAGAAAGACGGTAGAGATTGCAGACCCAGTGGCCGTGTATGAGAAAATCAGGAACTTCATCAGGCAATCGATTCAGACCACCCCTTCCGACTACATGGTCTCCTCGGACAGCGAGGTGCTGCGGGAAGCTGCGCAGCTAGCTGTCAAGAGAGGTATGCGTGCGCCAGTGACTCGGACGCATGAAAAACTGCCTGTCTGAATCTAGCTTGAATGATGGATGTGTCCTCGCCCTGTTGTGACATCGTTTTCAAACATTAACAACATGGTGTGACACATAAATATAGTGACACATCCTTATGACTATTATGACCGACATTGAAATGAAATTCCTTTGAATCAAACATCTTCGAATTCAAACAGTTTAATTGAAAGTCAGCAACTCAACACAAACTTAGTGTTTGTTGTGACGGTGTTATATGGCGTCATGCAATGTCTGAGACCACTGGGGGAGTCCTGTGACTGATTCTCTGAGTCTGTCTGACGTTGTGTCCTTGTATTGTTGCCAGGCCACTGTTGCACCTGGCCGATTGGGTGTGAAGAAGCTTCTCAACAAGCGTGAGAAGCAGGCTGTGGCATACCTTGACCATGCATACAAACAAAGGGCTAAACAGAATCCTGAATTCGATCCCGACTTGGTGTACTTCTTGGGGGACAACCCTTGGAACAGAATTGTGTGGAGCGCAGCCAGTGGCAGACTCCCAACCCTGCGCATGAATCGGGGGCTGATGTGGATCCCACACAGATCCCGGTGGCTTACAGCTCGGGAACGACTGGCAAGCATGGGCTTTCCCGTGACACAGGCAATGGCAGAGGCTATGGGGAGTATGGAGATTCCGATTAAGGACGTCCAGAGGGCTTCAAGTGCCGCTGGCAACGCAATGCACTTTGGTGTAGTGGGGCTGGTTCAAATGGTCGCGCTTGCCTCCTACCGCCGCACCTGATGTCAGAGTGAGTGGACTGCGACGAGAGTAAGTCTTAGACTTAGACAGTCATGTCACGCCAATTAATACAGACCTGAGCCTCTACAAGCGATTCAGGTATTTTTACCTGGTCGAAGGCTGTTGCACTTTGAAGTGGTGAAAACATAAACTTTAAATTTACAGATATCTCGCCACTGGTTCTGAACCGGACTGTTCCCTCGACTCGTTGTCGACGTCTTAGAAAATAGTGCTTGATTCATGGGAGCTGTGAGAGGAAATCTAAGTATCAGGGGAATCGAATCTGAGCAAACAAACTTTTGTTAGCTTTGCAATCATTGGTATTGGCTTTGTCGGATTTGCAGCGTCTTTGTGAGTTTTGTGACTGCACAGCCGGGTTGCGTTGTATTTTTCAGCTGGATTCAACACTGTGTATACGCGAGATCGTATTTTTAAACTTTTAAATTGAATATGCAGATTATCAAACAAATTGAACATTGTTCGTGCCGATTGACGGGCGGTCGGTGACTGTCTGACTGCCTGTCTGTTTCCTCTCAAATAAATAGGACAGCAGCGAGTCGTCTTACGTCAGTCGTCCTGTGTGACTGGGTCATTCATTGGTGATGGATACGTCATCCTCTCCAGTGGTGAGGAGGCCTGTTCGGAAGAATACTAGCAGCAACGCTCAGCGGCAAGGTGAAGCCGCAGCAGGATCCGTAGTCCCAAAGGCAGACGCTGGGCCTGGGCTACCCCGCAAAGCCCCACGTCCCAGCGCTGAGCAGAGTGGATCAGGGCACAAGGAGAAGAAAGATGAAACAAAACCACCGACGCACCGCATGGCTGGGAAGCGCCCTCCGACACAGCCACTTCCTTGACTATTATGTTTTGTCCTTTTTTGGTAAGTATTATTCTAGTTTTACTGGACTCACTGTGCTAAGACTCTGTTCAGCTTATCTGAATTTTGCTGCTACGCAGGTGGCCTGGTGGATTCACTGTCCCTTTGGAGGATGAGTCCGACCGGGAGCATCATGATTCAGTCGCCCCCAAGCGAGCAGCGAGCAGGGGTCCCAAAGCCAAGGCCAACGCAGGCTCAGCTGCAGGGGGTCGTAAGATGAAGAACCCGGATGGCAGCCAGTGTCGCAGGAGAAATGTCGAGAGGTACAACCAGAAGACCTATGGCCAAGTTGCTGTAACTCGGCTGCAAAACTAATACATTATTTGTTATTTCATTCTTGATTGACAGGAATCCTGGATTCAATTGACGCACGGACGGATGGACTCATTCATGAATCAGAAATTAAGAATAAGTCGGATTAACAATTCACAAAGAGGCCTCACAATCAGTCATGCGTTAATGTTACCAACGCTACGGTACCGTGCTGGATAAGGCGTGCCACCTCATTGATTGGTGCGATGAGGCTGACCCCGTCTTCGCTAACCGGAATGCGTTGGGGAAGGAGAACGTGACTCGGGACCATCTCTACTCCATGATCGCCTTTATGTTCGGCATGGCACCATGGGAGGAACCCAATCCGTAACCAGCCTTTGCTTGGAATTGCTTTGAGCGTTTACTGATGATCCAATTGATGTTCATTGGAGTTTTTGAGGTGAACACGAAGCATCATTTAAAAGATTGGTTACATACATTGTGTCAAATGTTTGTTCGTTTTGTTTAGACTATGTCATATTCAAATGAACTCCACTGCAACTTCTGTAACTGGTAACAGTGCACGCTGACTGCACTGACTTAAATTTAGGCGAGAGAAGCCGGAGATGCTGAAGTCAGTGAGAGGCGAATATGCCCGGCGAGGCAAGCCATTGGAGCGCACTGGGTGGAGTGTGTTTGAAGTGCATGACTTCATGCAGGCTTGGCTCCAGAAGATTGAGACCGGCGAAGATGTGGGTGTTCGGGCACACCAGCTTCCCAAGCGTCCCAACGAGCAGGAGCCGGCGCCAATGCCAGATTGGGTGATCAAGTACCACGAGGAACGTGCTGATGCAGAAGAGGTGAACGATTCTGACGGGCCGGCTGACTACCCCAGTGAAGGATACAAGATTCGCCGCGGCTCGAATCGTGGCCCGTGGCAGCTGAGCCACCCAGATGTTAGCTCCATGGTGGAGTTGCCCGGCCTACCAAACAAAGAAGCCAAGTACTATGTGTACCATACCCGGGATGGAGATTGCGTATGGGTGACAGATGAATCATCAGAGCCTCAATTCTGCAAGGACATTTTTGAGCAGCTGCTTGGTTCATCTACTGCTGCCGGTGGTGGTGGTGTCTCCGCAGGATCCCCGCAACTGGCTGGACAGGTGGCTGCGTCAGGACCGCCTGACTGAGAATCTCATTGTTTGTTTGTGACAGTACGCTTGTAAGAGTGATAATGATGACTATTAATTGATACTAAGACGACTAGACAGTGTTGTAAGCTGTTGGGGTGTCACCCTGACCCTAACAGAGGATCAGTGCAAAAGAAACTTCCTGATGGGCCAACTGTAACCAGACGGTCGGCGCTTCGTCATGGTGGCAGCCAGCTGATTGCTGCTCCCAAGGTCGTTGTAGCTGGACTGGTGTTCAGTTGTCATTTTAGATTTGATTTTGTATTTTTTTAAACAGCTAGATTCTGGAAAATAGATATTAATCTCCCGGTCATTGTCAATTGTCCGTCAATGTTGGGACTTCATGCGAGTGAATTGTTTTGATTTTATAACTACTTATATATTTATTGAGACATTGGTGACACATTGTAATTTAATTGCGCTGAGACAGCATTGCATTGCATCGGATTCGAGGCCGCTCCGGAAGCTGCTGATGATGACGATGATGAATGCTTTGGCTCTGATTCCGGGCTTGAGAATGGCAATGAGAGCGACAAGCAAGCTGACAACCAGGACGACCGACTGACTGACTGACTGACAAATAAATAACTCAATCATTTTATATGTTCGACAATCGTTTAATCGTCATTTCGTGCGTTCAGTTCAAATCGCACTCAACAAACAATTATCAATATAAACTCACGATTCAATAGGAACCGACTTCAGAACTTTTTTTATTTATCGGTGAGGAGGAGGAGTCCGACAATGACGAGGATGCACCTGTGATATTCCAGGATTGCGTCACCAAAGCGAGCTATTTGGTGCGCCTCGCGACCAATAAGGAGCTCAAGCTTCCAAGTGATGTTTCGGACTGGTTTATCAATTTCAATGAATCGGATGAGTCAAGGGATATCACTTATACGCTAGCAAACCATGCCGGAACAATGAAAGAACGCGATGCAATCAAGTTGCTGCATACATCCAGCAAAGCAAAGGAAATCCAAGAGGAGCGCATGAAAATACTCCAAGCAACCAAGACACAGGAAGCAGAAGCCAAGCAGAAAAGGCGCGAGCAGGCTAAGCAGGAGAAGGAAGCAGCGGAATTGATCAGACAGGAGGAGCTTGTGAAGGCAAGGAAGGAAGAACTTGCGAAACTAGAGCAAGAACTCATCAAAGCAAAGCAGCAGAAGCAGCCATCAGATCCGTCACAACAACACACTGAGCCAAGCGCGCAAACACCTGGAGAGCTCCCAAATCCAGAAGACAAGCCTTCAGATCAGGAAACCCGTGAACCACAAATCACGACGCCACCAAAACCAGCTGATTCTGATGTCAGCGCCTCAGCAGCCCCACAAAGCAAATCTGGAGACGACATGGACGTGGAGAACGAAAGCAAAAAAGATGCCAACCAGAAGGAGAGCAAAACTACTGAAGAAGTCAAGCATCTGCCAGAGGCACCGAAAGCAAAGGAGGAAGTCAAGAAGCCAGAGGAGGCACCATCGATCACTCATCCCGTAGATTCACGTGGTCTTGATAAATTGATGGCAGCAGCGAAAGCAGCAGTCAAAAGCAAGTCGGAAGGTAGCAGCGCACAGCCAGCAAAGCGACAAAAGAAGTAAGGGCTGAGAGTACGACATTAGCAGTTCAAGCATGAATGGCTATCCTGCTGTCTTATATTGATCACCCACGATGCACAAATGTAATTCAAAGGCGTTGCAAAAACATGCAGTAACATAGCTGTGGTAAATAAGGCCTTATTAAGCTCTATTAGGGCCTTATTAAGCCTTATTAAGGCTTATTAAGGCCTTATTTGGGGGTTAACTTTCAGGGGGGGGGGGAGCCTACGGACTGCATATACGCAGCAAAAACCACGGTTTTGTCCAAATTAGGCTTAAAAAACATGGATTTTGTTCACTTTCGTGTTTTCTAGCTGCAAACGCCCTAGTTTGACAATGTTTTGGTGCAAAACAACGCCTAGTTTTCCATTTGGAGGGGATTGCATTTTGGTAATATGCGCTCAGGGATGTCGGTTGACTTGAAATTTTAAATGGAAGACTATGCAGTCTGTTATCAGTGGATGTTGTCCTTCTGAAAATCTGAACTAACTGAAGCTCTTGATTCTGGAGCTACCTGATCAGTGTGGGTGTTCTCAAACTGACGCCGGAGCCTGCGGCTTGATCACGAGCGTGCCGCAGTCAGCTGGATCTCAGTTGGCATCCTCAGTAAACAAACAGGTCGACATTGTAGAGGTCTTACTCTTAGACTAGAACAAAACAACTGTTGACTGACTGCGTTACGTAAATCTTGAGTTGATTTTGATGGAATTGCCTTTTCATTATTCCGGCCACATTGCTTGCGCTGTGTGTTTTGTTCATGTTAGAAGGTAACATGGTAAAAGTCTACTTATATAAGCCATTGTTTTCACCACTTCCGGTTTGTAAGAACCTGATCCAAACCAAGCAATTGAATTGGCAACGCGTGTGCAATACACGTTACGCCAGCCGGACGTGAGTGATGATGGCAGCTGACAGTTTCCAACTCCTGTAAAGTTTGCGCTCCAGTCTCGCCCATATGCCAGGTCAATGAAATCTTATCAAACATTATAACAATCGTTGTAACTAAGTCATTACTGTCAGTGTGTCTATTTATTTGAGATCTGACTGGCCGACTGCTCTGGTTAATATATTTAGTAATTTCATACATTCATCACAGTCAATGAGACAACAGTACGACCTAACTAACTATTTTATATTTGTTTCAATCAAGCGTCAAATCATCAGGGGCGTACTGCAGCAGGCAGTAGAGATGAGATTCCAGGGTGAAATCATTGACAACTGGCGGAGGCAAATTCAGACTGGCGTTGTGAGGAATGAGAAACTAAGCTGCTGCTGCATGCGCTTTCTGACCAGTTTTACTACTAATCCACGATCCAGGACCCAGGATATAAAAATATATGACACCGGTCCAAACAGCACCAGGTCACCATTGGACCATTGAAATAGTTGATCCTTAGAATCACCCAGTTTTACTGGTCCTAACCTGCGCCGCACCAATCCTGATTTATCCAAAGAAATCACCAGTGACGTGGAGATCAACAAATTGACAGACTCGTCGTTCTGTCGGTCCGTCCGTCCGCCTCGCATCACTGTGTGGGTACAGCATAGTTGGATCTGTGTTAAACTTGCGGTGCATTGTGTCTGTCAGTCAGACAGTCCCGAGCAAAACTACTCAGTCTGTCTGTGGCCAAGTCACTGAACAGATTTGGCGGTTTCGCCCAGGTCTTGCGAAAGGTGATCGATGACCTCCTCAATGGAAGCAGCGTTTGGAGGCATATGGAATTCATGTCATTGGGAATCGGCGTTGGGAATCAGTTGTATTTGGTTACCAGACTGTCGGAATGACATGACAACATCATGAATCAGCGTTGAGTTGTCGTTAACCATAACACACTATGACTTCTGTATTTTACATTCGAATCAAATGCTGATACGATTTCTGGACGGTTGACTCATGCACCCGGGAAAAGGCAATGAAACAGTGATTCTGAATATAATAGATGACACCTATTATAGAATTTGATACGGGAAGCTCAATTTTGTCAATCCTGTACCTTCACGACCGAAAGCCGTTTAAGCCCAAGTGAAAGTCCTAACAGCTTTCTGGCGATTGCTGATCAGATAGTGACCAATGTCGCAAATGTCAATGTCGGCTCCAGCTGAGTCTCAGGCTGCGTTGGATGCCAGTCCAGAATCCACAGCAGCGTCGGGGAAATCGATGAGCATCTCGCCTAAGACACCCCGCCGGGCACTGGAGCTGGACCCTCAATGACACCTTCGAGCGGATCTGACACACTATTGCTGTGCCATTCCTCTCCAGGGCTTTCACCACCATTGACGGGACCAAAGCATGAGTTGACACCGCTTGGAGACAATCCACTTGTGGTTCAAACATCATTGCCATCATCTGGTGGACTTACCCAAGCGACTATGAACGACTCCCAACCCCCATGTTTGGATGACATCAATGGGGAGCTGCCATCCAAGGGAATGGGAGCGTTTGAGCAATCTCCACTCATGCAAGCATTCATGCGGGGCACTGCCGCTGCTCAAGGCCAGTCAATGCTGACAATGGCAATGGTCGGGGAGAACCTAGACTCAGACCCAAGACTCCAAACACCTCCTACCAAGCTACAGAAGCGCCAGAATCAGAAGCGCCAGAAGGCTAAAGAAGCCCCAGTGCAAGGATGTGATCAGAAATCTGAGGTGGCTGATGCTGGGGGTCCTCAAAAGAAGCGTAGGACTGGGTGTTTTAAGAAGCCTTCCATGACGACGAAGGCTTCTAGTGCCACAAAACGTGGCGGTACCAGCAAAACACTGCGGAAGTCGCAGTGAACCATGCGTTGAGGTGGGTCTCCCAGTTTAGCTGCACTCCGCCATCGACGATACTCGGATACTATACTATAAACTATCAAACAATGACTGACGTCTGACAGGGTTGGCATGAATCATTATGAATGTCATCTACGCCAGAAAACTAATATATTGTGACGCGGTCATCCCCTTAGCCCCGTTCCATTCACTGAATCGAATCGAGTAGCTGCTGGGTGATCCAAGTCAATCGTCTCAGCGCTGATGAAGACATAGGAGGCCACATTGTCCTGGAGCCCGCTCCGATTTATTGTTCTAAGTTTAAATCATCAATGTCGATCCAGACGAAACAAAATTAGACAGTGAACCTGTGTTGTCTGTTATGTTTGTTTGCAATTTTGAATTGAGCTGGCTCGATAGTGCCTGAATCATGGCCTAAAGCGAGCATCAGCTGCCGGAGCTAGGACCTAGTGAGATCTCTCTGAATCTGAAATTCGTCATTTGTCCATCGGCCAACGCAGGCTGCACAAGTGGCGCAAGACAGATGAAGAAAAGGGGATTAGTCAGACTTTTAAATCCAAAACAAACAACTATCACTTACAGAAAGCTATTTTTTGCAAGGGACAACTCAACTTGAAGGAAGACATTTTCTGGGAGTTTTCTGGGCTATCGCTTACTAGAGTGAGTGACACCACTAATTTACTAATGTTATATTCATAGTGACGGCTTAACTCAAGGAAGTATGTAGCAAAGCATATCTGATCCTTTAATTCAAAAGAGACTAGAACAGTGTTCAATTCAATGTTTCACACCAGTGACCCCGAATCTTGATACCTTCACTGAAGTGATTCACAGCTCAGACTAGGACGTCACGTCTGACTGTATTATTTTTTTGGTATGCTTCCTATTTTGATCGTTCGTTGTCGTCACGGATTCTGAATTCTGCACACTCGGCCTGCGCTTCTTCATTGATTGTCGCGTGTGCCAGGCCCGACTTGTTGAGCAAGAGGAAGTGCAACCTGTTCTATGCCACATCCTCAGACCATTATTCCAATCCGAGGATCCGTGACCACGAGTTGAGGTGTCAGTATCAGTCACGTTCACCATAAGATGAGTCCTTTACAGTATAATTCATCTTATTTAGTTGACTGACTGAGTCATGTGAAAAAGACTAAACTCGTTGACCGGGTTGCCGTCGTCGGTGTTTAACTGTTTGCTTTGACATGACTGTCAACCATGTAAAACTGACATGATGACCATTGTCTCAAATCAATCTGAAGGCCTCCCAGGTGACTTCCCAAATTCACAGATGATTCAAAAACAGGCAGACAGACCCCGATCTAGGTAATGGTTCTGCTTTAAGGTAACTGTCATTGATTTCAGAAATCATCACCTCACGGTCTGGACAACTCATCAGTTTTATGTTTTTTTTGCGCGCGCATTACTTAGGTGGTGCTCAAGACCATCAACCACATCCTTTGGGTCATGAGCGGGCAGACGTTGAGATCCTTTCAGGTTCCACTTCACAGGAGATTGCTGCCTGGGGACAACCCACGAGACTGTCAATTGACCCCGATCAAGGAGCTGAAGATCCTAAAGATGGCAACTTAATTGGTTTTGTATCTATGATTTATGTTTCAGATTCAGGTGCGTTTTATCATTAGATAGACTCAGACAGACTGACCGTTTGCACCCGTGAATCAATGAGTCAATAACAATGAAACCCGGAAAACATCGTCACACACACAGTAACAAAACAGATTATGTAACTTGTTTTCACGGCTCAGGTAGCCGATGAAGAGGGGTCCCAGCACAAGGGATTGCATTACGCACTTCAAAAGCTCCATATCTTCGGAGTGACGGAGCCGGAGAGCAGCCACCCGAAGTGGAACGCCTTCAGGAAGTCGATTGATCATTCTTCTCTCAGCCTGAGCGTCATGAAGCTAGTGGTTTGCTGTTCCTGGGCCATTGTTGGATTAGAGGCCATAATGAACGTAACAAATCAAAGCCTTTATTGGTTTCCAACACGATCCGATCCGTTCAAATAGGTTTGTTTGTCGACATTATTAACAGACAGTTCAGACAGCACTCACTGTCACTCACTCCGTCCGACCGACGGTCCGAGGTCAGGTCCGAGGCCCGGCCCCGGGATTGAAATCACTATCGGATTCTCCGAGGCAATTTTGACCATGGAGCGTGGAAATCTGGAGACAGGCTAAGTTCCAAGGTTGACGCATTCCACAATTTCATCAAGACCAAGGATGCCAGCTACTTCGAGGCCTACGCGGAGAACATGGCCTTTGATCAAAACTGCACCGTGGATGAAAACATCGATTTCACCCGTTACAGTGAAGAGTGGCTAGAAGACCGTTTCGTGAACACGCGTGGACAGTATGTGACTTGGCTGTTCTGAGAGAAATTATTATAGATCCGAATTCAGTGTTTAAAACCCTAATATCGCAAAATTTACTGTAAGCATTCCATTGATTGGCGCAACAATATGGTGGAACACTGCAGCAGTACTGGATTCTTGTGGTAGATCGACTCAGCTTCCCTTAGTCATTAGTCAGTCATTAGTCCGTCCAAAAGTCGATTCGTTACAACTACTATTACTATTAATAATTAACAATTCTTAAATTTATCATTATAATATCAATTTTTTCAAAATCTAGAGCATAGCACTTGAATACGAGTCTGACTCACTGACAGTAGACTTAGAGAGACAGAGCGGCCCTGCCAGGTCAAAACAAAGCAGTGGTTCGGCATGAACACGGGCTTCCGGCAGCTGATCAAATCCTGGACAGTGCAACCTGAGGCTATTGCTGCTTTGCACGCGTACCTCCAACAGAACCCAGAAGCCGAGGACCGGTGGCGATACAAGCTGTTCTATTTTTCTTGATGGTTTGCAACTTGAACCGCTGCTGCCAGAGTCCAGACTCACGCTGTTCAGACCTCATCAACCGTTTTTATCCCCATGAATGAACAGGTAACAAAAAAATATGTCCACTTCCGGCAACCAACATTGTATGACTCTGTCGATGTCTGTAGTTAGTTGTCATTTTACGAGCCGACCTGTCTGACTGTCTGTCTGTCTGAAATTCAATATTAGTTGCCTCAACTCATCAGATCATCAGATCGATAATTAAGATTTTGAATAATAGTGACAGTGGTCACAGACAGACAGACATCAGTCTGTCAGACAGTCAGACATACAAACATACATACAAACAAACAATCTGACGCGATGTCGGTGACACTGTCATTGTGCCAGGATGACGCTGGTGCTGCAGGCGATGATGCTCCCCGTGAATCTGAGATCAAGACAAAGTCAGAATTCTACAAGGTGTTTGGTCAAGCCGGTCCAACCAAGATGGTTCATCAGTTTATGCAGGACAGAACGCTTCAACTGCATGCGATTGTGTTGACAGAAGTTGCGCTCCCTTTAGAAGCAAACTACTATGAAGAGTTGAGGCAAACGGCTGAGGGGATTGAAGCGCAGAAAGCTTTGGCAGCTGGCAGAGCCAACTTTGATTGGTTGCAGACCATTTTTGACACCTTGGAGGTGCCCACGCAGAAGGCCTTCATGAGCAGACTTGGCTTGACTAAGCCTTTGCAGCCGCCACTGGACTATGCTTTTGCAGAATCGGATTTGGAATGGGCAAAGGCCGAGATGGACATAGTCAACCTGGCACATACATTTGCTTTCCACTTAGCGTCACACGTGTGTTGGGCAAATATGACATTCTCAGAGGCTCTTCCTCACGCAGCTGCAGTGTATTTGCACAACTGCCCCGATGTTCGCAAACACCGGGTTGGCAAACTATCGCAAATGATTGAATGCTTGCTGTCTGTTGAACAGCAGGTGATCATACAAAACAAGTCTGACACGACTTTAGCCGAGTGCTTAAGGGATGTTGGCTTTCATCTACATCAGTTGGCTCGCTACACCTTGGTCCTGGCTTCCCAGAGTGGATACGACCCAAATTGCCCTCTCATGATGGAGCTGATGGAATTGCTGTATGCTGGGTCAGGAACAACAAAGGAGTTGCTTGAATCCACCTTTGCATTCTTGCATCGAAAAGTTCAGCAACACACGGCAGGAAAACGAATGGCAGACGAGACAAAGTACGCCTACGCTGCTCTCTCTCCTTATCCGAAGGCTGGTGGAGTTGGTGTAATTCGACCATCTGCTGAAGACTTTGATTTTGTACTCTCAGAACACGGGGCGGATAGCCGCATGTGGGCCAGCAAGCATTTGTTCCAGCCTCATACCACCCCAATGCCTGATGATGGAACAAAAATCAAGCCATCTGACATTTTTGAGAGCCGCGATGAATGGAAGCCTTCGGGGTCGCTTTCACACCAGACGACAGTTGCAGCACTGCGTTATTTGATGGCTGACCGCGTGAACTTGTGGGCCAACTCCGACAATGCCTGGATAGGCCCAAATGCCCAAATTAAGGTTTGATTATCAGAGATCGTTTATTAGTTCTTTAGTAGGTAAACTATAAGCTGTAAATATTTGTTAGTTTGTTTAATTATTGCTAAATCAATACAGTTTTTGTTGCCGCGTAAGTAGGTAAGGACTGACTGACTGTCGTCATTTGTCCGCCAGGCAGCTTCTTCAAGACTGGAGCAGTGTTCAGAGAGGTTAGCAGCGGCGAATACTACTTGTCTTTGGGATTCAGGAAATGGTGCGCTCTGGGACTTCGAATGCATGTGTACAACGTGGGCGAGCAGGCCTGACTGTCTGACTGACTGTGACTGACTGTCAGACCACTCAGTCAGTACATGTCAGTACTATAAATACTACAGTACAGTCATTTCAGAAATTGTATTTATAACGACCTGATTAATAGAATAATATGCAGGAATCCTCTCACATATTATTGTAAAATGTCTGGGAGCTGCGTCGTCATCAGACAAATTATGTCACAATTTAATGCATCTGAATTCAAAAACATTCAGAATTCAGAAACCCTATTATAACCCACTCACCTGGCAAGCAGTGACACTTGATCTTATGAATGAGTCTCACTCCCTGCAACTCACTGAATGACCTCATTTTGGTTTCTTGCCCGTGTCTTAGAGTCGTAATTTGATAAAGTTGGAGGTTCTCTTGAGCAGTGTGTAATTTCAACTGGGGGTAACGGACCTAACATTGCCATAAGAATCTGACCAGACTTCTCTAGCTAATACATATTATGTTTTATTTGTAACTATTGAATTGTTGTCAAACTGTTTGTTGCGCATACATTCATCGGTTTTTGGGACTTGAACTCAGTGTCAGTCAGAGATTGGCTGACTGTTTGTTTGTTTGTCTGTTTGTGTTGACTCATCGACAACGCCGCCGTAGTCGTGTTACTGAACTGCTGTTAGATTATTTAATTCTGCAGTCCATGTCGTTCTACGCTTATTACTGATTCAATTCCAGCAGGCGTTCCTCGACTTTGACTCAATCTCCGAGCCACGGACTATGACCAACTTCATCCTGAACCCCGACAACTCAAATTGGAGAATTGTAAAAATCAGAAGACTGCTGCCAGCATGTGTGAGTCAAGCTCACGAAAGTACATGGTCTCCCATTGAACTTGTGGACGCAGTGGGCGAGTGTGTCATCAAAGCGGCGGTGTGGGAAGGCTGCTTCATCAGAATGGATCACCTCAGGCAACTATGTGGGTCGTGGAGGTTGGAGCTGAACTCAAGGAAACTGATCCTTGCGAAGAACCTGGTAGAACATTTGTTCCCAGACGCATCCGAAAAGGAGAAGGCATTCATGATTCGCAAGATACAGTACCCAGGCAACCCGAGGCTTGGCACAGAAGCTGCGAAGGTGCTGGAGTTGGTTGCAGCTATGGATGTGGAAAATGCGCAGGAGTGGTCTAAAATCAAAGCCTTAGCCAGACAGAAGATACAGAGATGAAGCAACGTGCTGCGAAGGAGGCGGTGGATGAGCTCAAGCGTGGCGCCGCGCCTCCTGATGCAAATCCTGCAGCTGGCAGCAAGCGGAAGAGCAGCGGAGGTGCTGCCAGAGGACCAGACACCGCACCGAGAAAGGCTGCCAGGACTCCTCCGACATTGAAGTCCCCCATTCACGTAAAGTTGCAAGCGGTGAATGTACAAATCACTCGTGATCCGGACTCCTACGGTTACAGGGCATTGTTCAACGCTGGCCGCTTGTTCAATTAATTCAGTAAAAAGTTTAAATTCTTTGTTCGTGCATCATTGTTTGGAGTGTGAATTCATCCAACTGACAATAGTAAGCCACCCTTAATGATAATATATGATACAATAGTAAAATAAATAATATTCATAAATTTTGAATTCGGAGCTCTACTCGTTGAAGGCTCCCTGCCATCAGGTATTGGTGTTGTATCACTCGTTGTCATCAGTGAGTCTCTCTGTCGCTATCTCTGTTGCGTCTGTCTGTCTGTCTGTCTTGTCAGACTGTGGGAAACTTTTATGTTACACTGACTCGAACGACGTTGACCAAACACCAAAACCAGGAGAAGGCTCCAAGTCGTGCCAAAGGAAGTGGAAGACGCACCAGAATCCTACAGAATACGATGCGCTCTATACTGTGCTCAAGTGGGTGCATGATCGCTGGAACATCCTTCATCCCGATGACCAACTTTCAATGTTCCTTGGACATGTGATCCCAATTTTCTTTAATGACCAGGCTTTTAATTTTATATCCCGAATTAATCACATTTGTTACAACTATTTCTTATATACACTGGAAATGTGGACTCGGAGATGCAGAAGATCTTACAGACCACATATCGCATCAGGCCAGATGCAGCAAAGATGCAGGAATTCGTGGACGCTGCTTCCGTCGCGGTCCCTGCCGCGGCCCCTGCCGCGGCCGCTGATGGTGCTGATGCAGAGCCGGCGCCGGCAGCTGCAGCTGCTGCTGCCGTGCCGGACAATGATCCGGATGTCGACGCAGCGTGAGGGAAAGAAGTGCTGGAACGTTTATCTATTCATTCGGTCGGTCCGGACGAATTATTTGGATTTACAATCTGAAAGTATTGAGAGGTAACAAACCAATCTTTATCAAGAACATGGTGCCCAAAGCAATGATGCCACTACCTTTTCCCTTTGATATTGGTCTGGAAGCATGCTGGGTAGTGTGTTCAAACCCGTGTCTGATTGATCATGATTGATCATCCTCCGGAGCCACGATTGAATGACAGAATCACGCAGTCCATTCGGACATTCCATCATATTGCAAGAATCATATATTCATCTTATTTTTTGGGAAAGCCTTATTTAAGGCTTACTTTCAAGTTATTTTCAGGAGTCAGAAATAAGCCTTTAATAAGGCTTATTAAGGTACTATTAAGGGATAGGAAAGCTTATATGGTGAGGTGGCTTCATACCTTCTAGGGGGGAGGGGTTCGGGGGGGGGGCTATGTTCTTTGTGATATAGTTACTATTACGAATTACTTGCTTTTTTGTTACTAGTAGTAAGGCACCTGTTACTACTAGCGTGGCACCTGTTACTACTAGCGTGGCACCTGTTACTACTAGCGTGGCACCTGTTACTACTAGCGTGGCACCTGTTACTAGTAGTAACAAGAAGCTAATTATTTACATAGAATGTTTGTAGCGAATCGCAAACAAGTCGCACACCGTTCAAAGCGTAAGGATACTCTGCAGCATGTGCGCCTACTGTGCCTTCGGTTGGCTGGCAGAGGCCGAGACACGGCTTGACCGGAAAGAAAGAAAGGAAATCAAAAACTAGTGCAGAATAGTTTTTAGTTTTTTGAAGAAGAAAAACGAAAGGGAACGGACATGCGTGCCTTGAGGTCCAAGGCTTCGTGCAGTTTGAGAGCGAGGGAGTTGGAACGGTCCGGCAAAACGGGAGAAAGGTCACCAAAGCCTAAGCAGTAACAAGTGCCTTACTAGTAACAATGTTTGCTATTAATGTAAATTGAATTCTGTTACTAGTAGCGTGGCACGTTCGTTGGAAGGGTCTTCCGAGGCCTGGAAATGGCAAGAACAAGGCGAAGGTTGGTTATTTGCTGCGACGTGGCTCCTCTTTGGGCCACCTGTCATGGTCCGGGTCCTCAGGGCGGGCGAGGCCACGACGTCCCTCGCCTCGACCGGATCTGAGGCATCGGCAGATGTGCTTTTGGGCTTAGACTTGGCCAGCATCACTGACAAGGCAGATGTTGGTATTGGCGAGATTTGATCCATTGTGATCCTCTTTCAGGTCGGAGAAGCTATGGGAATAGGTCGCTTGGAGTTCGGCATTCGCCTGGCAGGCATGCAAGTTTTGACATGTTTGGAGAATACGTGTTCCAAAAGCAAGATCCCTCAAATATGTTCAAAGATCAGCAATAGGTGTCAGCTTTTGCTGCGAAATCTGAAGGCCTTAGGTTTGGTCATTTTCTGCCACCTACCCAAAGCGCCCAGTATGCCTTTCCTCTTGGCTGCCTTGCGGTAATCAACTATCATGTATTGCCACAAGTTGCACATTGTATGCTCAGAGTTTTTTTGGGGCAGGCATGGTTGCGATTAGCTTTGCCGTCCAAAACCCAGAATGAGCTCCGCAATCTTGCTGATGTCATGACAATGGCGACCCTTTGGCCGTTGTCATAACGTTCTTGCTACAGAAAGAAGCATTCTTTTTCTGAAACGGGTGTGCAAAAACGCATGTGTGTAAAATGTTAACAGCTATGCACCCGCTCTCCGTTTGTCACCGACTTCACAGATTCCACACCCAATACATCATGAGTCATGAGATGTTCGATGCTGTCCTTTCAAACTGCGAGGGAGCGGACCACCAGCTGAACTTTCACTAAACTAAACTTTAACAAGAAGCTATTAAAAACATCAAAATAATAGCAAACAGTGTTACTAGTAAGGCACTTGTTCCTAATAGCTTCTTGTTCATAATGCTGCCGTGCCGTGGCAGAAAAGACACAAGCACATCCAGAAAGTTTGAACATCAAGATTTGTCAACGTGGCGAACGGGTGACGTGTGCAACAATGAACCTGCCGAATACAAAACCTGAAAATTCTGCCACGGCGCCGAAAAGGTGAGCATAGCGAGCGACAAGGGCATCACATTTTGAAAAGCTTGCACGTGAAATGCGTAGAAGGTGGCGCTTCCCGTAACATCCGTTTAAACAGGTGGCGCTGGCCTGTCTTGTCGCACAAGCCAGCCAGACTGAGGTAGAGCGAGAACCTGACCTTCGAGCTGCAATAGGAGTGCGACAATTAGGTCCACTGTATAGATGCCACCTGGCAGCGTGTGCCACGCCGTGTGCCACGCCGTGTGCCATGAGTTCTTTATTCGTTTTTCTCAAGATGGCGGTGCACTTCGTCCTCCGCCTTCGCTCGAAAAGACAGAGAGCACATCGTTAGGGTCTTCCTTCCCGGCGTCCCGACGAACGGAGGTGACTCGTGTTCGTCATCCTAAGCTCGTCACGTCACCGGGAGCGCGTGCAACGCGTTACTCGTAGAAACAATGTTCGCTACTAGGAACAAGTGCATCGCTTCTAGTAACAAGTGCCTTACTAGTAGTAACAAGAAGCTAGTAGAAACAAGAAGCTACTAGTAACAAGTGCATCGCTTCTAGTAACAAGTGCCTTACTAGTAGTAACAAGGTTCGCTATTAGAAACAAGAAGCTACTAGGAACAAGTGCATCGCCAAGTCGTCTTGGTCCCGTCACTGGACGCCTCGAGAAGTGGCCAAGATGGCAGACGGAAGAGAGACGACCACAAGTGTTTCGGGAGTAGGGACTCCCGAACAACCATTTAACGAAGAACGTGTGGACTTATCAGTGTAAAACCCGACCAGCTCAGCTCAAGTCTAAGGGCGGCTAGGCCAGAGTTTTGCTTGGCATTGCTGATGGATTCTCAGGCTGTTTTCCAGGTCCACTTGGCCAATGCTGGTGATGATAATGATTTCCTAGGGAAGAAGCACATCTGAAGCGTCTAAGGTGTACGGATGGTCGTTGACAATCTCTTCTGCTCTTCTTTGCAGGCAAGTCGATTTTTTCCGCAACAAACCATCAATCGAACAATCGAAAGGATGGAACGGGAGCGGGCAGGTTCAAGAGCAGGAACCACTTTTGTTTGCGCTTCACGTTATTGGGTCGTCTAAGCCAACTGAGCTTGCAAAAAATGAACTGTTCAGAAGAATAAGTACATGGTTCAAAAGCATTCAAAAGCGCTAGTAATTCTTGGTACTTCTGCCATTGGTGAACTTACGTTGATTGTCGCGTCGACAACCATGTGGGGGCCTGGGCAATTGGTTTGCAACACACGGGGGTCTTTGAGGAAGATTTGCAACACTTTGTCATAGAAACAATGTTCGCTACTAGGAACAAGTGCATCGCTTCTAGTAACAAGTGCTTTGGGTTTCGTGGCGCGTATTAGCACGCGCCTTTTTCCCGTGTTCCTTTTTTTCTGCCCGATCGAAACTGGCTTTAGCACGCTGGAAGGTTCATTCGCGGCTCGCGTAGCCGGAATTCTTGGTTCTTCCAGGCAAGGGGCTTAGAATTGAACATGTTCTTGGGCACTTTCTGGTCACAGCCGACACATTCTTTGGATCATCGCGTTCTACGATTTCCACATCATTAAGGTCCGTCGTGTGGTCTTGAGGCCTCGTGATTTGCCGCATTGAACTCATTTATTGAACAATACATCGTAGGCAGGCAAAGACTTTTTTACATTGCGTTGGCAGAAGCGGGTGACTTTTGCGCGAAGACACGAAGATACCAAGACACGCGAAGACACGAAGAGGCTTCAGGTCTTCAAGGCTTTCAGGTCGTCACCAGGCTTCAGGTCTTCAAGGCTTCAGGACGTCACCAGGCTTCAGGTCGTCAGCAGGGTTCAAGGCTTCATGTCTTCAGAGGAAAGTCACCCGGGATTGCCAACGCACTGCTTTTAATAGAAACAGATTATTGTTGCGGCTGTTGTCATTGCATTGCCTTGCAAATTGCTGGTTTCTTGCTGTGCAAGAGGCTCACCTTTTTCCGTTACCCTGCGCAGCTTTCCGGAACGTGGGTGTTATTCTCGGAAGTCTCAGGTGGTTGCCGTGAGATGGACTTTTGTACATCCAGCCTTGAATTCAATTTCTGGCTAACAGGAAATGGGTTTCCGTTCTCAGGCGATGTCGGCCTACTTGTCACTGCTGGGCAGCCGTTGTTCGCTTTATGCAACGGTGGCCGTCACAGAGCCGCCCCTGGAGCCACGGAAGCTTCACGTGGCCAAGGTGTCGAAGATAAAGAAAGAGTTGCAGCCCTTTGGAATCAAAAAAATAAAGACCGCTTGTAGAATCCCGTTTACCCTCAGGGCGCTTTGCTGCTGAGCCACCAGGCTTTGGGAGAGTGCGAGGCCGTTCACTTGAATCTCAGCTCAAAAAACGCCTATTCTTCACTTATCAAAGGCATGCAAATATGTGTTATTTGATAACACTCATCAACTTGTATATGATCAGGTTGGGCAGGGAGCCATTGTCGCCGCAGACGCAGTCATGCTGCCACACTCAGTTGTCATTTCCTGAGACCGCTTTTACTAGAGCGAACCGCGGAGCGAAGCTAAAGGAAGCACTGAAAATGCTGAAGACAATAGACTCTTTAAGAAAAATATTTCAAAACCTAATAGCTATGGCCTCCAACCCACCAGCAATCTACTAGCGATGGCCTCCACCCTTCCAGCGATGGCCTCCAACCTGCCAGTCAGACACAACGCGGAGAGAAGGAATGATAGAGCAGAATAAAAGTCAAAAGGATTCCAAAAAATCAAAAAACCAGTACCTTCCTTGAATTGTTAAGCCCAATTTGTTCAATGTGTCCTTCTAATTGTTTAGCAGCTTTCTCAGGTTGAGGCCAGAGGCACTGTAGGCGCCATGAGCGTGGCCGGACGACCCGTTCGATCCGATTTGCAGCTGGTGGGCCTGGGGCTCAGAACCCATTTTTGCATTTTGCTAACACGTTTTTTGGCTACTAGGAACAAATGCATCGCTACTAGTAACAAGAAAGCTAGCAGTAACAAGAAAGCTAGTAGTAACAAGTGCATCGCTACTAGGAACAAGTGCCTTACTAGTAGTAACAAGATGTAGTAATTAGAATTAAGTTTAATGAGTAACAATAAGAATTACATTAAGTTAAATTAGAATTAAATGTTTTCCATGTTTCTATGTGGTTTTTCCTTGCTCCTAGTAACGATGCCAGGAGCCCCTAGTAGCGTCCTTCACAACGTGCAATGTGTTTTTCTTTTGTTGGACCTTCCTGTCCTTCCGATGCATTGTGCACAATATATGCAAGGCATTGATGCATTTCTAACTTTTCTGCCCTGTTTTCCTTCTCAGATTCGTTCTGCCTTTTTTCGGCATGGACCCCATTTTGAGAACCAAAGCATACTTGTCTCGTTCTGTCACTGCCCGAATCATAAATGAATAAGTATATATAATAGATATGAGATATGATAAAATGTAAAAAGATAGTGCTAGCGGGCAATGTCCTTGGTGCGGACGGCTCCCCAAGTCGCGAAGGGCTGGCTCAAGGATCACAGTTTCGTTCAGAGCCGAAAAGTTAGGTTCAGTTCGGTTCGGAACTAGCATTCCAAGCCCCAAAGGGGCTACCCAGCTAAGTAGCTCTCAACTACCCAGCTAAGTAGCAATCATTGCTTGACTTCGTCAAGGCAATCCGGGTGTGATCATGCGACGTGGCACCTTGAGCAAAACACCTGCCACGAGTTGGGGCTGGCGTTGGTTGCGGGCGTAGTGCGCTCAGAGGGTGCCTCACCATGTTACTAAGGCACTTGTTACTACTAGTAAGGCACTTGTTACTAGTAGCGATGCACTTGTTTCTACTAGCTTCTTGTTGCTACTAGTAAGGCACTTGTTACTACTAGTAAGGGGGAAAAAAGCGAAACGTGTTCCGAGTTGCCAAACTCAGCGATGCGCCCTCCGAGGATTGTTTGCCTTCTCTACCCGCTTTTGGCGCCGGGCCTCTTGCAGTTGCTGCTTCTCATCACTTTGCTCCCTGCAATGTGACCCGTAGTTGGCATCCTTGACGTCCTGCAAGTAAAGCATGAGTCAGACTTTTGCGCTGGACTCGACCTTTTCCCCAATGCTGTTGCTACTTCACGTTGCAGTAGAGTTGGTGTTACGCTAATTGAAGTCGCATAGGAACGCTGAAAAGGCTTGTTGATTTCACCGTGTACCCGCTTTTCGAAAAGCACTGGTCGAGACTTGAGAATTGGTGAAACGGAGCCGCCACAAGTCGGTTGGACTGAAATGACTGGAAAGTCACTGTCACAATTCAGAATCCTTCCGTGTTTTTTCTTGTCAAACCTTGGTTTCTGTCAAATCACCTTGTTTTTGGTGATCACATTTACTGAAGCCACCCAAGCTTGGGCCACGCCGAGTTGGTTTGGTCACTGACCTTTTTTTTGGTAGCAAAACAACGCACTGAAGACTCACATCGCAGGTGGTGAAACTGTGAACTTCGTCGTTCTCAAAATAACACGATTTTTTCTCAATGATAGGAGAGGAGAGAAATGATTGCCCGCACTACCCAAAATGATTTGAACCTGCTGACTTACCCCGTAATTCCTGGATACAGGGAGTAAGACCAAGTAAGCAAGAAAGATTGAGCGCAACATGTGCCTCACATGAGATCCCATCTCGGAAGCTGAACGCGGTTGTGCTGGGCTTTGTGCCGTCAAGGTTGTCATCCTGCAGAATAAATTCAATCCATCGCTACTAGGGTGGAGGGCATTCCTATCATCCTTTTGCTAGGTTGGAGGCCATCAGGTGAATCATGGCGAAACTTCTCGTGTACAACTGAAGTGCCTTTGACGATTGAGACGCACGATCACACAACTGACTCAGTTGTCAGAGCACACCCCATTATGACTCGACGTACGAGCCCAAAATCTGAATTTAAAGACATGAAAACAGTTGACAAATGTTTTGAACAATTTTTTTCTTGATCCTCACAGATCTTGACAAGTTCGAACTGCTGGCCAAAACATACGACACATCCAGTCAAGAAGGGCCCAACACACTGACCGATTCAACTGGCTGTTAGCAATTAGCTTGACAGACAGAGCGGAATGCCAAGCACAAAGCACCAAAGCACAAAGCTGCCTTGGCATCATGTTTGTCAAACTTTCCGCATGGTATCCCGCACGGTGTTTGCTTCCATCGCAGACCCAGACTTTAGATGGAAGTAGCATGAAGTAGCAGATTTGCGAAGACGTACCGTAGTTGTTCGACACATGGATCTAATGTTGCAAGGTCCGTCCACAATGTTGAGTCCTACCTTCGGCGAAGACTGGACCATCACTGAACCTCAACTTTCGAACTGTCCGATATGTTTCCGCTTCTCTTCCAATCTGGAGGCTTCAGGGAAATTGGCAAAGATAAACCAAAAGCTTGCTCAATCCCGCAGCAACCTCCTCTTGACCAGGTTCGTGATTACTGATTTGACAAACTTCGGGGGCTCCAGTGACATATTCTACAGCAGGCACACGACAGTTCGTCGAAAGGCAAAACAAATCACGCCTAGGCGTTGCGCTTCTACCCCCTCCTTGGCCGATTAGTGCGCTTCTAACGGCTACTTCTGGCTTCAGGTTCTGACAGCACACGGAACAAGAAGCTACGAACGGAGCAAAGGGCATCGCTACGAACGGAGCAAGGACGCTACTAGGGGCTCTTGGCATCGCTACTAGTGACAAGAAGCTACTAGGGGCTCCTGTCCGCACTACTAGGGGCTATTCCTGAACCTGGTCAGCTCCGTTCTTGCAGTTCACCCGAGTGCCGCCCGAGCGCAGACGGTTGGGGGGTCGCTTGGGGAGACCATTTTGCGGTGGACAAGCGATTTTAATGTCTTGGGTGGAGATGTCGCTGCGTCATGCGGTTGTGCGCGGCCACGGTGGAAAGTGCGTTTGCGTGAGTCCGTGTCATTGGGGGAAGGGAAGCATGCTGGTGTAACCGCGGTGTGTCGCTGGGGAGCGGGATGATTGGCGGCGTCCACGAGTCTCATCTAAATTCTAACAGCTTCTTGTTACTACTAGTAAGGCACCTGTTTCTAGTAGCGTGGCACTTGTTTCTAATAGCTTCTTGTTACTACTAGTAAGGCACCTGTTTCTAGTAGCGTGGCACTTGTTCCTAGTAGCTTCTTGTTACTACTAGTAACAACTCTAGAAACGTGCGAGCTGCACGTATACTTGTACCATATTGTAACATACATCTCTTACTACGCACACCCTCCTCTACATAACCTTCCCTCCCACGCTCCCCGACAATCCAGGGTTCGGCTCTTTTCTGTGGTCCCCGTGGTCGCCCACATACTTGGTGGTCACCCCCAAACTGCCCACACACAACTCGCAACGTATCAGACCTGTAAGCCATGGCAATCCTCAGATCACAGAGAAATGCATGTAGGCTCGGCGTGCTCGGAAAAGTCCCGGCTGCGTACAGATGTAAGGGCTTGTAGCGATCGACCAGCCATTCCATTGTGGCCCAGGCCCCCCCGCCCCTCCACCGTGGCAATCCTTGGATCCGTAAGTTGTGAATTGTAGCCATCGACATATCATTCCATCCCGCCTCCCGCACCCCCCACCTGCCAATTGAGTGTGTGAAGCAAAGATCGACGTGTCAAGGAGATATGGAAGAGACCCCTGGTGCGGCAGTGATTTATGGCAGTGGAATCGTTGTGCTTGATTCATTTTGGCAATCATGGTCCCCCCACCCCTGGTAAACCGAACCTGTCGGCACTGAGAGGGGCCCCCCAAATTCAAACCTTACTTACAAGCACACTGTACTAGTATTATACACTTGGACTCCAGGTACTTGCTGACCATTGTGCTGGCCACCTTTACTAAAACCGACGGGGTCCTGAGCGCCTCGGCCTACCATTTGGGTCGTGCTAGCCGCCTTCGCTAAGTTTTTCCAGCTCAGGTTCATTGGCGTTGGTCGAACTCTCAAATTTGCTCGCTTGGCACGTCAAAACTCAAAAAATTCATTTGGTTTTGTTCTTTGAGGCCGGAAGTTTACCCTTGGCGTACATCGCGTTGGGTTGGTGTTTGTGCCTTGTGGTCTGGGCCACCAGCGCCGGCACCAAACGTGTGGCCGACGTGTGGCACCACGAGGCTGTGCTGCTGAAGTGGCTTTTGCCGACTCAGTCGAGAAGCTGGCGATGGCGGGGGGCGGAAAGGGAAGGAAACCACGCTAGGTACGAGGCCATCGCTAATTAGGTTGGAGGCCATCACTTTGAAGATTTCACTGCGTTTAGCGGTGGTTGGACACAGTAATATGTCGCAACTAACTAGCGTTTTTGGAGGCATGGGTCTCCAAGAGTCCACGTGGCCATGCCAGAAACTTACTTATTTGCAACCTAATGACCCAAGCATGCAGAACTGCAGAACTCTTCTGAACCGTTCATGTTGGTGCGCATGTTGCGTGCATGGTCTGCACACATTCGTTGTATTGAGGTTTTCCCAGCAGCTGAATTCTATGTGCATCTCTGTGTTCATGAGCCCGGAACGCAGCACCAGTAAGTGTCCTGTTTGCGAGAAGGTTTGGAAACACATAGAAAACCATTCAAGCCGTTTCAAGCATGTTTTTTCACAACGTGTGCTTTGAGGCATGGCTTTGGGCTCTCCATGTTACAATTGGTGGCTGAAACTCATGGGCGCTCGGATCGCCTCGGATGCGGTGCTTTTGCCGGGTCTTCCAAGAGCGAAAGAGTCGATGTTGAAACGGTGCAGAAGACATACCAGCCCTATCCGGCATCATCGAAAGACATTAAAGGAACCCAATAGCAATGGCTTCCCAGCCGCCTTCGTTTGCTCAGGACGTCAATAGTTGGTGATCATGAGATGCTCACCGTTGGAAAGGGTGCAATAGTGGATAAAGAGGCCTGGCTTTAAGGAGATTGACTGCTTTGTTTCCCTCCACTTTTTCGAGGAACCTTTTTCTTTAGCTCTCCGAAATTCACAAGAAGGAATGCACCAATCAGCATTTTGTCGAACAGTTGAGCCGTGGTCAAAAGCTTTTGCAGCAAAACATAATGAAAGCGTAGCTAGCTCCGTTGTTCTTGCTTTAAGCCACTGCCGGCCCGGTTCCAACTCAGTGATATCATCATCAAACCCACTCCCTCTCAGTCATCTACATCGATAAGATAGCGTTAGGCTGGCCGCTACGATTATAAGTATAAGTTCAGTATCAAAATTATGCACTTGAACCAGGTACACACTTTGATACTCTTGCAACTGGTTGCTGCAGCTTTAGTTTACTCCTGCCGGCCTCAAGTAGTTCAGGCATTTCTTTCGAGCACACGATTGCTGCCCAGCCTCCTGACTGAATGTAGAAAGGGCGTCGGCAACTCCAAGCGGCCTCCACCCTACCAGCGGCCTCCAACCTAGTAGCGTCCTTGTTCCTAGTAGCAATGCCCTTTGCTACTAGTAGCGAACATTGCTCCTAGTAGTAAGGCCAGGACCCCCTAGTAGCTTCCTTGCTCCTAGTAGCACCTAAAGAACACCGTGATTCTTGAGACCCGAGCTTCAAGGCAAAGAGCGACCACGCCAACACTTTGAGCCTGCCACCAAGAGCAATGAAGCACTCGCATTCAATCAAATCCACGAAAGACAAAATGAAAGAAACAAAGGCCTAAAGAAAAACAGGAACAAAGGTAATTAAATTTAAAGGTCAATACAAAGTCAGTATATAATGAAGTGTGTGTTGCGTCATGTGCTTTTTAATCGGCACACCTCAAGGTTTTGCACCTGCAACAATCCCGTGATCATTGGCATGGGCAGCACTGTATGAATCCCAAGACATGAGAGGCACACGAAAGAAGCAGGCGCTTTCGCTAAGAAGTCAAGAAACCACGAACTTGGTCCGAGGTGTCCCATGCGGCAGCCGTCGTTGCCGGAGAAACAGGCCTCACTGCCGCTACAGCCGATTTCGTCACACTGCAGCTTTGCAGCTTTTCCTTCGCGGACGCTTTGTGTCGCTCCAGCTTTGAGGGAGGTTCCCCCGTTTTTGTGTCGCTTTACCTTGCCCCACCCGTGCCACTGAATCTCAACATGTCCACTTCTACATAGCTGCGCATGGCGGCCGCTTTTTGACCTAACGCTGTGTAGCGGCTGATCGAACCAGAGGCGGTGTTCATCGACAAAAATTGTCAATAGACTCTTTGGACCAAAACAGGGAAGGTGGCAGAAGATTAGGAATTTACCTCACTGCCCCAAGGCAAGGTATAGCATAGCATAGCCTGGGTGTCCGGAAACGATGCGTTGTATCGAGAGCCCGCCGTGTCAGGAAACTGTAAACCAGACGGTTTGTGGCACGAACCGTTCCGGAAACGGCTTGCATGTCATGTGCCGAGAAACCAGGAGAGTTATGTTTGAATGCCCACATGCTGGGGCCAAACCAATTAAATCATATGTTTGTAGCAGGGAGTGGATGCAATGTGCAGATTTCGTGTCACGGGTGAGGCAAGGTGCGATCCCCAAAGCAGAAAGATGAGCCAAGATCAAAAAGAAGGCCTAAGAGCGGCCTTCAAAAGAGAGCCAAAATACACAGGAGAACAAGTTTTTGGACTTGGCAGGGGCTACGGCCGAGAGCTGAAGGGCAGCGCTCTTGGGCATGCGCGCCCAAAGGTTTATATTTCTATAAGATCTAGACTAGTTCCTAGTGGCTTCTTGTTACTACTAGTATGTTTTTTTCCATGAGTTGGTTACCTGAGTCTCTCTACCTCTTTGACTTCCTTCTCCCTTTGCGCAGAGTGCGCTCCACGTGGTTTGGCACCTCTTTTGGGCATGGCTTCCCCAACTTGACGGAGCGTGCCCTATGCGGCCCCCCGTTTACAAGATACGGAATAAACATCTTTCCGGTTTCTTGACTGGTACTTTGCTTGACCCCTTCTAGACACGCCGTTGGTGGGTCGTGAAAATGAGGGTTGGTCGAGGAAAAGAGACGTTGGGCATGGGCCGATTAGCCGTGAGGAAATTTCAGCGTACTGGCACCACTATCAGCTGCCTGGCTCTCAAAAGCTCTGCAACAGAAGGCGCCGAAGCATGAGAGTTCGAGGCACATGTTAGAAATCAAATGAGAGTTGTTTTTGTAGGTTGGAGGCCGTCGCTAGATTCCAAAGCTTTAAAGGTTGTCATTCTTCGAGCATGCCTTACAAAGTGGTCGCTCCTCAAGGTCGGTCCCTCTGCACGCTTGCCGGCCCAAACCTTGGCAGTAGGCCGAGTGAGAACGATCTGGAGACAAACTTCGAAAGAAAAGAATAAAACATGTAAAAAATTAAGAAAAGGAAAATAAAAAAAATAAGATCAAACAGAAAAATGCCAACGGAATCCCGGCAGGTTTACCACCACAGGTCCGAAGCCAAGTTCGACCCGTGTTGGTCTTCAACCGTGGTCGTCCGAGCGCTCCGAGGCCTTCGTTTGTTCCGTTCGTAGCGTCCGATCGCTCCGTTCGTAAGGCCAGAAGCCCCCCGTTCGCGTTTTTGTGCCCCGTTTTTGTTCCTAGTAGCGATGCCCCTTGCTCCTGTTACTAGTAAGGCACCTGTTACTGCTAGCGATGCCCCTTGCTCCTAGTAGCTTCTTGTTACTACTAGTAAGGCACCTGTTACTACTAGCGATGCCCCTTGCTCCTAGTAGCTTCTTGTTACTACTAGTAAGGCACCTGTTAC
>CAXAMN010024929.1:548101-569742 GCA_963970005.1 Durusdinium trenchii
CTAGTAAGGCACCTGTTACTACTAGCGTGGCACTTGTTCCTAGTAGCGAACCTTGTTCCGAGGCCTTCGTTTGGTCCAAAGAGAAGAACTTGATTCGACCGAGCGCTCGACCAGTTCCCCGAGAGCTGCCAAGCCCTCTCAAGGAAAAACGAAGAAAGAATCTGAAAGAACAAGGCTTCCGACCTTGTAGCTTCTAGTACCTTATTGTTTCTAATAGCAAACATTGTTACTACTAGTAAGGCACTTGTTACTAGTAGCTTTTTGTTTCTAAGATTGTATTCATTTGGAACAACACAGTGTCTGATAGTGCATGTGTGATTCGTGTGTGCTTTGCTGCTTTCTTCTTGTCGAACATGTTCCATACTGTCAATGTGAACTCTGTGAACTTCCTATCTTTTCATCATATTTTGGAAGCGACCAAGTGAAAGGACGTTACCACGTGAATATTGGCTTCCGGTTTTCAGCATCACTAGCTATCAGAAAGTGCGAAGGGGGCATTGTTGGCAAAATCCATGTGCGCTTAAAGTTGACCTCTCCACCGTCACCGCTCGTCCCGTTTTTTCGAGACCATGCAAACGATGTTCTCTCCGGGGTGACATGAGATATTCGCAGAGGCCACCATCTTGCGAAGCAATTTCCAAACGAAGCACATCTGCAGTGTCTCATTTACTCAATCTCCAGAGCAGAAACCTACGTCAGCAAAGAGCCCGGCAAGAAACATCCACCTGTCTAGTTTTCAATTGAAGAACCTGATAGCCCCCACATGAGCAATTAGCTGCTGTTACACGGCTTAGAAGCAGAAGAGAAAATGTCGGGAGAGAATAATAGGAAAGAAGAGGCGAAGTGAGTTGAGAGCAGTGTATGAGCGCGCGTTTGTTTGTGTGTATTTACACCAGTGGCTGTGTGAAAGTCAAAGGGGACTGAGTTGAGAAAACACACATGTGTTCGAACATGGGCCTCAAAACACACGAAGGTATTTTAAAACACGCAAGTACATCGAACTCGGTGTGCTAACAGAATTGTATGTAGAATGGTGGGAACGGTGGGAAACATGGAGTTGCATAAATTCACTACCTGATGCTGGGCGCTTTCCCTCTCAAAAAAGACTTGAAAAGTCTGGTCAGATGCCACAGAACGGCTCAAAAACATGTTCCATGCTTCAGCCTGGGTCTCATACAAATCAAAATGCTACACATAGCAATAACATTCTCCTGAGAAATGGTTGAAGTTGTGACCCTTCTAAACACCAAGAAAGGACCCTAGAGCACAGAGATGCACCACTCCAAGAGGCAACGCAAATTAAGTTTCTTGCACAGAGGTGCATGGGGGGAGCCATTCTCCTCGGAACCCCTATTTTTCCGGCATTTTGTTCAGGTTGTTTCCGGAATTTTTTTCGCGTTTTTGCCCCTACTGCTTTTGGTTTTTGTTTTTGCTTTTGCTTCTGCTTTTCCTTTTGCTTTTGCTTTTGCTTTTTGCTTCTGCTTCTGCATTTGCATTTTTGCTTCTGCCTTTGCTTTTGCTTCTGCTTCTGCTGACTATCTTCTTTGCATTGACACTGCCACAAAGTTGGATGATAAGACCTTCACCTTGAGCTTTGACACCCAATTACACCAATCAAAGAAACGAAGCAGCCCAGCGCCGTCTATATTTGCACTGCGGGGGAGGCGCTGCGCCCTCCCCCGCACCCCCTCCCGCTCTTTTTTTTAATAGTTGCCACTACCCGTCCACCACGCCTACTATTTCCAATACCTCTATCACTCGGACCACCCCGCTAAGAAACTTTGCGTTGACGCTGCCACAAAAGTGGATTTCTACTTTGCTTAGCCCAAAGAAACCCGAAGCCACTGAAACCCAAAGACAACCGCAGAAAAGTCCCTATTATAGTTCCTCTCTCCTCTTTCCTCACTCCTACTTCTCCTTCGTTAAGTGGGACGCCTTTCCAGAAGAAAGCCTAAAGAAACCGAGCCCAAAGAAACCCGAAACCAGTGAAGCTAAAGACAACCGCAAAGAAGCCCCTAGTAAGTGGAATACCTTTTCTGTTCCCTCCCTTTGTCACTGTCACGCTGGCTTTGGCGCTTCGTCCCCTGCCCTTTCTGCTGCTCCTAGTGCTTGTAAAGCACCCCCAGCAGAAGCAAAAGCAAAAACAGTAGGTGAAAAAACGTTAAAAATACCGAAATAAATATCCATCCATTCTCCTCATCCTAAAGTTTCACATTAAAACATGGGATAGCAAAGGTTGGAAACCACTGCTCCAGCAATTTGTTGGGCAGCAAAGGATGGAAAAGTTGGGCAACCTTCTGCTTTTGTCGGACTTTGCACAGCAAAGGTGGCTGTGACATCCCGGTTGTGCGCGCAAAGGTCTCTCCAGCCTCGCTAACTCTCACGCGCTTAAAAACTTGTGTTTGGTCGCATCCTGACGGTTGCAGTGACCGGGACCGTTTGAAATGCTGGGAAGAGAAAGGAAGCTCGCAAAGCCAAATGCATTGCAGTCCCGAAAACGCATTGCGTTATGACTTATACAAAATTGACGGGCAAGGCCTGGTGTTGATGTACGGGTAGGAACAAGAACGCTACTAGGAACAAAGGGCATCGCTCCTAGGAGCAAAGGGCATCGCTACTAGGAACAAAAAGCTAGTAGCAACAAGAATTAGTAAGTAATGATACTAATGCAAAGACCGGATTAATAAATCCCCCCACATGGTAGGTCAACAAGGTCAAGATGATATGAGATACCGCTCATGAGGTCCACTCCCCCTGAAGTATCGGCTCAGGGAGCCATCGTAGTCGCAGTCGTCGTTGGTAGTAGGTAGTACGTAGTAGATAGTAGGTCGTAGGTAGTGGGTAGTAGGTAGTAGTAGGTAGTCGGTAGTAGGTAGTAGTAGGTAGTAGGTAGTGCTAGTGGTAACTGGTAGCAGTAGTAGTGGTGGTAGTAGTAGTAGTAGTAATAATAGTAGTAGTAGTAGTAGGAGCAGCAGCAGCAGTAGTAGTAGTGGTAGTGGTAGTCGCAGTAGCAGCAGCAGTAGTGGTAGTAGTAGTTACAACAAGTTTAAACAAGCACAAAGAAAAGGCCAGGGACACATGATCAAATTAATAGGGGGTAGTAGTGCAGATTATTGATGGGGGACCGGCCCTTGTGAGGGGTACCCTTTGTGAGCTTGTCAAATGATTGGTTTTAGTTGCTTTTTAATAAGGGCAATTTATAGTGAGCCCTAGACATTTTCAAGGATTTCATCAAACATGTAGTAGGTGGTGATGGCGGTGGTGGTCGTGGTAGTAGCAGTAGCAGAGCAGCAGCAGCAGCAATAGCTAGTAGCAGTAGGAGTAGCAGTAGCAGTAGTAGCAGTAGTAGTAGTAGTAATACGAAAAATTGACCTGGTTGTGGGCTCGGATTAACTGGGGGGGATTGTTGGTAGAAAACCAGACCACAGGGGGGGGAAATCAACAGCCAATAATATTTTTAATTTGGGCAATTTCCGGCGGCTTTGTGGGCTCGGGTTGACTAGGGGTGATTTATTAATCCGGACTTTGCATTAATGAGAATTGAGCTAAATAGCAAAGGGATCTACTAGGACCTTTTCCACAAGCCCCACAAGGTAAGAAGATGCATTTACATTGCGCCGCATTGGGAGCCATATTGGCAGCCACGGTTTATATATGTTTCATGTGGCATGGCAGACGCACATGCCTTTACCATCACGCAATTGCAAACAGATACAGCGAGAAAACAGCGAGAAAGCGCAATTAACGCGCCCAAAAAATATGCCGAGAAAACGCAGCGCCCAAACAGGTGGAAGAGATATCAACATCAACATGTGAGCGTCAAGTACATGTACTTCAGAAATAGCAAGTAAAATGAAAGCAACATGCACGCAGATAAGTAGAAAATTTATAGAATGTAAAAAAAGCATGTGTGCTGCATGTGCGTATGGAAGAAGAGTGATGCAAACGGTTTCTCCTAACGCAGGGGTGTCCGGAATAGGTATCGTTTGGAAGGGTGAGGCCGGAATAGGGTGGGGGAACGGAAAAAAGGGCTGGTCCAATTGTCTCGTTTTTGGAGACACCCACGATGTCAATAATGCAGTCTCCCCCGGCTGGCATATCCGGCATCGTGAAGATTTGGTCCGAAACCACGTCAATTTTTATCAATCTTGAAAGACGGACTTTTCCTTTCAAGTCTTGGGCCTATTGCCCGCGGTCGGCATGCTTCTCGATTGCGCGTGTCAATGCTCGAATGACTGTCTAGTCGTGCGTTTCATGCAAACTCTTCGCAACGGTAGAGTACAACATGTTCGCAAACTGTGGAAATAGCGAGGTTCTTGATAGTCACGATGCAGCAAACTACGTAAATTATTTTGCCTTGTTCTTTCAAAGATGTTGAAACAGACAGTGTTTTTAGCTTAAAGTGACCGAGGACTAAACCTGACCTCCCCTTTTTAAAAAAACAGGGGGTCGGGCTTCAGCTGATTCAAGTCGTGTGTTGCCAAGAGTGTTGTTCGAAGAGTCTCTCAACAGAGTTTTCATCAAGAGTGTGTGGCGAAGAGTGTCTTCACAAGATCGTCACTTTGAGACTGGTTGACAAAGAATGTCTTTTTTGGTAAGTTTACCCGGTGGGTAGCACGCTACTTTGGATTTTTGCCTTTGTCTTTGGAATCACATTGTCCAGTGCTTTTGCGCCTTGACTCCCAGGATATGCACATCCTCCTTTCACAACTGAGCTACTCAATGACTCTGACTCATTTTACGTCGCAGGGGGCTGGCTTTTTTGCTCGGGGGCTGGCTTTCATCTCCCCCCTTCTCAGGTAAACATAGATAAATACAAAGACGAATACATATACATATACATACATGACATGACATTACATGGACACAGCGTGACAATGCATTAGTACACGCAAAGATACATAGTAACATACATACACATCATACATACATACCGACACACCTAGATACATACATACATTCATACACGCACACAAGTACATGCATACAGACAGACATACATACACACACAGAGACATATGCACGTAAAGACGCGCTTGCATGTTTGCGCGCCCAAACCTTCCTTCCTTCCTTCGTTTGTTTGTTCCTTCGCTCATGTATTCATTCACTTATTCATACGTGGATACGCATATACATACATGCATACATGCATGCAGACGTGTGACGTGACATACACACATAGAGACGTGTGTGCACGTGGATCCCCACATGCGCGTGCCAGTTTGCGAGTTCCCTACCATTGTTTCACCTTCACAGAACGAGGCGGCCACCAATCGTGGTGCCTCCTTATGTGAGCCGCGCAATTGGACGCATGAAGGCCAGCCGGCGGCAAGGTGTTTTGCAAGCGATTGTTCCTGCCATGTTGTACCAGCAGTTCCCAACAAATGAAGCATTCATGTGCATGGGTTTGTGAAAACGCTGGTTTAAAACGGTCTTTACCCATCCTGCAGCGAAGCGGAAGGGCAAACCTCTGATATCGTCGTATGTTTTCAGTGGACTGCGGTGGATGTGGTGGGAAGAGTTGCTTCTTTAAGGTGCATGCTCCGGCCAGCGATGAAATAGCTCCATTGGTGACGGGAGCATGCGGTTTCCTGGGAAGGTGTGGCAGTTCGCGCGTTATTTCGTGTTTGATGCGGATGTGTTTGCTGAAACTTGAAACCTGTGTCCAGATTGAAACACGCAAATCTACAAGAAAACATTCCTTACAGGGACGTTTCCTTTTCTCTTACACACCTTGTTTTTGCGTCCTGCGGTCGACAACTTTTTTGGCACTGCCTTGGCCCACGGCCCATCCACACCTGACAGAGCGGCCCAACCCAATTCATTTTTATCACCTGACAGAGCGCTGGAGCAGAATTCACGTCAATCAGACCTTTGCAAGTTTTGACGCCGGATCCACCGGTAAAAGGGGGAACACCACAAAAATATAGTCCTCCCAAAAACGCATGTCTTTGTTTTGAAGGAATGCGTTTGGTAAGTCCATCGAGCGGGCCAAAGACAACAGGCACGTGGTCGCCGAACTGCTTGGGCGCTGCAGCCGGATCTTTTGCTTGGTACGGGCTAAAGACGCCCAAACCGCACAGCTACGAGTCGAACAGGCTGGGAATCTTAGGAATATTTTCTCGGTCGATGATTTGTTTGAAGAAAACAATATACAGATATGATAATTAATACGGTTGTTTTTTGCGTACAACTCAGTATGCGTCCTTTGCGCCTGCGTGTGGTGACAAGCACCCCATACAGCTGAACCAAGGGATTCTTCGCACTTGGAAACCTAGGCTGCCGAAGAAGGAGCAACGGCAACAAGAAGAGGAGAGGAAGCCGGAACGACAAGAAGGCAGAGGATCGTAGCAAGAGGATCAGGAGGAACGCCACAAAGAGGAGAGTATGATCACTCAAAGCCCACTTCAAGTCAAAACATCTTCCATTTCCCGATCCCCCGAAACAGCGAAGTTGATGCACTTCGAGAGCACAAAAGGAAAGAGCTTCCACGGCGCCACAAAAGGGCAACGCGAAAACAGACTTTGCACACCGTGGGGATGCTCGCCTTCGTTCCCACTGAGCAAATCCGAGGCGCTCCGGAACGTTGGCATCGACAAAGCTGAATTCCAGGAGGCCGACTATGTCTTGAAGGGCGCAAATCACACTCCGATGTGTGCATGTGAGACCATTTTGTGTTATGGCGTTTGTTGCACAACACCTTGGACACGCTACCATTTGGAACCAGTTCAAACACGAAGTGTATGAGTGGCAATGTCAGACGGGAAGCCAGCATTTTGCGTTTCAGACGCACAGCCAAGCGTTTCCCGAGGCTGTCGAGGTGGTGCCAGGTGATTTGTCGCAGCGGAACTTCGGGCGATCTTTTGTGGAGATCCAGCGCTTGGCCGGTCGGGTCCCGGGCCCCGCGGAGAGAGACACGGCGCACAAGGCGTTCGTAAGGGCGGAAGGTTGAAAGATCAAGTGATCGAATGCAGTCTCAGAAGAAGGGTCCATCACGTGATGAAGAAAGCGCACACAGGAGGTGATGTGAAGCTGGTGAAAGAGAGAGTTTTTTGTTGAGGAACCAAGTCATGAACCACCACCGCCCGACAACGCCCGCTCCCAGGTCAACATCTCTTGCGTCACTACCTTCTAATTAGCGTTTTGCCAATGATATGAATGTTAAGGTGTAAGAAAAAACAAGACGTTGAGTTTCTTGCTACCCAGGAAGCGGAAAGAGAGAACAATGACAAACTGGGATATTATATTATAGGAAGCGACTAGGAACAAGTGCATCGCTAGTAGTAACAAGTGCCTTACTAGTAGTAACAATGTTTGCTATTAGGAACAAGTGCCACGCTATTAGTAACAGGTGCCTTACTAGTAGTAACAACGAAGCTATTAGAAACAAGTGCCATACTAGTAGTAACAATGTTTGCTATTAGAAACAAGTGCCACGCTAGTAGTCACAGGTGCCTTACTACTAGGAACAAGAAGCTGCTAGTAGCGGTGCACAGACGTCTCCAAAACTGAGATGAATTGTTTTTTGGCGCTACGAAAGGGGCTGGCATCGCTACGAACGGATTGGCGTCGAGCAAAGGTGGAACGCAAAGGTGGAACGCAACCTGCTTAGAGATGCTCCTAGTAGCGATGCCCTTTGCTACTAGTAGCGAACCTTGTTCCTACCTAGTAGTAAGGCCAGGAGCTCCTAGTAGCTTCCTTGTTACTACTAGTAAGGCTTGCTCCTAGTAGCGATGCACTTGTTCCAAGTAGCTTCTTGTTCCTAGTAGTATGGCAAGGAGCCCCTAGTAGCGTCCTTTGCTCCTATTGGTTATGTATTTTATGTTGGGTCCGGACTTGTCCTTTGTGCCGATCTTTGCATAAAACATAAAACCTTCATCTCGGCTGGACGATTTGACCCTTGCTTGGAGTGGCTGGTGCTGGGCTTTTGTTCAAAGTTACGCTCTTCACCAGTGCTCAGGTTGAAGGCCTGTTCAAGGTCCACGTGTGCACACCTTGCATTTGGGATTTTGATTGATCTTGCCTTCACACCCTGCTGGGGAACTCCAAGCATGTACCTCATGTGCCGGTCCTTAACCACCAGGCTGAAATGGAACATGTCCTCCCAAACTTTGCAAAGATACCTTCTCAAAAAGCAAAGCAGGTCTGAAAAGTGAACGTTTTCCTAGGTGACACTGGGTGGCTTGGGTAGTTGTCCTGAGCGGGGCACACATCAGCCAAACTGTGGAACAAAACCGGTCACTTGCTTAATCGTGCTTAACACATTTTTGGTTTACACGAAGCAAGAAAACTACAACGATCAATAACTACATTAATTGCTTAGACGCATGCAGCATCGTGTTTCAGAGGGTGCGTCCCAGAAGTTCAATAAAATGCATATGTTTGGAAATATGAAGGTTGATTGTGATACTTGTCAGATATGATGTTTGTGATACATAATTTGGTTTTCGATATGATGTTTGGTTTTCGTAAATTTCTTCCAGCCGTTGCAAGGTCGGGTCACTCACGTGATCAACGTTGCAGCCAAAGTGAACCTCACGGAACCGTTCGATATGATGCGGCAGGAGAAGATGTTCCTAATAGCAAACATTGTTACTGGTAGTAAGGCACCTGTTACTACTAGCGTGGCACTTGTTCCTAATAGCGAACATTGTTACTAGAATGGATCACAGCCCCCAGTTTTGAGAGATGGGATGGTCTTTGTACATGATGCATCATGCAATTCTTTGCCAAATCGAACCATTTTGCATGCGTACATATCCAAATATATTTGTATAATCTGGTTGGATAAATGTAAAACTACTACGGGTAGGGCGAACCCAGAGCCTGGTGGGGGAGAGCGGAAAAATGAGGTGGTCCAGAAGGTAGTGAAAAATGAGTGGTTTTTGGTGCGTTGGTGATGCGAGGGATGCAAATTAGCATCGCAATGTGTTCAGGACCGACCAGGTGTGTGAGTCCGGGTACGGGGCAGGAGAGGGGAGACTGAGTGACATTTGCAAGCGCAACAAACAGGGTTATTTGACAGTGAGGTGAGCTGACCAGGTGGCAGGTAGAGGACAGGAGAAGGGGAGACTGAATGCAGGCAGGAAACTTGGGCTGCTTGAAAAGGGCCCGCACCCCTCAGGACCAGTAACCGTAGATGGTGAGATTGGTCAAGTCAAGGCCTTGTGGATATAAGGCGTTATCATGCCGAGCTTCAATGTAAACTTTGCGTATCTTGGCCTTCTGCTTTCCCGTGGCTAACTACAGCACAAGCAAGTGCAGCTTCCACTTCACCCTGTAACAATAATAACGTATTACAGGCCCTTTTCTGGCGAACTTGTAGTTAGCGACCTTGTCCGAGTCAGGACAATGTGGATGCGACGGCGCACTTGCTGGAGTTTTGCTCTTCGGTGCGGCCGAAACCATTTCACCACGTTTCGACTATGGGAGTGTTTACGCCTGGACTCCTTAGACTTCTCCAGTTCATTGATGTGTTCTCATTTCATTTGATGCTGTGTACTCAGGCCAGACATGCTGGACGGGCAGAATTTACTTGTGCTTCAAGACACCAGAGAGAGAATTCTAAACAAGTTTAAATGACTTTTAGAGGGGTCCTTCCTCAAGAGTCCCCGACATACTGAAAAAACTTTGGTTCCGGCTGGCGGAAGCACAGGACCGACATGGCGCTGTAAGGGAGACAGCGCCTTTGGGAGACATTCGTTGCATGCCTCTCTATGGCACTGGGGATCAGGCAGTTTTCACTGCTACAACTTGATTGCAGTGAAAGGGAACAAAAAAAATCGGAAGGAAGGCATGCTCGCTAAACAGGTTGTACAGAAAGGTAAAAAATTGTTTGAAAACGCAGAGAGTTCAGAATTCCAGGCCAATGGGTATCCACAAAGCAAGTGGCTGGCAGAGAAGATGGTTTTCGAGGAGAGCTACATGTTGGGCAATATATATGTCATTTTTTTTTGTTGGACATGTTGTTTGAATTATATTGTTCATTTTGCTCCCGAAGTTGTACGTCTCAGGCTGCAAGGCAGGGTTTGCCTTCCTTCGTCCACCGGCCTGGCCTGATTGGCCGGAGTCTCATTGTTTCAGTCTCAAGCCGAACAGAAGGATTTGATCCAACTGCAAGTTGAGTGTGTTGTTTACAAGAAAGGTCTCAATGTTTTTGTTTTTTGCAAAACGTTGCTTACGTGCAACAATGTTGGGAGTATTTGCAGGAAAAACAACGCTGTCCTTATCACGTGCCAGGGGGTCATTCCAGAACCGGGGCCGCAGCTGAAGATGTGTTTTTTTCATTTCCTCTCCGATGCAGGGACCCAAGACAGCGATACTATACCGATCTATACCGTAGAGCTTTCATAGCGCAGATACGAAACAGTCGATCCCATGTAACATTTGTATATGCCCAGTACTTCTGTCAGAATAAAGTGAGAGCAATTCTCCAGAATTGCAATCACAAGACCTCACTGCATTGCTGCGTCAAATAGTTGCGTCATTGCTCAGCTTCGTGATCGAGTGTGCTTAACTATTCCTCTCGCAACCGCCTGTGCGTTGGTGGGCCCTTCCTAGGTGCTGCGAAGGTCTTTCTGTGTTTAGGGGATGTTTTGGATTTGCTTCTTGCTGTTCGGGTTTGTTCTTGTTTCGATTTCTCCGATTGCTGGTTTTTGTATCATCGAATACATATATGTTGTTTGCTTTTATGCGGCATGTGTTGCTATTCGGTGTTTTCTTTTCAGGTGCTTCAACTTGGCTGCTTACCAGACATGGAAGGTGACAAGTTCAATTTGACTCCGGTAGACTTTGTGGCCAAGGCGACGTTAACTCTGAAACACTAGGAGAGCCACGCGTTGGAGAGTCACGCGGCGTCACGCGTTTTCTTAGGCAATCGTCCAGATTATGTTGGAAGGTCACAGCCTGAGCTGAGAGAGTCAGAGGAGAGGACGAAATGCAAAACGAGAACTGGCTGAGGTGGGACTTCCAGTGGAAGTGTCCTTCACCCTGCCATGCCAGAGTCCAATGGCTTTGACTATTGTTTTTTTCGATAAAACTTAAATGTTTTCCATTCGGTACCGTTGCCCGAGGCCAGACAACTCCATCTCCATACACGACTTGGCAAACATTTTCCAGCTCTTGGGGTGCGAGCAATAAGGGTCATTCTGGGAACATGCTTGCAGCATTTTGCAGCGCTCAGTTTGTATTGGGGGTGCCCACAGGTACCAAAGTAAGACCATGGACTTTGCCTCCTCCTGAGACACGAATTACCTTGTTCGACCTTGTTTGCAGTTATGTGACAAAACTCTTTGCTCGACTTGGACGTGTTTGCTTTGACCGAAGCGACCGAAGCACGTCACTCACGAGTCAAGAGTTTGAACACCACCGCGGCGTGTTTGTGAGACGAGACCGCAAAGCGGGTAGAAAAGTGAGACAGGAAGAGAAAACGAGAGAGAGAGAGAGAGGCACCATGGGGCGTGATGGCATGTGTGACGGCACAAAGGGAGCAGAGCGTTTGCGTAATCGTACAGGTCTGAATCTTACAGGAATAGGTTTGATTGCTCGGCTTGTCTTCTTGCAGATGCAAAACAGTTGTCCGTTTCATGATGCAATTAGCTAGCTAGTGGAACAGCTTCAGCTTGAGTTCTGATGACATCCTGGATTCCCTGGCGCCGCAGTGTCCTGTGGTTCCGCCAGACCGCGTTTCATTTATGGTTTTTTCCCATCGAAGTGCATTGGGAACTAGTACGTTCCGGAGGCACCATTGGCAGCTGAACAATGGGAAGAATTTCGCAATTACTCAGAGTCACAGGAGGTTTTGCCAATCAAACTCGCGCTTGCTAACCCCAACGGCATCTTTAGCGGCAGAACCTACCGGCAAATTACCACGATATTTGTTTGTGCCCATGCCCCGCCAGGACCTGCCAAGAAGTTGGGTTGTGATTACTCTTCGTTTTTTTCTAGCCATCTACAATTCAATGTTGGACATTGGACATTGCTCACCTGACAAACTTTTGGGCTGATTGGAAGCGTTTGATTGCCCGTTTGTACTTCGAGGTTGACTGAGAGAGAGAGAGAGATAGAAAAAAAGACGAAAGAAAGGACAGGAAGTGAGATTAATAAAGAAATAAACAAATAATAAAGGAAAGAAACAAAGAAAGAGAGAGGAAGAGAGATGGGGGTATAAAGAAATAAATGTTCAACAGTTGCCTTTCACCTAGTTGAATGGTGTCAACCAACGGCATGTGTGTATTTACAACATGTTTGTGTTTGCAATCAGGAACAAGAAGCTACTGGTAGCAAAGGGCATCGCTACTAGGAGCAAGAACGCTACTAGTTACTAGGAGCTTGTTCATTTGCCAGCAGGGCCCCGGAGCAGACCCAGGTCTTGTGTTACTGCGCTCCCAGGTGGACTGGCAAAAGAAGATCTTGGCGGAGCCCTTGCGCTTCAAGAGCTGGTCCTTTTGCGCTGCACTAACAGTAGAGGCTTCCGGCATATGTTTTGCATCAACGGCCTTGAACATTTCGAAGTTGACAGACCAAATGTCCATTTTCGTTTGTCTCGAGGGGCATGGCATTGATTCCATGGCCGACAGCACTAGTGGGGCGCACGCCATGCGGGCAGCGCTTGGGGAGGTGCCGCAGTTGCATTATTGAGGATCAACGAAAATAAACGCAAAGATGAAAGATGAATCTAAAAAGCAAGATATGGTGGGACACTTTTTTTGTGAGACATTTCCCTCCAGTTGGCGCAAGACTTGCCAAGGATGCATATTGCAGTTTCAATGCCAAATCAAATTTGAAGCAGCAAATCAGATGGTATATTGCACAAGGCGGACACAAAACACAATGTGATGCAGAATTTGCTGATTGGAAGTTCCTGAAATGACTGTTCGGCAGGTTTGCTACCACCACCTGGAGCATTGTGAGCCATTGAGTGAAATTATTGAAAGAGCTAATGTGGGAGTGCCAAGCGTTCCAAGTGCAGGTCTGCAAGGTCAAGCCTTGGCAAGGCAGTTGCATGAAGGAACGAACGTTCTATTTTTCAGGAGCAATCGATTCTATCCGAAAATCGGACAGATTCCTTGGCTATTTTTGCGATTTGAACAGATTTGGGATTTCGCTTTGATTGCTCCTATTTTTGGACGGCAAGGTCGATTGGACCGCACCGCGAGACGAAGAGAACACGAAGAGAGAACGAGCTTTTTTGTGCAAAAAAAAGAGCTCAGCTCCGCCTGGCAAAAGTTGCACACGAATGACCTTGCCATGTGACATTTTGTGACACACGGCCGATTCAATGACCGTCATCCGTCGGATGTCTTGGGATTGTGGGAACTGAAGAGTGTTCTGAGTCAAAAAAAAGTGCATTGCAAAGGAAACATGAGTTTCATGAGTTTAATGCGATTCCAACAGTACAAATCAATAGGAGGGAACATGAGACCCAGTCAATCATTTGCACTGCATCCGGCGAACGAATCAAGTCCAGGAAATTCTTCAATAGAGAGCATTCAAGGTGCATTTCTCCGCGCCCCTCATATTTCAAAGCAGGTTTTGGTGTTCATAGGGTGAGACTAGCAGGCAACAAGAGGAAAGGTTTGTTGGGTGGAATCAACATCAAAATCCATGCGTTCATGAGTTTTTTTTAAGTTTTGCTGCTCCAAGTTCCGCAGAGCACCTATCACATCGGAAGTGCCCGTGCGAATATCCGCCAAGTCCGCTTAAGTCCGCCATATTGAACAAGACTCTCTCAAAAGCTAGTCACGCTTCTGATTAGCTGTCGGCACCTGTCGAGACATCGCTAGGGCTCGTCAGAATGCAAAGGTTGGGGTCGTGTCGGGACCGTGCGAGGTTGCCGAGAGGCGGACCAAAACCGCAGGCGGCACCCGTAGACTCGTAGACCGGCCCAACGCAACCGCACAGCGGTACACCTGGGAGCTGCGAAAACTGCGTGAAGACTGCGAAAGCATGAAAACGTATACTAGTAGCTTCTTGTTACTACTAGTAAGGCACCTGTTCCTAGTAGCGTGGCACTTGTTCCTAGTAGCTTATTGTTTCTATACATAATATAAAAACTGCATACAATCCACGTTTTTATACGCACGGCATCAATTGTAGTTCAAGACTGAGATGCACCATCGTAAGCACTTTAGTCACTTTAGTCTTTTCTCAGGTTTGTTCTTTTTGTGTATTGCTCACCGGTGGTTGTTGCTGTTGCTGTTGCTGCTGCTGCTGTTGTTGTTGCTGTTGTTGTTGTTGTTGTTCCGACTGGCTTGAGTTTGTGGCATCCAATAGGTTTCGTGCACCTATCCAACATCCAACAACCTGTCATTGCTTTGTGGCTTTGTGCTACTTGTCTTGCCGACAGCAAGTTTGCATGGTTTGTGACGTGGCCATTTTTGACCATTTGATCTAGAGTTCGCGCCGGTTGTCCACATTGCGCGAGGAAAGAGTCTGAGGCAGAGAAAAGAAATGGATAGGGCCGGTAGGGTACTATTTCGTCAAAATCTCATTTAATCAAATCAATTTCATCAAATTCTGAATTCTCAGTCGGCCTTGATGTGGTTTCTCGGCCTTGTCGCTTTGCAGCTGGTCAGTGCTGCGAAGGACTTGCGGTGTTGCCGGGTTCGGTCTTGGGCAACGACATTTCTCGAACATGTCAAAGGCGGTGGCATGTGTTCCTCAAATTCGGAGTTCACCCTCGGGAGGCAGAACAGCACAGGAAAGTGCCACGCTAGTAGTAACAAGTGCCTTACTAGTAGTAACTAGAAGCTATTAGAAACAAGTAAGGAGATTTCATCATATTCAGGTTCCATTGCATTACATTCAGGTTCCATCATATTGTATAAATTGGATGAATGGATGTTGATTTCATTTTGATTGCATAGCTCATATACCCTCACATGCCAACATTGCCCACCCTTCATTTGCCAGCGCCTTTTGTCTGCGACACAGGTTCGAGAGTCGGTTGCATGATCCACAAGTTGAACAACACAGCTAGAACCCGTCGTGGATTCGCTCCATTTGCTGCCAACCTGATGTCAAGAATTGACCCAAAAGAACCTGACTGACACTAACAAACTTAGAAACAATCTCATGACTCAAGACTCTCATCTTGAAAAACAAAACAAGGCAAGAAACGATTTCCGCTCAGCTGGGACCTTTGCCCAAAATCTTCGCTTCCTGTTGTCGTAGTTCGGCCGCCGACGAGCTGTATGGCCAGACCCACTAGCAGGCGCAGGATGACTAAGGGCAAGCGAATGCTTAAACTCGGCAACCGATTCGCAAGTGGCCTCAACCTGGCGAGGAGGCTCACTCTTTCTTTGATTTGCAGCCAAGCTCTTCAAATACTCTGATTTAGCCGAAGGGATCTCACCGGAGGCTGAAGCGGAAGGTGCAACTGAAGTGGATGCAGCTTTCTGATCCTTCAAGGATTTGAAAAACCTTAGAATGAGAGTGATGCACCAATACACCCATTATGTGAACAGCCGTGGCAATCACTAGCTGTTTTGCAATCTAGGAGCGCAATCCGAGCTTCCATAGCTCAATGTCTTAAACATTGAGCCGTAGATGGCTCAGGGAAAGCGTTCACATTCACAGCACCCACCTACCAAGCACCTTTCAAGACATTTCAGGACCTGAACAAAACGAAATTGGACCTGAACATCACGAAATGCCCTTAAGTGCCTTACTACTAGGAACAATAAGAATTTAATTAGAACTACCAGCTAATATTGGTATTTGTCGTGTCAAATCGCAAGCTCAACAAGCTCACCTCGCCCTTCAGGATTGCGCCAGTCGACAAGGCGGAGCCTTCATCACGCTCCAAATTGGTGGCTCTGCAGCTCAACGAAGTTCCCAATGGCTAGAGGAGATTTGATTCATTTTGCTCATGATTCAGCTTGGTCTTGTCACGCAACTCATTACTTATGCCTTATATACAGGATGTATCTATATATGTATATTCTACAATAATGGTTCCATGCAGTCACAACAATGAGTAAAGAAATGACACCTGAATCCAAAAACAAAAAGCCCTATGTAGAATTCAGGAAGAAGACTGACGCCACAAGCCAAAAACACATCCAAAATAATGTGTCAAAGCCAAAACAAGTCCAGAAGAATTGAAATTCAAAGATGGATTTGTTCAGGTCTTCATGCGAATATATGTTGTCCCTGGCCCGAGCTTGTTACGTGAGTAGTGTGTCCTTCCGATTGCAAAAACCTTCTAGGACGATGCTTTCATTGAAGGGGCTATTCGCCATGCTCGGCGAAGCCTTCGTGGAGGAAGCAGACGAAACTGAAACAGTGGCAAAGAGAGGGCCACCCGTTCGGACACCATGCGACAAATCACGTTTGGGTGCAAAAAAGGTTGGACAGATGGTTAAGCAAGAAATGTTTTTTTTCAATTCCGAATCAACGACGCTGTTTTTCGGCAAATTAAGCCGCTGGTTTTCCTGATCCTCATGCTCACCCCCTCTCTTCCTCATGCTCTCATACCTTCCATTCTTCTCATTTTCAGCTTAAGGGCCTTCCCCGCTAGCACCAATCCTTGCACCGTCCACTCAAGTTTCTTGATGTTCTGTTCTGTTTGCTTTTTTGTTTTGCTTTGCATTTCACATCTTGTTCAAGTCAATTCGTCAAGAACACTTCAACTTGAGAGGCGCGGGAATCCCTGTTTTCAACCGTGTCTTGAACGGGACAGATTGCGATGAGAATTGGTCTTGGCACGCTCCCTGACTGCAGTTTGCTGCTAGCTCTTAAGGGGTCACATGTTCGATTGTGATTGAATTATTGAATTAATAGATTCGAAAAAGAAAGAATGGAAGGGACCAAGACCCTTCAAGGAGGACCTCAGGCCCAATTCTTTGGATAGCTCAATGCGAAGCATTGCGTATGTTGTGGTCTGAGGTGGATCCTAAAGATGTAACTTGGACAGAGGCGGCTGTTGGTTATCATTGTGATGCTGCGCGCGCGAAGCATGGTTACACTGACGCCACAGCTCTTTAACAGGTCTACGCAAGGGTGACTTGAATAAGACCAAGTTACTCTGTCTACCAAATTCTAATTAAATTTATAGATTAGTTGTTATTCTAATTGAATTCTTGTTTCTAGTAGCGAACATTGCTACTGGTAGAAAGGCCAGGAGCCCCTAGTAGCAACATTGCTCCTAGTAGCGTCTTTTCGTCTTCAGATTGGATCTTCCGTTCAGAGTCGGGCCTCAGGTGGCAACGGAAGTGTGTGACGCTACACCCGGATACATCGAGAAAAATGCAAAAGAGTGGATGTCTTCACCGGGGAGGTGTGCAAAGTCGTCAAAAGAGTCGTTGTTTTTGGAGAAGAGTCTCTTCAGTTTAGGTCGAAAAGTCGACTTCATATCCTAGATTAGTCTATTGGAAGCCTTTGGATGTGCTTCTTGCTTCCTGATCATTCTATATTCGTCCAATCTTCATGTTCTTTGGCGTTGGTGTCCTCATGGATCCTTGTGGTTGTCCTTCCATTTTCCTTTTTTGTACATGTTTTGTTTTTGCTTAGGTGGTGTCCGTGGACCACGTATGTGCTGAGCGTCGAGGACCGTCGCGGCTTGAAACCTGAGTTCATTGGCAAACCGTGACCGTGTGCACTAGCAGTCGCTAACACTGAGACCGCAAAGCATTTTGGATGCCACCGTTTTGTTTCCGTGCTTTGATAAACACTTCGCCTTTGCGGTTGTCACGGTCGTTTGTCATTGGGAACGAGACCTGGCAGATGCAGTCCAAGTCTTTTTTATGTATCACCTTTTGTGATCGCACAGAGCTCTTGGCGATGAAGCAGTTGACCAAGAGCAGTATCGAATGCAACGCGCTGCCACCAAGAGCATGCGCAATTTGCTCGCAGGATGATTTGTGTACAGGGTAAGACAGGAATCTGAGGCTGCTTGCCGCTTGTTTATTTGCAATCTTTCCGACACTGCGTCTTAAAAAGCACAGTTTCCGCCGGCACGGAAGCAAGTTCAACTGATAGCAGCATCCGTAGAAAGTCATAGCAATGATGTTCCTTAAACATGCTGACTAGATGCAAGATGACGGATGCTACACCAGCATTTTCAGTAACAAGAAGCTACTAATAACAAGTGCATCGCTACTAGTAACAAGGGCATTACTAGTAGTGACAAGAAGCTACTAGTAAGTAGTGTAAGTCAAAGTCGAAACACCCGTGTCAGTGCGACGTTTGTCGTGCTACTTTGAGTTCATCGGACATGGCAGCATCACAGCGAGCAACAGCATAACTTTTATAGTGCGGGCTCAGAGTTGCAAATCAAAAGCCGTGTGGTTCACAAGGGCGAACAGACCGATGAGATGTGCTCTCCAGCTTGTGCTTGCAATTGTGCAGTTAGCAATTATGTGTACATATATGCGCACATACAAATAGAGAGAGAGATTGACTTGTTTCCATTGGCTGCTGGAAGGTAAGCAGTTGGAATACCAAGTCCTGGTGGGCTTCACGCACCCAAGGAAGCGTTTGTAGAAAGGAACATTTCCAATAGCACGTTCCAAAAGCTTCTACGTTGGCGGTTTCTGTGCATTTTTCCACCATTTCCTGAGCAACGATCAAAGACCCTCAGTCTTGCAGGTCCTTATATATTTCTTTGTGCACAAAGTATGAAATGAACTGTTGGAGGGCAAGCCCATGATGCAAGCAAATTGCCTTAACCTTGCAGTTTGTGACATGAGAATGTCGGCGGAGCAAATTTATCAAAAGCCAGAAATGCTAAAAGGGGCAGCGGGCAGAAGCAACATCACTAGCACCATTGCGGTTTTGCGGCAGACACGTTGAAGCATGAACCCCCCAACTCCTGGATGCTTCGCTTTGTAATCCAACCCCTGCGAAACTGGAACTAACAGGTCACTAGGTCTTCTCCCAAACTGATTGAAAGTAGAACTGGAACTGGAAGTTGAACTCACCCCCGACCACTCATTGACGGAGCGGTTGCAAACTGTGTCCTCATATTCGTCCTCGCTCCGATGCTCCGGAGCACCCGAGCCCCGACCTCCCATGAAATTATGAAGCGGCCAGCAGGGCGCTCTCGATCTGGAACCCGGACCAGCAGGAAGAGCGGTCGTTCTGGGAAGTCCGGGCGGTGCAAGCCAGGAAGTCTGGCTACATTCAGAACGAGGAGACTCCAGAACCGATGCATGGAAACTCCGGTCAAAGGTCTCGTCTGGCGGTTTCCAGGAGAAAAACAAAGGTTTTTAGCAACGAAAGGGGCAGGAGACTAAGGAAAACACAACAGCTGAGTGGATGATGGCGGGGGTGTGCGCTACTGCCTGTGGATATGCCACGGGGCGACCTTTGAAGTAGTCGGCCGTGGCGGCCCAGTGCATTGGCCAAAAAATGCACATTTCGTGGCGCCGACGAGGGCTCCAGAAAAAACAACCGCCACCAGACGTTGAAGGACCCACAAAATACGTCATCATCGAAAACTACACACTCGATTGCCCAATTGTTCTTATTTACACACACACACCTACACCTTGTTCCTCGCAGATTTAGCCGCGCGGGCCAAGCGAATTCAATGTTCGAGACGATTCTCTTTTCGCAACCTTTTGGCCGCAGAAGGTCGCGCACCTCAAACCAAAGGGAGGACGCGATGGCCACTGACATGGCCACCGGCCGATGTGAGCGCAAAAACTTGCGGCCGTGCAATGTGGGGTCCAACATGCCCGCGGTTTGCTTCCTTGCTATATCTTCCCGCCGTCTAGGTTTGAGCCTCGGGTGGTTCGCAAAGAATATGCCCTTGGAAGGTTTCCAAATTCCACCTTGGCAAGCTCTCCAGTGGCGTGCTCCTTTTGGGAGTTGTTCGGTTTTGACAAGTTTTGATCGTGGCAATTTTACCTTCAGGTGGCTTCCGTTGTTTTAAAACATTTTTCCTCTGCTGTCTCACCAAAAGTGTGCTTCCATGGAATCGCTCCCTTACCTAAATTTACGCCACAGAGGACTCCCAAAGGGTATGTTTTCTCCATATTTCATATTCGGGCCGCCGGTCACATCGGCCAGTCACCAGCCAGCTGCTCACCGGCCACCACCCTGCTGCACCGGCCCCCGGCCACTCTCCCGCGACCGCCGCACACAAAACACCTCGTCCCAAGGAACGGTGTTGACTCAGCCGTGCACTGCCAAGCCATACAATATATTTCTTTTGCCAAAACACGTGCAGGAAACTTAAACGGGACGCCTGAAATCAACACCGCAAGGCTCATGTTACCGTTTCCTAAGTCTTGTTCAGCATGTGCTTTCGTCTCAGAAGGGTGTGTGCGCGGAGGGTCGAAACATCGCATGGTGTTCTGCGGTTCGTGATCTTTTGCAGCTGCGGTTTTCGGTTCGTGCAGCGTTTTGCGGCCAGCAGGGGGCGCCCCATTTCACTCTGTGGGGCGCCCCATTTGCAGATGTTGGAAATGGCATGCTGCTTGAAGCAGGAGTGTTGTTTTCGGTGGCAGGTTGCCCAGGCACACAGGGAACCGATAACAACCTGATGTTCCACCAAACATGTGGAGAACGGCCCAATCCCTCAACCCTCACCGTCACGGCCCTCACGGTTGCGGAGGAGCACGGAGAACCGTGTTTGTTTTTTTTTTTCATCGTATGGATACCATGCCGAATTTTGCCGAAGGTCCAAAGATGACTGCCACCCGAGTTCGTGGAAAACAGTGCACGGCTCGGGCTCGCTTCGAATATGAAACACACAGCTCACCGGTGCCTGAGCTGAGGAGCGACCGCAAGAGGCAACGATCTCCGAGGCGAGAAAAATGGAAAGACACATTGCCAAACAACTAATAACTTAATCGCTTCTTGTTACTATTATTAAGGCACTTGTTACTAGAAACGATGCACTTGTTACTATTGCAAAGGCAATGCAACTATGAGGTTGGAGGCCATCGCTATGAGGGTGGAGGCCATTACTACTAGTAGCACATAGCGCAGCAACGCCCATGTTACCAGTAGCGATGTACTTGTTTCTAGCCAAAAAAAACCTTAATACCAACGGCCTCCACTTTAACAGCAAAGAAACGCCTCCAACTTTCCATCAGGAAGGATATTTTTCAATAAGTTAGTTGTGGCTTCAAAAAAGTGTTATGCCTTTGAATGAACCACTGGCGTGCCACCAGTTTTGCCAAATCCCTGTGGACCATGGACTGTGAAGATCCGCAACAACTGCCGTGCTAGAAAGGCTTGAGGTACCGATATACAAATTTGCACGAACGAGGCCCAGGCAATGCAGGGCCGTGCGAGTCTCAGCCAAAGGGTGTGACGGAAGTGTCGTGCGACAAGGGCAGGAAACGTGAAACAACATCCGAGGAGTTTCACAGGCCCACACAGTTTCAATTGAATGGACTCTCATTTCATCATCAAGTTTTGCCTGGGTCGTTGCCGATGAGGGTTGTTCGCCGGTGCTGAGGATGCAGAAGTGAAAACCAAGGAGGCTTGAAGCAAAGGAACTGAAAGAGAGGGAACTGAATGTTGGAGGCCATTGCTTCTAGGTTGGAGGCGCTCTTAGGTTTGCATGGCTTTTAGGTTAGAAACTGCTAGTTGCAAGGTGCCTTACTAGGAACAAGAAGCTGCTAGTAACAAGTGCATCGCTAGTAGTAACAGGTGCCTTACTAGTAGTAACAAGAAGCTACTAG
>CAXAMN010024929.1:569752-584102 GCA_963970005.1 Durusdinium trenchii
CAAGAAGCTACTAGTAACAAGTGCCACGCTAGTAGTAACAGGTGCCTAGTAACAGTAGCTCCTAGTTCTTCACAAAACGTTCAAATTCTTTCGGACACTGAGCCCATCCTTGCGTCCCGACATTCCGCTAGCGTTCGAAGGAAAGGCGGGGTGACCTGATGAACGCATTCTATTTGGCCGAGTCATCGAAAGGGTCCTTGTTGCTGTTTGTTGTTACTAGTAGTAAGAATGCTTCTAGTAGCGATGCCAGGAGCCCCTAGTAGTGTCCTTGCTCCTAGCGATGCCCTTTGCTCCTAGTAGTTTCTTGCTACTAGTAATGCCCTTGCTGGTAGCGATGCCCTAGTGTATCGAAAGCCGAAACAAAAAACAACTTGGTAGCCTTAAGGGCGCAACAGCTTGTAGAAAGCAAGCGCGTTTTTGTAGTGCGTACTGGTTATTCAGAATGTTTGACAGTGCTTACTGCGGCAGTCCCAACTTATGGTGCTATGGGTTTGTAGAGAAACGCTTGGCAGGGCATTTGTGCATGCAAACCTGTACTGTGCTCGAGATTTGTAAATTACGACCTCAACATGTCAATGTGTTTGTTGTTCCATCTGCGTTTGGGTCCGAATGTTTTCGTAGGATTTGTGCAACATGTGTGCTCGCCGAACGTTCAATAAGGTGTTCTGCAGTTTTTTTCCACACAATATGATTTGTTCCAAAGTTCCAAAATGAAGCATGTTTCGATTTTTGGAATTTTTGATGTTTCGCATTTCGAATTTGTTCGCTACCAGGTGGCATGTTCGAAGAGAAAACGGCGTTGGACCGTGAACGCCTGGGAGCCCAGGTTGTGCGGGGTTCGATGAGCAACGAAACTCGTTGTGCTAACTCGTTTGCAACGAATTCCAATCGGTCTTTTTTTCGAATGAAAAAACGTCAAGCAGAAACAACGACATCGGTGTTAGCATAAACTTTAGCCGTTTCCTTTTTGTCGGGTTTTCCTCTACAGTCCTTTTCTCTCTTGGACCAACCGATTTTGACCATTTGAGTGAGTTGATCCAGCACCTTGATAGTGAGACACTGAAGGGCCAAGTAGCCATAGCCAGAAGCGATTCAGAGACTCGATCCTTGATGGGGATAGGCTAAGTGAGTGTCTTGCGGGCTTCATGATGCTTCATTGGCCCTTCCAGCACATGGCGCAGTGAAACAACCAATAAGAGAAGAAAACAAAAACAATTAAAGACAAAACCTAGAAACAATATGAAAGAATGACCTCCAACCTAAGAGCGATGGCCTCAACAATTGACCTTGTGAGGATGTGCACAACTCCGTTTTGAAGGTGCCCATCTCAGAACGCAAGTCGAGCTGCAAGGGCTTTGTGCATTGCGTTATGAGGTCTTTGTGTGGCATGTGCAGCCCAATTACAAACAACCGTGGTGTTCAGAAGCGCAGACCTCGTGTTGACCTCGAACTTTGTTTTCTTGTGCAAAAATCGTTACTAGGAGCGGCCTTACTAGTAACAATGTTTGCTATTAGAAACAAGAAGCTACTAGGAACAAGTGCATCGCTAGTAGTAACAGGTGCCTTACTAGTAGTAACAAGAAGCTATTAGAAACAAGAAGCTATTGATTCGGAAGTGGCACGGTTTTGTGTTTTCGCTCGTTCAGTTCCACGTCACCGTTTTTCACGCGCTGCCAGGTCGACATCGTCTGCATGGCCAATTCGCTTGAATGGGGCTTTGCGAGCTCTTCCCTCAAGCGAAACAGTGGAACACGTTTTCTGGAAAACAAAAACAGTTCTCAGAAAACACTTTCCGATGCCTCTGTGTTCGTTGGGAGGTTGTCACCAATGCTCATTCAGTCGAGCATGCAGCATTGGTTCAGGCGAAAGCAACAGCAGGGGCATTTCAAAAAATGCTAGGCGTAAAATTGCAAGTACGGCAGTGTTGGAAAGTTCTCGTCAGGTAAAGAGACACCGCCATGAACAGAAATATGTCGCGCAGGTGGAACCTTTTTGCCGATATGCTACATGGTTTACCTTTCGGTCAAAGGTTACCTGGTTTACCTTTCGAACCAGGTGCTTTGCATTGGAACTGACTGTGATCTTGCACTTCTCGAAGTTCCGCACGCAGACTTTTGGAAGGACGGTGCCGGTAGGGTGCAGCCAAACAGAGAGAAGAAGCAGACGCTGTAGTGTTGCTGAGCCAGTCACGGCCAGGAGCCTGAACTCTTGAGTTACTTGAACTTTTTTGCACAGAAAATGGCCGAATGAACGCAATCCAACCTGCTAGAAATGGCCTCCAACCCAATAGCGATGGCCTCTCGTCAGACCACCTTGCATGTGAGTGCAGCGCGAACGTGTTTTATTCCTAGGCTGTATTTTGGCTTACTCAACGTGGTTTTTCACCCCTTAAGTCCCCTAAAACTTGCCTGGTGCACAGAGACTAAAGGAAAAGATCGAATGAAGGCAAAGGGAGGGGAGAAGAAAAGGTTGCTCAAAGCAAGACAGGCAAAATTCGCAATGCAAAATCACAACTGTTAAACTTGGAGGCCATCGCTCTTAGGTTGGAGCCATCGCTAGTAAGTTGGAGGCCACCGCTATTGGGTTGGAGGCCATTTCTAACCTGCAGGCTATGTCTTCGGTCGCAGACATTGCAAGTTCACGTTTTGGATCAGCTCAGTGGTTGCCCTGTCCAGTGGGGTATTTTTCGCTCAGTGGAACCAGTTACTACTAGTAAGGCACTTGTTACTACTAGCGATGCACTTGTTACTACTAGTAAGGCACTTGTTACTACTAGTGAGGCACTTGTTACTACTAGCGATGCACTTGTTACTACTAGTAAGGCACTTGTTACTACTAGTAAGGCACTTGTTACTACTAGCGATGCACTTGTTACTACTAGTAAGGCACTTGTTACTACTAGTAAGGCACTTGTTACTACTAGCGATGCACTTGTTACTACTAGTAAGGCACTTGTTACTACTAGCGATGCACTTGTTACTCCTAGCGATGCATTTGTTACTACTAGTAAGGCACTTGTCATACTAGTAAGGCACTTGTTACTACTAGTAAGGGACTACTTTGCGGACTGGTTTTAGATCGATTGCACGTGGATTGCATTTGAGCATTTTGTTGTGTGACCGCTAGGCCTCTCAGTGTTTTTCCTCTATGATAGGAGTCTATCGCTTTTAGGTTGGAGGTCATCGCTACTAGTTACTAGTAGCAAGGGCGCTAGTAGGGGCTGCTGGCATTGCTGCTAGGAACAAGAAGCTACTAGGGGCTCCATGCCTTACTACTAGGAGCAAGGACGCTACTAGTAGCAAAGGGTATCGCTACTAGCAAGGGCACTAGTAGGTTGGAGGTCATTGTTGAGGCCTTGCTTCGCCCTATTGCCCTCGGTCGTGCACTCGCATGCTGTGGTGCCTATTCTCCCAGCGGTTTGTCCTCTCGTTTTTGGGGTTTGGCGCGTTTGGCGTGGATCCCACCTGGCCACTGAACAATGCAAACCAACGGCATGTTGGCATAGGAGGGAGCAAGGATGCTACTGGGGGCTCCTGGCCTTACTACTAGGCCTTACTAGGAACAGGAAGCTACTAGGGGCTCCTGGCATCGCTATGAACGGAGCAAACGGTTTCCTAAACAAAGTCTTTTGCAGGGCCTCGAGCCGCTGGAGATTTTGCCTGGCCTCCCGAAGCTGCAGGAGCGAACCAATGCCCACGGATGTGGAACAGATGAAGCGAAAAGCTCCTAGTAGCTTCTTGTTCCTAGTAACAAGGATGCTCCTAGTAGTAAGGCCAGGAGCCCCTAGTAGCGTCCTTACTCCTAGTAGCGATGCCCTTTGCTCCTGGTAGCTTCTTGTTCCTAGTAACAAGGATGCTCCTAGTAGTAAGGCCAGGAGCCCCTAGTAGCGTCCTTGCTCCTAGTAGCGATGCCCTTTGCTCCTGGTAGCTTCTTGTTCCTAGTAACAAGGATGCTCCTAGTAGTAAGGCCAGGAGCCCCTAGTAGCGTCCTTGCTCCTAGTAGCGATGCCCTTTGCTCCTGGTAGCTTCTTGTTCCGCTCTATCCTTTTTGGGTCTTTTTTTACTGCTAGGTTAACTGTGGCCATGGCGTCGACCCTAGGAGCGATGGCCTCCAGGAACGGCAAACTGATGGCCTCCTACCTTAGGTTTTGATTGTTTGCTACTAGTAACAAGTGCATCGCTACTAGTAACAAGTGCCTTACTAGTAGTAACAGGTTTCAATCAAATTAAATTAGAATTATTTAAATTAGAACTATATTAGAATTAAATTAGAACTAAATTTGAATTAATTTAATTTAAATTAAAACTAACTTAGAATCAATTTAAATTAAATTAGCATTAAATGAAATTTTAATTGAATTAAATTAGAATTAAATTAAACTAAAATCAGAATTAAAATTAAAGTAATAGCTTCTTGTTACTACTAGTAAGGCACTTGTTACTACTAGCTTCTTGTTACTTGTTTGGTCTTTGAAAGGACAGCGTCTCCGTGGTGGGTTACCCCACGGGCGGCGAGAGCCTCTCCGTGACGCAGGGCGTGGTCTCCCGCATCGACTTGGTCGAGCCCCTTCGACGGACACGAACGCGACAAGAAGTGAAACGGTGCCTCGCTACTAGTAACAAGAAGCGAAAGTAACAAGGTTCGCTAGTAGTAACAAGTGCATCGCTAGTAGTAACAGGTGCCTTACTGGTAGTAACAAGAAGCTATTAGAAACAGGCAAAGTAACTAGCGTCCTTTGCTCCTAGTAGCGAGGCCAGGAGCCCCTAGCAGCATCCTTTGCTCCTAGTAGCGATGCCCTTTTGCTCCTAGTGGCGTTCTTGTTACTAGGATATTGGGACAAAAATGACAATAGCGATCAAAATTTGAGTTACTAGTAACAAGAATAATGTTTTGTTTCTAATAGCGAACCTTGCTCCGTTCGTAGTAAGGCCAGGAGCCCCGAACGTAGCGTGCGATCGCTCCTAGTAGCGATGCACTTGTTACTCGGTGCTGGGGTGGCTCGCCGAAGGCAAATGGTTGGCCAGTGGTGCTGTGCCATTGGTGAATCGGAAGCAGGTTTGAATAAATGAGGCTTCGGGCAGCCAAGGTGATGGTAGGTTGGAGGCCATCGCTGTTGGGTTGGAGGCCATGGCTGTTAATTAGAAGCATTCTGCAGTGAATGTGGCATTTTGTTGGAAAAGTGTGCAATTGGTGGTGTCCATGGGCGAAATTTGGTGGTGCTTTGCCGGGCTGTTTGGTGGAGTGGAAAAACTGAGTAGACGCGACGAGTTGGCGGGATGGATCGGGATGGTGGGTTGATGTGGGTTGAGGTTTGCTGTCGCTTAGTTGCATCTAGTAAATGGCGCAGGGCTTCCCCGTCTTCCTTTTTGGCTACACTTATCATCGCCATCATCATGCTCTCATGTTTCTTTTGCAATCCTCCGTCTCCTCAGGGCCTTCATTACCTCCTGTTCTGCTGAGAGACTAGGTGACTAGAGCTTCTTGTTCCTAGTAGTAGTTACTAGTAGCGTCCTTGCTCCTAGTAGCGACGCCCTTTGCTCCTAGTAGTGTTCTTGTTTCTAGTAGCGATGGCCTCCAACCTACTTGGGATGGCCCCCACCTAATTGCGTCCGTGTTACTAGTAGAAATGTCCTTGTTACTAAGCTCAGGTGTCCTACCCATCAAGCTCAGCCCTGGCAATTGCTGCTGCTTACTCTCGGATGCACTGTTACTATCAGCAACCTCTTCATCTCCGCCATTGTTCCCGCCACGCAGCCTCGAAGGAATTCTCGTTCTAGGCTGAACTGTCAGGAAACCTACTAGCGATGGCCTCCCTACTAGCTTCTTGTTCCTAGTAGTACGGCCAGGAGCGCCCCTAGTAGCGTCCTTGCTCCTAGTAGCGATGCCCATTGCTCCTAGTAGCAAAGAAACCTAGTAGCGATGGCCTCCAACCCGAATGCTTTCCACACCCGCCACAGCCTTTCGACCTACGAGAGTCCAAATTGGATGGTTTGGACCTATTGGAGAACACTGCGTGTCAGGATGAAAGAGTTGATTTGATACCTGCGAGACCTTTGAGCATTGAGGTATGCGCAAACTGGAGTGACGCTACTAGCAGCGGGCTGCTCAGCATGGAACCGTGGAAGAACACAGACAGACAGAGGCCTCACAAACATATGCTTCTTGTCGCCAACGGAGCCTTGTGCAAAAGCGGTTTGCAGACTTAGGGATGCTTAGCGTCTAGAAGCAAGGACGCTACTAGGTTGGAGGCCATCGCTACTGGGTTGGAGAGCATCGCAAGTAGGTTGGAGGCCATCGCTACTAGGAACAAGAAGCTACTAGAAACAAAGGCATTTCTACTAGGAGCATGCATGCTGCTGAATGGGCTGGGATGTCCTCACTGCAGAATAGGGGCCATGGTCCATGGTACTTAGCCCCTTTGCCGCTGTGGTTGTGCAACCGCGCTCCCTCTGAACATGTGGGTATGCGCACGGAAAACAAAAAATGTAGTAGCTTCTTGTTACTACTAGTAAGGCACCTGTTACTACTAGCGTGGCACTTGTTTCTACTAGCGAACCTTGTTACAAAAGACAAAAGCTGGTAGAAATTGAAGCTACTAGTAACAAGTGCCTTACTAGTAGTAACAAGAAGCTATTAGAAACAAGAAGCTATTTAAAAAAAATTAAATTGAAGCTGAGAAATGGCCAAGGTGCAGATTGATGCCGTCGGCACCTCAGACGGGCAACCGCGACACACGTCTTTTCACTGTGTTGCAACACGTTTTTCCGAGTTCTTTTCAAAGCATGGGAAAGAAGTTCAAAGAAGCCAAGAAGAGCCGAAAAGAGGACAAGTATGGAAAAATCAGAAAGACGTAAGTTCCTTCAAGATCAAGCTGTCGCATGAATAGTGCAAGGGCACCGCTACTAGGAGCAAGGACGCTACTAGGGGCTCCTGGCCTTACTACTAGGAGCAAGAAGCTACTAGGAACAAAGGGCATCGCCACTAGAAGCATCTTGAAAACCACTTGTTTTTTTGCCTTTAGGGTGGAGCGGGGCTCTTCCTTGAAGAAGCGCGAGCTATCCTGCATCCAGTAGCTACTAGCTACTGTTTGCTTCCACTAGTTCCCTCTACAGCTGCTAGTTACCTACCCCACCTGTCTACAAATAATGAGAGACTGGCAAGGCCATCAACTCGGGCAACAGTGGGGGGCCCAGTGGTTGATCAGAAAGGCAATTGCCCAGAACTGAGATGGAAGACTTCAGAATGTCGTACTTCTATTGAAGTACTAGTAGTAGCAAGAAGCTACTAGTAACAAGTGCATCGCTTCTAGTAACAAGTGCCTTACTACTAGTAACAAGAAAGCTATTGAAGGGTTCATTCTTCGTTTGTGCCTTGAAGGTCCCCATGTTTTCCCCAAATCTCACACTCAGTTCTTAAGCCCCTGTTACTACTAGCGTGGCACTTGTTACTACTAGTAAGGCACTTGTTACTAGTAGCGATGCACTTTGTTACTAGTAGCGTTCTTGTTACTAGTAGTAAGGCACTCAGTTCCTCACAGTGACATCTTGGTGTGTTTTGTAAACACTCTTCAAACGGCGCCAGCTCCTAGAGCAGGGTATGAGGTGCCGGTGTTGCCCTGACAACTGACAACTGCCCTTCATCGCCCCATTGGTCTTGACTATTTGAGGGCAACGTTTCGCAACGTCACAACTTTGGGCCACGTTTTCCTGCAACATATCTAGCAGAAGGTATGACCCTGCCTTTCAGGGCAGTTTTGCCTAATGTGAAGGTAGACGGATGCCTCGGTTTTGTGTTCTCCTTTGCTCTTCGCCCTCGTTTCGAGAACAAGCAGCAAGGAATCCCGTCCAATCCGGGTGTGTTGTATCGAATACGGCGGATCACACGATCTTGATGTGTAATCCATAGGGCCCCGTAGGGCATATTTGTTGAGACGTTTATGTAGCCAATTTCCTTATATGTTGGCGCAACCAGCCCAAACTGATCCCGAACCTTTAGCTGCTCTAGCTGCTAGCTCATTAAACCTTTTGCTGCGTGAAATGGCGAGATGGACCAGCCGCCTCAGTGTTAGCTGGGGCAGTCGTGCTGCTCTCTCTTTGCTTTTTGTTGTCTGCCGCTATTAGTAGCTAGAAGCTTAGTCTAGCTACTAGGTGGAGGCCATCGCTAGTAGGTTGGAGGCCATCACTACTAGTAGCAAGAAGCTACTAGTAACAAGGGCATTACTACAAGAAGCGCAATGCGTTCAAAGATGCTCAGAAGGAGTCACAAACAGTTTAAAGAACTGGGAGGTTTTACTAGTAGTAAGGCACGGCTAGTAGCTTTTTGTTACTACTAGTAAGGCACTTGTTTCTAATAGCAAACATTGTTCCTAGTAGTAAGGCACTTGTTACTAGAAGCGATGCACTTGTTCCTAGTAGCTTCTTGTTCCTGTAAACGTTTTGCGGCTTACTTTTCACCGTTCTCAAAAGCTTGAAAGAACGGAAGAACTGTCGCGAAGTTCAACGAAGCTTAGCGACAGCAAAAACGTCCAAAGACACTTCGAAAGAAACACGTAGATGGAACGGCTGCCCATCACGCTTTTCCACTTTGCTGCTTGGTCTGCTCTGGTTTACTTTTGCTACCTGTCATTCACCCCTTCTTCTCTCAAGCCACCAGCCTACTCCGAAAAAGACGGTATCGTTTCTCGTCCTGAGGCGTTGGAGTTGCGTTCCAGAATCTGGATGGTGACGAAGAATCTGCGGAGAACATTGGCGCTTTGGCGGCAGGTTTTTAGGAAGAGCCACTCCGAAGAGAAAGACAACGAAAAGAGGGGTGAGGGTTCAATCCTCTCAAAAATATTCACTTTTCCAGCTCTGGGCTCGATCCTGTAGCCGCCAGCGGTGAAGGACAGTGCCGCCAAAGCTAGGTGAAGCATTCACCACAGTTGTTGTCAGAATCGACGAGGAGCTAAACTCCTTGCTTGGCTGCTCCGCCGTTCGCGGAATTCCCAGGCATGGTCAGGTTTTCGCGTGCTACGGCTAGTTGCCTTCTTGACTTTGCCTCAGAGGCCATCGGGGGAAGAACATGTCTCAATAGATTCCTCTTGACTTTGCCTTCCAAACATCGAGTTGTTCACGAAATCCTGCACAATGCCGGCGTTCGCGATTACGCAACCACAGCTGATTTCCCATGCTGGACTTCGAATGCAAGATTCAGCAATGGGGAGATGCGCTGAAGCGGATCCTTCCTTCCCGTTTCTCATCCGGCCGTCGAGGACAAGTGTCCATGTCGACTCCGGGGGGGCAGGTTTCTTCGTCAAATTGGGTTCCAAGGGAAGACAAGAAACAATGTTCGCTACTAGGAACAAGTGCATCGCTACTAGGAGCAAGGGCCTTACTAGTAGTAACAAGAAGCTACTAGACATCACATCTATTCTAATTAAATTCTAATGAAATTCTAGCAAATCTTGTTCCTACTAGTAAGGCACCTGTTACTACTAGCGAGGCACTTGTTACTACTAGCGATGCACTTGTTCCTAGTAGCGAAGACAAGAACTTCGCAAGCCCTTTCCGCCTCATTTTGTACGGCTTTGCGGCGGGATGTGATGTCCTCCGCCCGCTGCGCATATCCACATCGCCTCGATTGAATCACGGCCAGTGCAGACTTTGACGGCTGAGAGTAGCACTTTAAAGCTAGTAGTAACAAGTGCCACGCTAGTAGTAACAATGTTAGCTATTAATTTAAATGTATATCCAGATCTTCTCGGAAGACGTTTCTTTGACGGACACGCTTGCTGGTATCGCGGTGTGGGCACCCACACGGGACAAGCAGCCTGGAGCGCAAGGAAGGACACACTTTGCTTGTTCATATACCTTGGCAAACACAGGAACAATGTTCGCTACTAGGGCCCCTGGCCATACTACTAGGAGCCAGGACGCTACCAGGGGCTCCTGGCCCTAGTATCGTGCCTGCTCCTAGCGATGCCAGGAGCCCCTAGTAGCGAACATTGTTCCTACTTGGGGATTTGGCATGTCACGCGCTATGCATGGTCTTGCGTCGACCCGCTTGGTAACACCTCAGGCCTCACACCAAGGCCCGAGCAGATGTCCGAGCCCATTGCAAGCAGTAAGTAGTTTGAGGCATCCTGTGAGACGGTAGAGATAGTACAGGAACGATGGTTGCTGCAGTCCATCAGGCAGTACACCAACCGTCGAGCACGTGTGACCCAATCCATTCTTCATAGGTGAACCGAAGTGACATAGACATTTGTTGATTGCGCGCTTGAGGCAAAGGTAATACTTTGGCAGCGCATGCAGGGAGAAGAAATCCCTCGAACGCGTACTAGGTACTTTGAGATTTTGCAATCTAGTCGTCTAGTCAAAGCAAGAGACACGCTGCCTTGCCTGACATCGCCATCCTCTTCAGACATCGCTAACAAATTGCACCCCAAAAAGAATGGATCCACGTGGAACTTGCCAAGGCCGGCCGCTTCTCCAATAGCTCAAATTGTTTTCTTCTCTTAGTTTCCTTTTTCACGTTGGTGCAGTCCCCTGGAAAGATGCACAGCGTCCTGCAACGTGCAAGCTTGTCCACCGATGCAACACACACCTGCCCTGGTTGCGCTGCAACGGCGCAAAGGGCAAGGTCTTTGGGCAATTGAAACGGGTTATTCAAAGGACGCTACGAGTAGCAAAGGGCATCGTTACTGGGAACAATGTTCGCTACTAGGGGCTCCTGACCTTACTACTAGGAGCAAGAAGCTACTAGTAAGAATGCTCCTAGTAGCGATGCCAGGAGCCCCTAGTAGCGATGCGCTTGTTCCTAGTTAGTAGCGATGCCAGCTTATTCAAGGGGCAAGAGCACACTTTAAAAATATACAGTAGTAACAAGTGCATCGCTAGTAGTAACAAGTGCCTCGCTAGTAGTAACAGGTGCCTTACTAGTAGGAACAAGATTTGCTAGAATTCCTCGTATCGAGAAGTGTAGACCCTCAAGACACCCCTGAGACGCCCAAGGCTACATCATCCCCACCGAGATCGTGCAACACTTTCTGGAAGACTTCCTGAAGCCTCGGCCTTAGCGGGATGGGGTGCCAAAAAAGATATTTCTTTGACAGCGAAGTTGCTTTTGTTGGGGATTGAAAGGGGCTCCTGGCCATCACTACTAGCAAGAGGACGCTACATAGGAGCAAAGGGCATCGCTACTAGGAGCGATCGGACGCTCGTAGTTTTGCCAAAAACACGTGATTCGGTGTCTAGGGCCCTGACACTTGGAAGTCGGGGGCTAAGTAACTCCCCCGAAGTGTTCCTAGTTCCTGGTATTGTTGACTTCGTTGCTCGAAGGTGTGGAGAGGGCGAGGGAAAACGAACAAGTTCGCCCGTGGCCATCAACAAGGGGATTCAGGTTGAGAGAATGGCCTGCGAAATGCGGCTGCTTTCTCTGAAATGAGTTTCAGTAGGTGAAAAAATGGTCAGTAAGCTTCTTATTGTTTCTACTAGCCTTTTGTTCCTAGTAGTAAGGCCACGGGCCCCTAGTAGCTTCTTGTTTTAATAGGTTTCACTGTCATTTCTTTCTTCCAGAAATGGCCACTTCACGGGCTTCGGATCTGCGGGCATCCACACGCAGGTGGGACGCGCTGTGCGACGCGATGTTCGCTACTTGAGGGGCTCCTGGCCTGGGCAAAGAAGGCTACTAGGGGCGCTCCTGGCCTTACTAGGAGCAATAAGGGCCTCGCTACGAACGGAGCAATAAGGGCATCGCTACTAGTTTTGTGTGAAACTTTGGCGAAGACCGTGGAGTAGTGAGATCCAAGTGAACGGCCATGTCACGAAAGCTAGCATGCTAGCTGAGTTCTTCTTTGCTTTAGCAATGTTGTGGTGGGAGGGGCTGCGTGCCTTAAAGATTGATATATCAAGCTAACCCCCCCCCCCCCCGCGGTTCAACTCCCAGCTGCGCCGTGTAGGGGGTTGGTTGAACGTGTGAACGTGGTTGGTTGGGTGTAAACGTGGTTGGTTGGGTGTAAACGGTGCTGCTGCTGCTGCCGCTCTGCTGCTTGCTGCTGCTGTTTGCTGCTGCCGCTGGTTGCCGCTTTTGTAGCTGCTGCTTTGCTACTTGTTGCGGCTTGGTGCTGCTGCTGCTGTTGCTGACGACACCGCTGCTACTGCTGCTTGCTGCTTGCTGCTTGCTGCTGCTGCTTGCTGCTTGCTGCCGGTGGTGCTTGCTGCCGGTGGTGCTGCTGCTGCTGCGGCTTGATGCTGCGCTGCTGCTGCGTGGTGCTGCTGGCTGGCTGCTGGTTGGTGGTTGCTGCTGGCTGCTTGCTGCATAGGACTTGTACTTCACCGTTACAAGTTGTTTACCCCTATTTCTAACCTAATGCATGCATAAGCGGGTGGTAAATTTACCCCCCAGGCTTGCTATAACCATACACCGGCTATTTCCTCAAGACACTCTATTCCATATACCTTTTACCAGTGCTTATCCTACACTACGGACGCCCTAGTGTATGCACAGTCCTTGTGATGCTTACCCCTCGTTCCGGCTCAAGGCATACATAAGCGGGGGGTAAATTTACCCCCCAGATTTGCCATAACCATAAGCCGACTATTTCCTCAAGACACTCTACTCCTTATACCTTTTACCAGTGCTTATCCTACACTACCGACGCCCTAGTGTATGCACAGTCCTTGTGATGCCAGAAATGCTTACCCCTCTTTCCAGCACAAGGCATACATAAGCGGGGGGTAAATTTACCCCCCAGATTTGCAATAACCATACACCGGCTATTTCCTCAAGACACTCTATTCCATATACCTTTTACCCGTGCTTCTCCTACACTACGGACGCCCTAGTGTATGTACAGTCCGTATGATGTCAGAAGTGCTTACCCCTCTTTCCGACTCAAGGCATACAAAAGCGGAGGGTAAATTTACCCCCCAGATTTGCCGATCACGCATCTTCGTGCCTGCCAACGAGTGCACCCGGGTTGTTCCAATGTACCCTTCCCAGTCAGCGATGTCACATTTACATTCTCTAGCGCAAAGTCTGTACATAGCAACCTTCCTCCCAAAACATGTAATCCCTACATGCTTTGCCGACTATGTAACTAGTACATCCGGTGCGATTCGGCTAGCTTTCGACCTCTCCCCCTGGCCTCAAGTCAACATTCTGCACGAGCAAAACTTCAAGTTGCCTTCAAAAAGATGTGCAAAATGAGTTGCACCAGAATTATTTGTAAAAAACATCGAAGAGAATGTCGAGGCCTTGGAGTCGCCTGTGCTGCGGGAAGCTTTAGGCATGGCGAAAAATCAGCCGCGACCTTGCTCCTGATAGCGATGCCAGGCCCTACTAGTTTCTTGTTACTAGTAGAAATACCAGGAGCCCCTAGTAGCGACCTTGCTACTAGTAGAAATGCTCTCGTTCCTAGTAGCGTTCAGGCTCCTAGCAGCGATGCCCCTTGCTCCTAGATGAGAACGAAGTTGTCAAACATAGACGGGCCACAGTTTTCGTTTTTTTTGTTTGACCAACTTGTGCATTGTGTGACGCAACTCAATCGTGAGGTCTGGCATCCGAGTTAAGGCTCTTTGTTTGCAATTATCACGAAAGGTAGCGGTTACGCTACCTGAGTTGCCTTGCTTTAGCAATGTATTGGGGCTGGTCGCAGGCTCCTGTCCCTGAGTTCGGTGGTTTAAGAGTTGGTTTTAAATGTCGGGGGGGGGGGGGCCCCCCCCCCCCATTCGACTCCACCCTGCGCCGCGGAGATTTTCAGCAGCAACCAGCAGCAGCAGCAGCAACCAGCAGCAACCAGCAGCAGCAGCAGCAGCAACCAGCAGCAGCAGCAGCAGCACAGCAAAGCAGAAAGCAGCAACAGGGGCACCAGTGGCAGCAGCAACGACAGCAACAGCAGCAGCAGCAGCAGCAAAGCACCAAAGCTCACACAAGTTTGGCCTCCACAACCCTTGGCTTTCGTTCAGTTTTTTTGGGGTTGCGCAGACGAAGTTGAAAGAGGGGGGGACAGCAAAGCAGTAGCAGCAGTCTTCAGGATGCAAGCAACAGCAGCAACCAGCAACAAGTAGCAACAGCAACAGCCAAACAGCAGCAGCACCCAGCAGAAGCAGCAACCAGCAAGAAGCAGCAACAGCAACAGTCAAACAGCAGCAGCAATCAGCAGGAGCAGCAATCAGCAGGAGCAGCAGCAGCAACCAGCAGCAGCAGTCACCAGTAGCCCCACCCTGCGCCGTGGAGAATTTCAGCAGCGACCAGCAGCAGCAGCAGCGCAGCAAAGCAGAAAGCAGCAACAGGGGCACCAGTGGCAGCAGCAACGACAGCAACAGCAGCAGCAGCAGCAAAGCACCAAAGCTCACACAAGTTTGGCCTC
>CAXAMN010024929.1:584502-604952 GCA_963970005.1 Durusdinium trenchii
CAGCAGCAGCAGCAACCAGCAACCAGCAGCAGCAACCAGCAACCAGCAGCAACCAGCAACCAGCAGCAGCAACCAGTAGCAACCAGCAGCAGCAACCAGTAGCAACCAGCAACCAGCAGCAGCAACCGGCAGCAGCAAGCAGCAGCAGCAACCAGCAGCAGCAGCAGCAGCAGCCGCAGCAGCAGCCGCAGACATGCTACCTTTCGTCCACCCCCGTTTCCTCAAGTGTCGGGCATTTGGCTGATGCCCACGGCTATCGCTGTAAACTCCAGACTTGCGTAAGTCTTTCTCGCAGTGCTGAAACGTGCAGTGGGCCCGCTCTAAATGCCTAGCCGTGAGCTCGTTCAAATAAGTTGAAACGAACAACTATGCCGACAATTTTTTGAACGCATTGCGCTTCAAGTTTTTCCGCGGTTTGGAATCGTTGCGAGGCTGTTGAGACAGCTGGGCCTGCCAATGGCATCATTTTGCCCGACGATGTGCTTTTGGCCGTGGACGGTTTCAAGGTGTCCGAGCGGAAGATTTTCTCCTTTGTCCTTTAGTTACTTCTTGCTACTACTAGTAAGGCGCTTGTTACTACTAGCGAGGCACTTGTTCCTAGTAGCGTTTTCTCACGGCCATGGCCACTTCAAAATGCACTTTTCCCGCACCTCGAAGGGAGTGCGGCTGCCAGCTTCAGTATTCATCATCATCATCATCATCATCATCATACAGGTGCAGAGATGCTTGCAGCTGCTACAACATACGTATGGCACTGGTGCTAGCAGAGGTGTTTAGAGGTGTTGATATAGAGGCCTAGGTGAAGACACCAGGTGTGTCGTCGAGAAACACAGGTCTCAGAGCGTGAGAAGGTGGAAGTGGCCGAGGGTCAACGTAGCGTTGAAAATCGAAATCAAGGTGAAAGTTGCCAAAGTGTTGTCAAAGTGTGCCGCTGTTGTCGAAAATCAAGTTGGCCAAGGTGTGCCCCTATCGTCGAAAATCAAGGTGGAAGTTGCCACATTGCAACGATCGTCGAAAATCAAGGTCGAATGAACATTTGATGGAGGAAGTACGGGAGGTCGCGTCAGAACGAGCAACTTTGTAGTGCAAATGTATTGTCATCGTCATCCTTGCTTCATCGCCGAAACGGGCTGCCGGTGACGAAGATACGACGTGAAGACACAGGTTTTCAAGGCGCCGTGTATAGGAGCAGGTTTTTGAAGGGTTGCCAGCGGTCGGCTTGGCTTGAGCAGCCGTTTCTTAAAGGAAAGCAGTGTTTCTTGTTACTAGTGGCAAGAATGCTCCTGATAGTAATTTCAGGAGCTGCTACTCGCGTCCTTGCTTTTAGTAGCGATGCCCTTTGTTAATAGTAGCGATGCACTTGCTACTAGTAGCTTCTTGTTACTACTGTGTGTTTTCCTTTCTCGGTTTTTGCCTTGCAAGATTGGTAACGACGGAGAAGTGGCCATGCCGCCGGGGTCTCAGGTGAAACGGTGGGAGACCGCAGGGAGAGGAAGGAGGTGAGATGTGATGAATTGTGAGGCACCTGTTACTACTAGCGTGGCACCTGTTACTACTAGTAAGGCACCTGTTACTACTAGCGTGGCACCTGTTACTACTAGTAAGGCACCTGTTACTAGCTATGAATTGTGATGTGAGGTGGGGGCGAGTTGCCTTCAACTATTTGTTGAATCGGCATTACCCCGGAGAGCATTGCGAGATGCAGGCCACTTGTTGGCACACAAGAACCTTTTCAGACCGGTTTTGGCCTAGGATTTGGATTTCCAATGCTGAATCATTCCGTTTTAGTGTTTGGTTTCAACACTACCCCCTACTTTCGAATACGCTACTCCTTGCCCAGTCTTTCAGTTGGGAAGGGTTGCCCTTCTCCGAACTCGTGCTCCTAGTAGCGATGCACTTTGTTACTAGTAGCTTTTTTGTTACTACTAGTAAGGCACTTGTTACTACTCGCGATGCACTTGCTACTAGTAGCGTCCTTCCAAACTTCGCAACGCGTTCAAGATAAACTACGCCAACTACGCCTTCGGTTCCTCCTTTTTGTCTCACTTCTGTTTTGCAGTCGCATTCGGCGCAACGCCTTCCGCTCTCGGGATCACACGTCAAACCGCAGTTTCTGTCCGCTTTTGGCTCGACATCGGCTCCACTGCTTTTTAGGTCGGAGGCCATCGCTACTAGGAACTAGAAGGCTACTAGGGGCTCCTGGCATCGCTACTAGGAGCAAGGACGGCCTTACTACTAGGAACAAGAACGCTACTAGGAGCAAAAGGCATCGCTGACTTTTTACGGTTTTCCATTTTGGTGGTCACAGTTTGCTTGAATTGGGTGACAGGTGCTGCGGCGCGAAGGGTCCCCGAAGAAGATCACCTTGCAGGCGTTTTTATGCATTTTAGGTTCTTGCTCCTAGTAGTAAGGCCAGGAGCCCCTAGTAGCGTCCTTGCTCCTAGTAGCGATGCCCTTTGTTCCTAATAGCGTCCTTGCTCCTAGTAGCAAGGCCAGGAGCCCCTAGTAGCCTTCTTGTTCCTATTTTACGGAGCAAGGTATTCCACTGTGCGTTGCTTGGAAGCTCGGAATGCTGAAGCTGTTTCCGACAATTCACGTTTCCAGGTTCTTTTCTGGTAGCGACTCTGTAGCTTCTAGTAGTAACAAGTGCCTTACTAGTAGGAACAAGAAGCCACTAGAGCGAGCCAAGAAGAAAATCAAAGACAAAGACGGACGAAGATGAATTGCCAGGAGCGCCCCTAGTAGCGTCCTTGCTCCTACCCCCCTCGCGCGCGCGGAAAGGTGCTAGTAGCTTCTTGTTTCAATTCTAATCAAATTTCAATTCAAATTCTTTTTCTTGTTTCTAATAGTGCTACTAGTAGGGATGCCAGGAGCCCCTAATAGCGTCCGATCGCTCCTAGTAGCATCCGATCGCTCTGGTTGGAGTGTTGGGAATCGTTTCACCAAAAATGCGCATCGCATTCTCCGGAGGTCTGCTTGGAACGAAATCGGGACCTGGTTTGCGCAGATGCAGGTCTAAAGAAGCTGGAACGAAGACCTTTTTTGCATTTTCTTGCTCCTTGTAGCTTCTTGTTACTACTAGCAAGGCACTTGTTACTAGTAGCGATGCACTTGTTCCTAGTAGCGAACTCTTGCTCCTAGTAAGGCCAGGAGCCCCTAGTAGCTTCTTCGTTCTTTTTGTCCTCCTTGAAGCTTCTTTCGTGCTTCAATTGGCGCTTTCGATGTTCGCTCCCGTTTTGACAACAGGCGGTCCAGATGCCACAGCGGGCTCCATGCTTCCACGCTTCCTAGTCACAGGAGGAAACCAGAAGAAAAGAACGGAAAAGGCCCTAATGGTCCAAATTAGGAGGCTACTAGGGGCACCTGGCCTTACTACTAGGAGCAAGGACGCTACTAGGGCTCCTGGCATCGCTACTAGGGGCATTCTTGCTAGTAACAAGAAGCTATTAGGTTGGAGGCCATCGCTAGGTTGGAGGACAAACCCAGAATTACGAGCGTGTGCCACTGTGCTTTGCAGTTCTCCATGAAAAAACACACTTTTCGTGATCAAACCTTCTTGTTACTAGTAGTAAATTAGCTACTACTAGCGATGCACTTGTTACTAGTAGCTTCTTGTTTTTGGAAGGCAAGGCCAGAAGCACAATCCCTGCGGCTGTCTCTCGCCTCTCTCCTGCCCCCGCCCGCTAGCGCCAAGATGGTGTTCTTCACTACTCCTTGTAGCGTTCTTGTTCCTCACTGTCGAATTTTTGCAGGACTTGTGTTTGTCCCCTTGACCATGCCCTTCATGGAGGCCGCCTTTGGAGAGGCGTGTTGGGCAACAATTCAAAAGATAAGGGGATCATCTCGAGGCTTTTGCACGTCGAGATGTTGATAAGGCTTTTTGCAACGGCCACAGCAAAGGGACAACAATGTGTTTTGCACCTTAGTTCTGCTGGTCGCCCCTTGCGTTTGCCAGAACTTTGCTGAGAAGCGACCAGCAGAAATGCCGGCTGAGCAGGACACTCAGGTCGTCACAGTCAAAGTCTTCCTGTCAACCTAGAAGCGGCCTCCAAGACGGATGGCAATCTAGTAGCGATGGCCTCCTGCTCTCCCTTTTGCAGGCTTCTCCATTTGCTGGAGAACGGCCACCGCAGGTGAGCCAATCCGCGATGCGATGCGTTCCGTTCGGATGCGTTACACGTTGGTTCCGTTGACGTCATGCGACGTTGTTTTCAACTTCTCGGCGTTTTTCAGGGCCACCAGGTTCCGATGAAATTGCGCCGCATGAAGTTTCACTAGCAGGGATGGACGCTACTAGGGGCTCCTGGCCGTACTACTAGTAACAAGAAGCTACTAGGGGCTCCTGGCATCGCTACTAGGAGCAAGGACGCTCCTAGTAGCGATGCCAGGAGCCACTAGTAGCGTCCTCTTGCTCCCAGCAGCGATGCCCTTTGCTCCTGGAAGTTTCCCTGAAAGTCGAGCCAACTCATTAGCTATCCTGCGTCCAGTGACTAGTAGCTACCGTTTGCTCTTACTTCTCTACTCGCGGCCTACCCCCCAAATAAAGACATAGAAATTGCAAAAACGATATAGAAAGTAGTAAAAATAATCAAGGACACTACTAGGGGCTCCTGGCTTTCGAACTAGGAACAAGAGTACTTAAGCGCCTTATCATGGAACAAAGGGCAGTTGGCCTGACGAGGTGTGCTGACCATGAACCGCTCATTTTGACGCAAGTCCTGGCCAGTGAGTTGACGGCCCCTCGGAAAGGGACAGAAAAGCTCGGAAGGAAGGATTCTTCGCATTTTCGGACGGTTTTTGGAATACAAAAAGTGGTTTTCGGACTTGTTTAAAGTCTGCGCTAGACGGGTTTTATGGCACCATGCATTGTAACGTGGCTGTTAGCGTGTTGCCGACCCACAGTTTTTTTTGATCCAAACATGATCCAAAGGTCTTTTCGCACACATTTTTGGCTTCGTCAAGGTCCTCTTGAATTATGGAATTGGTCTTCTCCAGAGTATTCAAGTCCAACCATTTTCTGTTTCTTATGGCCTCCAACCTAGTAGCTTCTTGCTCCTAGTAGCGAAACAACTTGAGAGCAGAGGTTGGGTATTCGGAGTTGGAATATGAGGCGGGAAGGGTTGTTACAACTGGTTTCTAAAAAGCTCTTTCGAAGCATGTTCTGATTTTCTCATTTTCTGAAAGGTTTTGGAAAGCTTCAATGGCATCCAGGCGACAACACGTCGCGACAGCAGTAGGTTCGCTAGTAGGTTCCTTTGCTACTAGGAGCAATGGGCATCGCTACTAGTAGCTCCTGGTACTACTACTAGAAGCAAGAAGCTACTAGGTGCGGTAGGCAATTCTTTGGAGGTGCGGAACCTGCGGCACTTGGCCGAGCTCTTGGACGGCAGCAAGGAGAGAGGAGGGGAGAAATCTCGAGGCAAGAGGAGAACTTGGCAATTGCTTACCGCACGTACTAGCTTCTTGTTTCTAGTAGTACCGGGAGCTACTAATAGCGTCCTTGCACCTAGTAGCGATGCCCTTTTCTCCTAGTAGCAAAGGAACCTACTAGCGATGGCCTGCAGATTTGTCCGAAGGACACATATCTTCGATTTGGTTTCGTGAGCAAAGAGGCCGAGAAATGCATTCGTTTGACAAAGCTACAACTTGCTGGCCTTATTTGTGGGACACAAAGGAGACACATATTACACTTTGGAAACTTCTGTAGAAACCGAACGAAGATTGTGTTGATTCTTCTTTTTGCCAGTTCTTTTACGCGGAAGCTTCTTGCTGCCCCACTTTGCCTTTCAGAGACTTTTTTTCAAAAAAGAAGATACAATATTCCCGAGAGCGTTTGCAAAGGGTTTTTCGTTAAAAAGCATCTCTCATCTACATCTTCACATCTTCACATTTGCACATCTACATTTGCACATCTACATCTCTGCTCATCTTCACATCTGCACATCTGTACATCTAACTAGAGAGGTATCCTATCTAGCCATGTACACACATATACACGTACTTCACCGTTGGTTCAAGGGCAGATCCAGATCAACACAAGCTAATCCCAACACAAGCCGTTCAAGCGATAGAAACAAGTGCATTCACTTTCAGTTTCCGTACATCGCGTTCACGTCGTTCTAGACGGGTTTTCTAGCTGGTAGCGGAGCCGGTAACCCCGGCGTAGGATCCAGGGCCCCTGACCTGAAGTACCATCGACGCTCGTTAGGACACTAGATCACATAGGAGCCATCCATATCAAGATATCTACATACACAGATAGGTGATCATGTTGTTCTCACTCGCCCGCGTCTGTATGATGGTGCTAACGGTGGTTAGCCTGATCATTCTTGGGGTGGGGCAGTCTTGGGGAGACTCAAGACTGTCTCATCTTGAGAATGTGATGGACACCACCGAGGTTCAGGCCGAAGTGTCTCGTCGACGAGGGAAGTGCAGCTGAAGAGCGAAGTTCAGACAGTGTTCTCGGACTCGACCGGGCAGCCTCGTTTAGCGAAGATCGACGGAGCTCGCATGCCAGAGTCCAGGTTCCGCAGGTACCACAGGGCCCACCTCAAGGTCCGTTCGTCTTCGAAGAGTTCCAGAAGGAGGCGATTGAAGAGGAGGTTCAGGGCCCAACACAAGAGTGCATTGAATTCGACCAGTGCTTGGAATTCACACACCGCTTCAACCTCCATCTCAGAAGAGATTAGAGAGATTGTTGAGAGTACATTGCTAGCGTCCAATTCGTCTCGTGAAGAGGATCTTGTTGGCCGTCTGATGAATATACATGTGCCGAGTGGAATCATTGATAGGATCATCGTCTTGATTCAGTATGTGGCTGCATCTTTGGCAGCGATCGCCCCATGCTGTGTTCTTGGAATGCATCCCGGACCGGATTTGGTTCCTCTCACAATCCCAAGCTGCCACCGAGTTGGGGGCCTGAGCTTGAAAGCAACAATCCCTTTGTCCATTGGAGCCGCGATGTGCTTCTGTGGAGCATCATGAGTGAATGGGATGGTGGCAGGAAGGCTGCAGCGCTCCTTAGTGTGTTGACGGGCAATGCCAGAGAGCTTGCCAGGACGATCCCTCCAGCTGTGATGCTGAATGGAGGTGTGATCAATGGCCAGGCCGTAGATTCGGTGACCTTCATCATGCATTCGCTTGCCCAAAGGTATGCAAGGCTTGGTGAGGAGCAGCGTCTCGAGGCCATCCAAGGCCTGCTTTCGTTCGATTGGCATTCGGGCGAAAGGATCGACGCCTTGTTGCAGAGGTTTGATGGTCATTGATGGTGCTACGGTCAAGGCCCAAGGGCATGGCGATCTTGTCCTGTCACCCCAAGGCCTCGGTCGGTTGCTTCTCAGGGCGGTAGGAGTTTCAGAACATCAGTTGTTGAATCTCCTGGCGGCACCGCCATTGAATGGGAACTTGCCAGCAGATGATCAAGGCATGGAGGCATTGAAGTCAGCACTTCGTCGAATGGGCCACATTGTCGAGAGGACGCCAGGCAATGTAGCATCTTCGATGAACCGACCCAACCAGAGGTTCAATCAGGCATATTTTGGTGAGCATTTGGCACAAAGCCCAGATCAGTTCCAGGACATGTCATGGTCGAACTTTGAACATTATCCTGCAATGCCAGCCAATGATGCATCGTCCTCGTATCAGCCTCCCCCCATACCCGTATGATGCCCCGGCCACATACTATACTGATGAAGATTCGTGTACAGATAGTGACACATCATCCAACACATCCCCTGTTCATGATGAGGGCATGCCGGAAGAGTTCGCCAGGCCGGAATCCGAACGCATCGTCTCTGGTGGGCGTACAGCCATGCAAAGCAGGCCTGGCGCTCGCACATGAACAAGCCCACTCGGAGAGTTCGTAAGTCGCAGGTTCTTGAAGAGGGGTGGCAAAGGGGAGAAACGGGGTAAGGGTAAGGGAAAGGCTAAGATCCAATCCACGAGCCAGAATGCCGGTGCGTACCTAGCATCATTGTCAGACCATGAAGTTGCATCAATGTTCCGCATGGCCAAGGGTCGCAAATTGGCGTAAGTCGCCCGGTAAGGGCAAGGGCCGAAAGGTAATTTCCGGGGAAAGAATGGAGAGGTCATGAAATGCCATCAGTGTGGTAGCACTGAACATATTGTGAACAAGTGTCCACAACGATCCCAGACCAATACCACATTGTTCATTGAAACTCCTGCGCCATTAAGTAGTCAGGCAGCGCATGATCTTCCCCCCCGGAATCATCAGTGGTACGTTCTTGATGGTGGAAGAAGCCGACCCATTGCAACAGAATGATCCGTGGAGTTCGCAAGCATATCCCATGCCACGACCTCGTACGGACCGACTCGATCGCACTCCTACCAAGGACCCACAGATGCCTCAGATGCCTTCATTCCAGCCAGCGGCTCCGTCAGTCATGCCATGGCAGGCTCCATCCACGACCACATCATGGACCATTTCTGCGACCCCCATGTCAGCGCACAATCCATTGGCCCCGAATACAACATTCCGACTTGTTCCACTACGTCCCCAAAGCAAGTCGCCAGCCAGTTCGCGGCAGAATGATGCAGTGCCACTACAACCGGCTGATGCAGGAATACCACCTCCGGAAGCACAACAACAGATCGACAACCTTAAGCACGTTTTTCGATCCACGGCTAGGTCTCCAAGAACCGGTGGGTCCACCTCCTGAAATCACGACTGTTTCTGACACTGGAACCTTCGAAGCGCCAACGCCAGGTAGCATGCGACCACCTGAACCTGCCGCAGCTGATGATCGCTGGGGAGATTGGGGGCCAGTAGGACGTGAGCCTAAGTCATCAAGCCATGCTGCACCATATCGACCACGATCGCCTGACCCGTAAATGAATCCGCATTTCCATTGTTCGAAAGGTTGCCGTTTGCAGCAATTGTTGAAGACACTGGTAAGATAGGCAACATATATCAATCTAAGGGGTATCAGATAGAAGTCCTAGACCCAAGAGCCATCCTGTTTTCGAAAAGCCGCATCACAAAGCAGATTCGAAGAGGCCAGTTTGATTCGGTTTGGATCCACGGTCCTGTTCGAGGCAGGCATGTTCATGTCAGTAAATTTAGTGCTTGCATAGATGAAGTAGCCAAGATGTTAGTAGCAGCAGAAGATTACGAAGTTCCTTGCATGTTGCTCAGTGCTTTCGGTAATATGTGGCACCATCCACTGTTAAATCAGATTGCCAACCGTCTAAAATGGAACGAAGAAGAGCTTTCATCGGTTGTGCTACTTCAACATCCGCATTGACAATGCCATGGAGCCGCCATGAAGTGCATGCATCGTCAGACTTAGCCACAATACGCGAGTCAAGCACCATCCATGCCGGTGTGATACATGTGATCATGTCATGGACTGGCGCACAGAAGGCTGCCATGAGCAACGTAACATTGCCATAAGTCAGATTGCTCAACACTTGTTTGAAGATGCAGTGCCAGCACCCGATGCAAGCACGTCAACGACGCAGAAGTCGCCCGACTATTCAACCCATCCAGATAGTTCTCAAGGGAATCAGGCAGGTGATCGATTCGAGAGTGAAGTTCCAACTGATGTACCGCAGAGTCAACGACCACGTACACCAAGACGACGACAACGTAAGGATAACCCACATGAATCAGCACAACCCTTGAATAGGAACTTATCGGAATCGAATAATGAACATTATGCATTACAACCTCCCGATCGAAATTTCCAAGGTCTAAAAAACTATGAAAATGAACCCAATCCAGAACGAAGTGCATATCTGAGTTGTTGGCTCTCACTGGAGCCACGGGTCATGCTTTCTTGTACCTGGTCACTTTCGAAGAACTCATCCATGGAGCCGAAAAGCAGCGCAGCTCTTGAAGATGAGGGAAGAAGGTGGCTTTAAGACTAAACTTGTGATCACGATCGATGCCAAAAGTGTATATCATCCAATCAAAAATTCCAGTGGGAAATATCCAGCAGAGAAATCTCTCCTTGGTCACATTCACTGGATTAAAGAACTTAAGAGTGGACACTCGCGATATGCGAGCTGATGGGATGACGAAGGTGTCTTGTGATCGCAGAGCTTTGCTCGAAGCCATGTCGGGCAGATGTTCGCTCGAACACCCCTTGGAGTCCTTTTGATCCTTGGCGAGTGGCGCCCACTCAGCTTTCGTTCGATGCCTTCGTTCGTAGGTTGATTCCCTCCAAAAGGGAGGGCACTCGCTGAGTCGATCTCAGCTCGGCTGGTGGGGGAACCGCTCTTGAAATACAGTCATACCAACTCGGCAGAAGCCACCCGACTAGAGAGGTATCCTATCTAGCCATGTACACACATATGCACGTACTTCACCGTTGGTTCAAGGGCGGATCTAGATCAACACACGCTAATCCCAACACAAGCCGTTCAAGCGATAAAAACAAGTGCATTCACTTTCAGTTTCCGTACATCGCGTTCACGTCGTTCTAGACGGGTTTTCTAGCTGGTAGCGGAGCCGGTAACCCCGGCGTAGGATCCAGGGCCCCTGACCTGAAGTACCATCGATGCTCGTTAGGACAACGTTGCGCTCCCGTTGCATCTGCGCATCTACGTCTACACACCCACCTCTGTACATTTACATCTTCACGCTCACATCCACAGATCTACCTCTCTACCTCCACACGCCCACACATCTGCACATCTATATCACACCTGCACATCCACACTGTCACTCCTTCACATCCGCCCTCTCTTTCTCTCATTCTACATATCTGGTCTCTTAATATTTTAGATCTAATTTCTTCGCAACTTCTTACCCAATAACAGATTGTATAAAGGAGCCGTGGCCCTTGGACAACTTGACAATCACCTTTCTCGCTCTCGGGCCAACCGTCGTCTAGTTTTTGAGGTGTGCTTTCATCGGCGAACGGCATGTGCAGCCCTGTTGTTTCATTTCTTATCTCTATTTTTCTCGATTTCACACATGTTCAGCACCGTCATTTGTTCTTTCAGATCGTGGTGCTGGATCGGCTCAAGGCCACGCAGGCACGGAATGTCAGACTGAATGCGCTTGTGTTTGGCTTTTTTTGAAGCCGCACGAGCAAAGATCGGATTGCTATTAGGTTGGAGATCGCTAGTAGGTTGGAGCCGGTTGGAGGCCATCGCTAGTAGGTTGGAGACCATCGCTAGCAGCTTGCAGGCCATCGCCTCTAGGTTGGAGGCTATTGCTAGCAGTAGGTTGGAGGCCATCGTTTTTGGAGGCCATTGCTAGCAGGTTGGAGGCCATCGCTGTTAGGTTCGAGGCCATTGCTAGTAGGTTATGGTTGGAGGCCATCGCTCTTAGGTTGGGGGCCATTATTGCGCAGCTTGGGGTGACAAGTAGGTTGGAGGCCATCGCTAGTAGGTCGACTCTTGCTGCCCGCTGTTGTTTACCACTGGGAAATCACACTTGTTTTGACGCAAATCACACTGTTTGGCACAGTTCAGACCTGTTTTGTGGAGTGCGTTGTGGAATCTTTCCAGGCATTTGGTTGGGGTGCACACACCCCCGAAAAGTACAGAAGCACTACAAACGCCTCACCTCAACGCGCTAGGCAGCTAAAGGATCAAAAAATGGTATCACAGTGTCGCAGGGACCGTTTTCGGCACCGTGTCAGCACCGCATCAGCCTGTTTTGACGAGATGTTGACGCTTCACCACCTTCTTTGGAGACCCTCAACTGGGACACAGCGGGAAGCACACCGGGATCACATGAACGCGCACGGCGAACGTGGCAACCTACGCAGTGGAAAGCAACTCTGTGCAGTTGAGCCTAATAGCAATGACCTCCGAACTCATTAAATCCACATTAACAACATATTTTCTTTTGAGTTGCTTATAGCGACCTCAACCTAATAGCAATGGCCTCCAACCAACCTACTAGCGATGGTTGCTACACTTTTCGGCTGCTGTTGCGTTTTTTGTTTCTTCAATATGCTCCTCGTAGCGAACTCTTGCTCCTAGTAGTAAGGCCAGGAGCCCCTAGTAGCATCCTTGCTCCTAGTAGCGATGCCCTTTGTTCCCAGTAGCTTCTAGTTACTACTAGTAAGGCACTTGTTACTAGTAGCGAGGCACTTGTTCCTAGTAGCTTCTAGTTACTAGAAATAGTTTTTGTTTGCCAAGATTCTGGACATTTGGCACTGTGACTGGTAGACGGGACGGATTGGGAGGCCTTGGCATCCATATTGGCGCAGAACATGATCCCCGCGGCCCGTTCTCAGCTGTGAACTGGTTCTCGTTAGGTATCAAAACGGATATGTTATGAAACGTTTCTGTGATGTTTTATCGAACCAGAAGCTACTAGGAGCAAAGGGCATCGCTAGGAGCAAGGATGCTACTAGGGGCTCCTGGCCGTACTAGGAACAAGAAGCTATGTGCTAGTAATTGTTTCTACTAGCTTCTTGTTACTACTAGCGATGCACTTGTTACTACTAGTAAGGCACTTGTTACTAGTAGCGTTCTTGTTTGACTTTCCGATGCGTCCATGGTTTTACAGAATTCGTGCCCGCACTGGGCCAATTGGCGCCCGCCGGCGCTGGGGCCATCTTCCATGTTTGCCCTGTTTTCCAAACGCCGGCGTGACATGTGGTTTGTGCGTAACATGTGTTTTGTTTCGGTTCACACGGCAAATGTTGTTTTCAGCTTGTTCGTGCTTTTTTTTGGTTCGATCTTTCTGTATGCCGATATTGGCATTCTTCGATCAATTAATCAATCTTCCACATCCTCGGATGCAAAGATCTCCAAAGCTGAAAGTGATGCCTACGGGTATCCAAAGCTCAGAGCTTGGGAGCCGAATTGAGCAATTTTGAACGCCGAGTGCCTGTGGCAAACTGCCTCTTGGTCAGTCTCGGTCTCTCCATCCTTGTGCATGTGGACTGCTTAAGCCAGGCAAGAGATGCCGTTCAAAAGCGAACCAAAACAGCACGGCGACATGCACGTGAAGACATGAGTCAGACATGATGAGCCCCAAGAAAAACCGGAAGAAAGGTCTCAAGAGAGAAAAGTAAAGAAACAAGATGACAAAAAGATAGAAAAGATCCCAAGAAGCTACTAGGGGCTCCTGGCATCGCTACTAGGAGCAAGGAAGCTACTAGCAACAAAGGGCATCGCTACTAGGAACAAGAAGCTACTAGGGGCTCCTGGACGCCAGATCGAACCCCTTCGAACCCCTGTCCTCAAGCTGTCGTGATGTGCGTAGGTGGCCGCCTTCTGAAAAGCACACGCTATCAGCGATGGCCTCCAACCTAATAGCGATTTCCTCCAACCTAATAGCGATTTCCTCCAACCTAGTAGCGATGGCTTCCAACCTAATGCATGGCAATGGCCTCCAACCGAATAGCGGTGGCCTCCAACCCAATAGCGATGGCCTCCAACCCAATAGGGATCGCCTCCAACCTAATTGCGATGGCCTGCAACCTACTAGCGATGGTCCAACCTCTCTAAAGTTGGACACAGGAATCGAATTTAAAAAGGCATCGTTTCATTGTCAAAGTTCGTGTGTGTTCTGCGTGAAGCACACAGAGTTTCTGCAAAGCACAATGTGATGCGTGGGAAGAAGCGGGTGGCATTTTTGGAGACGCACCGTCATGTTTGTGAGAACGCAGGCTTGTACATACATATAGCCTCCACCTAATAGCGTCCTTGCTCCTAGTAGCGGTGCCCTTTGTTCCTAGTAGCTTCTTGTTCCTAGTAGTACGGCCAGGAGCCCCTAGTAGCGTCCTTGCTCCTAGGCAGTTATGTGCAACGTTGTGCTTCTGACAAGCCAGAGTTGCGACTTTAGAAGTACAACGTCGTGTTTGTGAAAAAACAGTTGTGCAGACGAATTCTGGAACTATGCAACGTATGTATTATGTAATGTACCCGAGAGGACGTGTAAACGCCCTCCGGATGCTTTCTAAGGCACACGCTTTCATATGTCAGAAAAGATGTGCTTCCGAAAATTGTAAGGGCTCCGCCCTGGTGCCGCCGACCTTTGTCTTTTTTGAGATGCAAACGGCTTGAGATGCAAACGATTGGATCCATTTTTTTGTACAGGTCCTTCGTGTCGCAGCGCAGGGTTTCAAGCCTGGCAAACGACACCATCTGTTTCCACACCAAAAAGGGGCACGCCGCAGCCAGCCAAAATGCCTAACGTTGCTTGGCACGTTGCCTGGCACTTTGCCTTCGGGAGCCCATAAAGCTAGTTGCCTGACCCCCAAGGCTCCCGGCAATCTGCTCCGCCACGCTTTTCCACCATGGTGATGGCCACCAACCGGCAGCATGGCCACTCCCACACAAGGCAGCATGGCCACTCCCAGACAAGGCCGCAGGAGCTATAGTAGCAGCAGCACGGCTAGGGCGGGCGCAGGCGTGCGGCAGCCACGTAATGGCCACAGGGCCGCCTGCTGCCCTGTAGACTGCCCAAAACGGGCTGGCGTTGGCCAGTGCAAGTCCGCAAAGTAGCGCAGGTCCTTGGCCATGGCTTCTCGCTGCGCTGTCCCGGCTACCTCTAACGAGGCCGAAGCTGCCGTTCTCGCGAACTGCCCCGAGTCTGCGCTTCCCATCGGCGCACATGCGCCCGTTGCAGGCGGACGGTGGTGTTTTGTGGTCTTTTGCAATCTTCAGGGCTGCAAAAGACCACGAGAGTACCACAAGTACCTGAGTACTTGGCACTCATAGCGATGGCCTCCACCCTAGCAGTGATGAGTAGTTTATTTGCTTAAAACTGTTCAGGTACCATTAGGTTGGAGGCCATCGCAACTGAGTTGGAGGCCATCGCTCTTAGGTTGGAGGCCATCGCTAGTAGGTTGGAGGCCATTGCTATTAGGACTGACGTGGATCACACTAACATGTTGAAACTTGTCACACTGCAACGTTGATGTCGGGTCATGCTGTCGCGCTGACATGCCGACAGGCTGGAGAGCGGGTTGCGGAGAAGGTTCTGTGTTTCTTGTTTGTTGCAGCGCTGTTACGCTTGCGCATATGTGGCACACATATTGCCATGCGGTCACGCTTGCATGCCGCGCTAAGAGCTATGTGTTTCAAAGCAGGATTGTTAGGAAAGACAGAACGTGTGCAAGGAAATAAAGGGCATCGCTACTAGGAGCAAGGACGCTACTGTCAGTGAGCGCAGATGGGACCCCCTATTGGACCTAGCGGTGTTGTTCATGTGTTTGCGGTAAACCTCCTTGGCATTGCCACCGATCCACAGATCTCAGTCTTGCTACGTCAGTGTTGCGCGTGACGATTCTCTTCGAAGTTGGCCAGATGGATCAAGGACATGAATGAAAACAAAGGTAATCTCCAAAGCTCCATGAAACATTCAAGGGCTTCGGTCGGGGCTTGTACTTCCAGATTCGGCACAAGTAGAAACAAGAGGCCCGTACCACTTGGATGTTTTCTGTCGACCCGGACACTGTAGCAGTAGCATGGGTGGCGGGCTGAGCTGCTGCGAAGAGGATGGAGCCCCCCAAGTAGTTGAAGTGGCCCAAGTTGGCTATTCAACGGCTTCGCCGCAATTGACGAGTCAAGAGGGTGCCAACATGGACGAGCCTTCAAACCTACATTCGGACGCAGCTCACTCGCAAGTCAGACATTACATGGCATGGCCTTACTACTAGTAGCAAGGGGCATTGCTACTAGTAGCAAGGACGCTAACAGTAGCCCCTGGCCTTACTACTAGGAACAAGAAGCTACTAGGGGCACCTGGCCTTACTACTAGGAACAAGAAGCTACTAGGGGCATTGCTACTAGTAGCAAGGACGCAAACAGTAGCCTGGCCTTACTACTAGGAACAAGAAGCTACTAGGGGCTCCTACGACTAGGAGCAAGAGGACGCTACTAGGTAACAGGAGCAAGAGGACGCTACTAGGGGCTCCTGGCCTTACTGCTAGGAGCAAGAGGACGCTACTAGGGGCTCCTGGCCTTACTTCTAGGAGCAAGAGGACGCTACTAGCGGCTCCTGGCCTCACTACTGGGAGCAAGGACGCTACTAGGGGCATTGCCACTACTAGTAGCAAGGCCTTACTACTGCTACTAGGGGCATTGCTACTAGTGCAAGGATGCTACTGCAAGAGGACGCTACTAGAGGCTCCTGTCTAGGAGCAAGAGGACGCTACTAGGGGCTCCTGGCCTTACTACTAGGGGCAAGAGGATGCTGCTAGAGGGGCATTCCTATTACGACGCTACTAGGAGCAAGCACGCTACTAGGGGCTCCTGGCCTTACTACTAGGAGCAAGGAGGGCGCTACTAGGGGCTCCTGGCCTTACTACTAGGAGCAGGGACGCTACTAGGCGCATTGCTACTATTCACAAGGACGCTACTAGGGGCTCCTGGCCTTACTACTAGTAGCAAGGACGCTTTTGTTGGAAAGATCGGCCTGCTTGCTTTTGCCGTTGTGTGTTGCCCATTTGCCTAGTGCAGAGGCAGCCTGTGTCGCTTTCACTTTCATTGTCGGAGGTTCGCTGTTTTTGACAAAGTTTCACATATGTTTCCAAGGTCAGTTTAGATTTGACTTGAGGTCCCAGGATAAAAGGCCCATCTATATTCCAGAAGTTTGGTAAACTCAGGTAAACCGTTAAACCAAATTGTTTGCTTCAATACGTTTGTTTTGTTGCTTTTTCAGGTCAAGCAGGGCCAGCAAAAACTGATGCAGATGCGTCAGTTCCAAGTGGATGCAGAAGTGGTACGAGGAGCAAGAAGCTACTAGGTTGGAGGCCCCTGCGCTCACTGACATAGTAGCGTCCTCTTGCTCCTAGTAGCGACGCCAGGAGCCCCTAGTAGCGTCCTCTTGCTCCTAGTAGTAAGGCCAGGAGCCCCTAGTAGCGGACCCTGTTACTACTAGTAAGGCACTTGTTACGTCGAAGCGATGCACTTGTTACTAGAAGTTAAATGTTATTCCTAATTCTAATTTAAATTGATATAATTCTAATTCACTTTCGTACTAATTAAATTTGAATTCGAGCTTCTTGTTACTACTAGTAAGGCACTTGTTACTAGAAGCGATGCACTTGTTCCTAGTAGCGTCCTTGCTCCTAGTAGTAAGGCCAGGAGCCCCTAGTAGCGTCTCTAGTTTTTCTTTGAAGCCACGAGTTTTTTCGAGGACTACCCCTGCAGCGCAGCCTTCGAGGTTTCGGGCAATTGTGGCGCCGTTCGCCACTTGATTTGGACGTGGACAAGCGTGCACGCCTTTGGGATTGGTCTCAGCAGGTCCAACCTAAAACAAACTAGACGACGAGTGGCCCGAAAGCATTTTTCATCACGTGTGAAGTTGGAGTGTGAGTTATGTGTTCAGTGTGAAGTGTTTAAGTCGAGTGTGTTGAGGCAGTGCGTGGGTCTCTGTGTGTGTGTGTATCTATGTCTGTGTGTGTATGTGTCTCTCTCTGTATGTCTTTCTGAAGCGCAGGAACACCTTTTTTCTGCAAGTTCTTGGCCTCTCGCAAGTCACCTCCGCGTACTGGAGTTGTACTACCAAGTCGCCAGTTCTCATCTTCCAGCTCCACAGATACTCCGCGTACTGAAGTTGCACTACCAAGTCGCCAGTTCTCATCTTCCAGCTCCCCAGATACTCCAAGGTGTACTCCAAAGGCACGATCTCCGCAGAGGGTTGCGCGGGCATGGGGCAAATCGCACTCTCGCCTGCATTTCGCGCACTCGACGCGCACGATCTCCGCAGAGGGTTGCATTTTCGGTTGACGCTGTTCGTCCCACCCTCCGCCTTTAAGAGAGAATTTATAAAGTGGGGAATGAAGGTGGGGATCGTGGTGACGGTGGCGATGGTGGTGAGTGAGTGAGTGAGTGTGTGTGAGTGAGAGGCGGAGAGTGAGTGAGTGGGAGAGGGAGAGGGAAAGTGAAAGTGAGTGAGTGAGTGAGAGCGAGTGTGAGTGTGAGTGTGAGTGAGTGTGAGTGAGCGTGAGAAATGTTTTTTCATTAGGACATCTCCCGTGCAAGTTGTACTTTTGCACTTGGATACTTGCCGTGGAGTGCTTTCACTCTTCCACTTACACTGGGATACGTATAGACGTGATAGACGTGTCAGTGTTCATGTGTAAGTGTGGAAGCGTAAGTGTTCAAGTGTACATGTAGAAATGTCAGTGTTCAAGTGCAAGTGTGGAAGTGTCAGTGTGTAAGTGTAAGTGTGGAAGTGTCAGTGTTCAAGAGATTTTCCGGAAGAACCCTTCGCAACGCTTTCGGGAAAAATGTGTTTTCTCAAAAAGGAGAACAACAAGCAAACCTAAGAGTGACGAAAGCAAAAACCCTGCAGGTCACTCATTTCGATGTGTTTCTGTCGCACACGTGGCAGACACCTGGCCATTGGAAAGTTCTCTCGTTGCTGCTTCAAGCCGGCTGGAAATACATGTTGCTGATGTGGGCAGCCAGTGCCTTTCTCATTCGCATTTTGGACCTAGTTTCCGTGTTACCCATGCCAAGTGATTGCCGATTCCGAGCGGCAAAGTTTGAACATGTTTGCTCGTATTTTCCGTGGTGTTTGGCCGCCAGCTTGCCAGTGCAGCTATTGGCCCTTCTGATGACCCCTTACCTGCCTTACCTGCCCAATATCACCTACTCAAGCTGTTTCAAGCGATGGACGTTGCAGAAGGAGGAAGATAAGGGAGCGCACAAGAATGGCACCGGTGATGTTCATGAAGGAGACGGGCAAAACGATTCACGTCGCACAGAGAAACAAAGCGAAGAGATTGAGATGTCTCTCGATCGAAAGCCTTTTGCAAGCGATGCGCATGACATCGTGAACGGGAGCTCGAAGAAGGAGAAACAGATGCAGCAGATTTGTTCCTCGGCTCTTTTTGACGAAAGCGATAGCCTCGGCCTCCAACCTGCTAGGGTATAGTCCGTTCAGTCCGTGGTGTATCGGGCCCGTGGACCCCGTTCGACTTCTAGGGGTGTAGTCTCGATCTAGTAGCGTCCTTGCTCCTAGTAGCGATGCCCTTTGCTCCTAGCTTTAGTAGCGATGCCAGGGGCCCCTAGTAGCGTCCTTGCTCCTAGTAGCGATGCCCTTTGCTCCTAGCTTTAGTAGCGATGCCAGGAGCCCCTAGTAGCGTCCTTGCTCCTAGTAGCGATGCCCTTTGCTCCTAGCTTTAGTAGCGATGCCAGGAGCCCCTAGTAGCGTGTTTGCTCCTGGTAGCGATGCCCTTTGCTCCTGACTTCTTGTTACTAGTAGCGATGCCAGGAGCCCCTAGTAGCGTCCTTGCTCCTAGCAGCGATGCCCTTTCCTCCTGTAGCTTCTTGTTACTAGTAGCGATGCCAGGAGCCCCTAGTAACATCATTGCTCCTAGTAGCGTCCTTGCTCCTAGTAGCGAGGCCCTTTGCTCCTAGTAGCTTCCTGCTCCTAGTAGTAAGGTCAGGAGCCCCTAGTAGTGTCCTTGCTCCTAGCAGCGATGCCCGTAGCTTCCTGCTCCTAGTAGTGAGGTCAGGAGCCCCTAGTAGCGTCCTTGCTCCTAGCAGCGATGCCCTTTGCTCCTAGTAGCTTCTGGCTCCTAGTAGTAAGGTCAGGAGCCCCTAGTAGCGTCCTTGCTCCTAGCAGCGATGCGCTTTGCTCCTAGTAGCTTCTGGCTCCTAGTAGTAAGGTCAGGGGCCCCTAGTAGCGTCCTTGCTCCTAGCCGCGATGGAACAAAGTCGGATTCAGAAACTGCACTGTATTCAGAAACTGGTCTTCAGAAACTATTTCGTTGTCCCCCTATTTGTCGGGAGGCGGGCAGGACAAGAATCAAGCAACCGCGGTCATATCACAGTAAAGCACCGCAGCCTAGAAAACACATGCATGTTGTCTCAAACAATATGCACGAACATGGAGGGCTCCACAGATTGCCCCATGCGAACTAAAGGGCGCAACTTCCCCATCACAAAATTAGAACAGGGCCACATCCCAAACATGCAGAAGCCCAGATCCCCAGGAACACCCCAACCCACAAAAAGGGAGGGGTACCTGGGGACAGTTCTCAACGCAGACGCCTCCGATACATTAACCAACATCAAGGTGCCTTACTACTAGGAACAAGAAGCTATTAGTAGCGCCTGGCATTGGTTTCCCAAAAAGCCTAGGAGCCAAATCAATAACGCGTGAGTTCTGCTGCGTCCTGTCGGTAGCGTTCGTGCTAGCCTAGCTACTAGCTGTCTAGCTACTAGCTACTACCTACCTCCCTTAGCGGTCTACGCCCCGGGCAAAAAGAAAGTTACTAGAAACGAATATATGACGTTCATAGCTACAGTAGCTACCTCTTGCTCGTTCGAAGGCTTTTTGGACGTGGCTTGCATCCACCAGACAGACCATGAGCTCATGGAGCGCGGTGTCTATGGCCTCGGCGCCTTTCTGAAGCGCTCCAAAGAGCTCCGCATTCTGTGGAGCCCGCCTTATCTCACCCGACTCCTGGCCTTCAACCTAATAGCTTTTTATTTCATTTAATTTGCTTCTAATTATTGTTTCTACTAGCTTCTTGTTACTACTAGTAAGGCCCTTGTTA
>CAXAMN010024929.1:604962-617805 GCA_963970005.1 Durusdinium trenchii
CTACTAGTAAGGCCCTTGTTACTAGAAGCGTTGCACTTGTTCCTAATTGCTTCTTGTTTCTAATAGCTTCTTGTTACTACTGTTAAGGCCCTTGCTCCTAGTAGAGATGCATTTGTTCCCAGAAGCTTCTTGTTCCTAATAGCTTCTTGCTCCTAGCAGCAAGGCCAGAAGCCCCAAGTAGCGTCCTTGCTCCCAATAGCGATGCCCTCCACCCTGGTAGCTTCTCGCCACTAGTAGTAATGGCCTCCAACCAAGAGATGTAACAGGAGATGTAAGAGAAAGGCTGACATGAACCGAACAAATTTATTACAGAGGTCAAGCTGCAAGGGTGTGGGTTTCCGGGTTTTGACGAACGCCACATGATTGAAGAACAGGAAGAAACCACAGCTTAACAAAAGAAGGGTCGAATTTTTGATAATACATCGAAGACGGCGTAAAAACATGTTTGTTCGCGACTAGGGTGGAGGCCATCGCTAGCAGATTGGAGGCCATGGCTCTTGGGTTACGGGCCATTTCTTTGGGGGTTAAGGCCACATTGCTCTTGGGTTGGAGGCCATAGCTTGTAGGTGCCCTTAGGATGGAGGCCATTGCCGGGACCGGGACCTACATTCCGTTCTTGCGTTTGTGAGGGCCCCAAAGCCATGGGAAATCAAAGATCTCTCAATGCAGTTTTCACAGCATGTACTTGAAGGTACTTTTGCTGAAGGTTTGAACGTTTGTGTGTTCGATTGCGGCCATTTAGGGCCCTTGAGTCACCGTGGTCACGACCCGATCGATCGACTTGTGGAGAAATAGGCAGGTTCGACTTTGAGTGCGAGTTCCTGTTCAATCAGATTGCTAGCGGAGCCCAATACGTTCCAGGTTGACGGTTTCTTCGGTGATCTTTTTGATTGAGGAGACCTTTGTTTTCCTTTGAACGGTTGAGGATAAGCTCCCATGTCCGGAATGGAGAGAAGTCCACGAAGGACACCAGTCCGACGAGCGCGGACCTCGGCACCTGCGAATCCCGCAGCTGCCAGTACTACAGGAGGAGGACTGTTTGCGAATGTCGAGAGTGATGATCCTGGCCTTCCGCTTCCAGGTATGCCCTTTTCTTCGGCTTCGCAGAGCAAGGGACTTGATTCAGGTCTGGCGAAAGCATGTCCTTCCACCGACAACCTGAACCAGAAGAGCTATAGAAGTTTCAGGCGCAGATTAGAGTTGTTTCAGAGGCAATGTAGCCGACGAGGACGTGAAGTTGCTGTCGAAGGAACGTTCCTCATCATAAGCCGCTTGAAAGATGTCGCATGGGATGCAACAGAGCACCTCAGCTTCGATGAAGTCGAGAGAGCCTCAGATCCTTTCAAGTTGTTGTTCAAGCTGCTGGACGAGTTGTACCAGTATGAGGATTTGATTGAAGTGCCCTCCCGTTGCGATGAGTTCTTCTCTGAGTTCTACCGCCTGAAGGGAGAAGAAATGCAGGCGTACATCATTCGCCATCGCAACCTCCTCAAGCGCATGAGTGAGGTAAGTGTGGATATCCCGCCGTTGTTGTCGGGGTGGCATTTGTTGACAAGAGCTGGAGTTCCAAGATGGACGCACGTTCAGATCAAGTCCATGTGCGCTGGCGACCTTGAGTATGAGAAGGTGGCCAAAGCATTGGTCAGAATGTTTGGAGGAGATCATAAGCCCAATGCTCGTGATCTTGGACGTGTCCAGCAGGCCAACAACAAGGATGACGTCCTCTACGAAGAAGATGATTCAGAGTGGTATGAAGAGTTTGAAGAAGGCTATGCCGCTGAAGAGTGGTATGACGACGAAGCCTTCGAGTATGGAGAGATTGAGGATGACGAGATTCCTGAAGAGCTTGAAGAAGCAATGGAGTTGACAGATGAGGCTTACGTGTCCTACATTGAGAGCCGCAAGAGGATGAAGGAATTGGCCTTGTCGAGAGGATTCTATCCGGTGGTTGCTTTGGGTCCCGACTTTGAGAAGGGAAGTCATAGAAGTCCCAAAGGAGAAGGAAAGAGTGGCAAGGGCAAAGGCAAGTCTGGTTTTGGAAAGGGGAAAGGAAAAAGGAAGAGCAAAGGTGGAGGAAACTTCATGAGACGAACCCCTTTCAACAGAAGACCGATGTCAGGTTTGCGAAAAAAGCCCTATGTCATCTACCAGCACTACCGGCGGCTCAGAGAGGTCAACATTGACTGGATCCACGGCTCAGCATGGACCTCGGTTCAAGCGATATAGAAGCCAAGGTCAAGGTGTGAAAGAAGTGCCTGAAGAAGTGACGATGGTCGAAGACATTGAGGAGATTGGCCATGAAGAAGAGTTGAAGTTAGATGAACATTGTTTCTTCGCGGTCATGGAGAAGGGGAAGGTGATTGTTGACAGTGGAGCCACTCGAACGATTGTTGGTGAGGAGAACTGGCACCGCTGGTTGGAACACTATGGAAGTGAACAAACGCAGCCAGTCACATCTCGTGCCATTGTTCGCCAGTTCAAGTTCGGAGGCGGTGAAGTCTTGCAGTCCCAGTACGAGGTGACCTTTACTGCAGTTGTTCACGGACAGTGTCGTCCAGTGACCGCTTCCGTGGTTCCTGGTGCAACACCCTTCTTGCTTGCAAGACCCACTTTGGAGGAGTGGGGAGTCGTTCATGACTACAAGAAAGGACTCATGAAGATCGGAGAGTCTGAATGGTTTCGACCTGAGAGAAACGAAAGGGGACACTTCATCCTGGACCTGATGATGTACCAGAATGCCAACATGCCTGAGGAGACCTTCATTCAGACAGAGGAAGTTGAGGATGATGGAAACGAAGCAGATGATCCCAGCAATGTGTGGTTCATTGAGCCGTTGATGGAAACGGAGGCCACTGTCTTCATGAACGAAGAGATTTCGAAAATTCCAGAAGATGAAGGCCTGATGGCAGACCATGTGGCCGAGGATGTGATCGCGAGGTTGAAAGAGAAGAGAATTTTGAAGTTCTTTGAAGTCTACGTGGACCAAGGCAACCTTGCAGTCTACCTGGCCAAGAACTACAGCGACGTAGAGGTTTCCACTTTCTCATTGCCAGAATGGGATTTCGAGCGCAAAGAAGTCCGTGAAGAGTTTGTTGAGCTCTTGCGAGAAGTGAGCCCAGAGTTTGTTTGGCTGGCACCCCCGTGCAGAAAATGGTCAGCCATGCAGAGATTGACAAGAAGAAATGCTGAGCAGCTCACCGAATGGAAGAAAGAACTCAATCAAGAGGAAGAATCACATTTGGCATTGGTGGCAGACTCAGCAAAAGTGAGCAAAGAGAATGAGAATGACTACGCTATGGAGCACCCACATGGAGCTGGTTCTTGGAATACACCAACTCTGCAAAGCATGCGTGGTTATTTTGAAGCAGTTTGCAACCGTTGCAGGACTGGTCTTTACTTCAAGGACAAGGATGACGATGGACCAGTTCGAAAACAGACGAGAATCAGAACAAGTTCATTGAAAGTGGCTGAAGCTCTAGATTTGGCATGCCATTGCACTCGTCCTCACATTCAGATGGAGGGGCGAACGAAAGGGCTTCAGAAGATGCAGAACTATGAAGATGGTTTTGTTCGACGAGCTGGAAAAGCAATCTATGAGAGCATGTGTGAAGCATGGAGGAAGAAGGAGATCGCCAAGATCATTGCTGGCGAGATCATGGTTGCTGAAGAAACGAAAGAAGAGAAGGAAACTATGGAAGTGACAAAAGAAGAAGTCAGTGATTCCAAGACCCATTCAAAGAAAGCTTTGTCAGTGGTGGAGAAGTTACATCGACAACTCGGTCATCCTGGCCGTGATCGCCTTGTGCATGCAGTGAAGCAAGCTGGTTTGTGTGATGAAGTGATTCAATGTGCCAAATCCTACAAGTGCAGCACATGCCAGAATTTTCAGGCAAAGAAGCTTCCCAAGCCGGCATCCTTACCACAAACCACAAGCTTCAATGAGATGCTGGAGATGGACACTTTCCATGTCAAGTGGGATGACAAAAGATGTCGTGTCCTGGCGATCATCGACCTTTTCTCAAGATATGAGATGAACCGAGTGATTGACGCTGAGACAGAGAAGGAGGAGCTCAAGGTGTTGGATGACTGGATTCATGCCTTCGGTTGTCCTGCAAGGATTCGAACGGATGCATCAGGAGCGCACATGAGCGAGCAGTTTTTGAGCTACATGGATGATCACAACATCAAGCTGACTTTGGTTCCAAAGGAGGCGCATCATCGCATGGGAACTGTTGAGCGGCTTCATGCAGTCAGGCGATTACAATTGTTGAAGATGAAGCAAGAAAATCCCAAACTGCAATTGGAGCTGGCAGCTCCCTTGGCATGCTCTTTGAGAAACAAGTTGCGATCCATCCATGGTGTGTCACCGTCGCAGATCGTCTTTGGAAGAGATCATCGTGACACAGGCCTTGCAGATGAGCCATTGACAAACCGAGCTGATGGAACTCCAGATCACCAACAGCTGCAGAAGCTGCGATTGTCAGCAGCGACGAGCTTCTACGAAGCGAATCACAGCCAAACACTTCGCAAAGCTTTGTTGAGCAAGAGTCGTGGTGAGGACCAGATCTTCTACCCAGGAGACTGGGTTTACTATTGGAGGTCAGGTGATGGCAAACTTGAACCAAGTCGTTGGCGTGGCCCTGCACTTGTTTGTTCCATGACCCCACGAGATGGATCTGGTGATATTCCTCGCCCTTCCGTTTACTGGCTTGCTCATGGCTCAGCTTTGATTCGGGTTGCTCCTGAGCATTTGCGCCCTGAAGCGCCTCGTGAGACTCAGGCTCGCTTGCTGCATCTCCCTTCTACAGCTCGTGTAGCAGATGTTCAGTCCACTGTTCGTCGTGTCCTACAGCCTGTTCGTGGTCCCATTCGTTTTCTTGACCTCTCCGGGGACCCACCTTTTGCGATTGCAACGGACACGCCACCTGACGAACAGCCTGCAGATGGAGAAGATGCTGCCAAAGATGACGTCGAGAAAGTCACTGAGGAAGCGATCAAAGACGAAGAACCCATGGACTCGGGTACAGCCACAGCGGATACACAGCAGCCGCAGCCACATGAACCACAGCAAAAGCAGGTTGTTGAGCGACAGTCCGCCGCTGCAGAAGCCTCAGCCCAAACCCCCCCGAGTCCTAGGGATGAAGGTGAGAAGAAGAGAGAGCATCCTGAAGAAGGTGTCGAAGAGAGACCAAGTAAGATGGAGAAGCCAAGTGAGGAGAAGCCAGAGATTGAAACTGAACCGAGTCGCGGCCGTTCGAGGAGTCCCATGTCTCGAGACGACCGATCTCTTGCTTTCCAGTCCTACAACATGTCTCGCCAACTTGATGGACTACCGCCAGTCAGGCAAGAGGATCCAGCTTTCGAACGGTTCATGGACACAATCGAACCTCTTGAGGAAGAAGAGCTTCTCATGGCAGAGACCTTCCAGGAAAGCAAGTTGAATCCAGAGCAGCGAGAAGCTTTCAGCAAGGCGAAGGACGCCGCATTGATGGTGTGGATTGAGAACGCTGCTTGGAAAGCCGTGCCAGAGTCAGAAGCCGGCGAAGGGGAGGTCGTGCCTGCCCGTTTTCTGCAGAGATGGAAGCCGACCAGCGAAGGTCCGAAGCCCAATGCTCGCGTCATCTTGCAGGGCTTCAAACACAAAGACGTCTTGACTGAAAACCTACAGCGAGAGTCACCTACGCTGAGTCGACATGGCAGGATCACCCTGATGGTGTGGGCAGTTCATCGAAAGTGGAAATTGTGGTGTGCAGATGTCAAAAGCGCTTTCATGCAATCCGACTCCATTGACGACACAACAAGGATCTATGTGCGACCGCCTGGAGAGATGAGGAGAAGACTTGAGCGTTTGATGGGCCTTCGTTCGCACGAAATCCTGAAGGCGACGAAACCAGCCTTTGGAGACGTTCGAGCTCCCCGTCAGTGGAACGAGACTGCAGACCGCTACCTGACACAGGAGTTGGGCTTGGTGCACCATCCACTTGATCGATGCTTGTACTTGTCCATTCGCGCCGCCTCTGCAGACGACCCCGAGTTCCTACAGTTTGAGAAGGACAAAGGTTGGTGGATTGTCGATGGAGCTTTGGGCCTTCATGTTGACGATTTCTTGGGAGCTGGAGAGCAGGTGTTTTCTTTGCAGGACGTGCAGCATGATCCAGCAGGAGCCTTTGATTGTTTTCAACACAGATTGCATCAGTTGTCCAAACGTTTTCGTTTTGGATCGTGGGATTTTGGTGACAAGATGCGATTTTGCGGCTCAGAAGTCCAGCAATCAGAAGACCTGGAAGTGATTTCAGTCTCATTGCAGGAGTATGTCAACAAGATCAAGCCATTGACATTGGAGAAGGCTCGAAAGACCATGGTTGAAGACATGTGCACGGAGAAGGAGCACAGACAGTTGAGAGCATTGGTTGGTGCAATGTCTTGGCCCGTGACCCAATGTGTTCCTCAAGCTGCAGCCACCATCAGCCTCTTGCAAGCTCACATAAACAAGCCAGCAGTCAAAGACATGCTCGAGGCAAACAAATGCCTCAGGTTCTTGAAAGAAGCCGTGAAGACCTATGTGTTCAAGATCCGCCGGCATGGCGAGCTGCAAGATCTTCGACTTGGAGTTTACTGTGATGCCGCTTGGTCGGTACGACCAGATGGAAGCTCGCAAGGAGGTATGATGATGTTCATTGCCGATAGAGCTGAGTTGGAGAGTCACAAGCCTTTTCCCCTCACCGTGATCGATTGGGCAAGCAAGAAATTGGTGAGGATGTGCAGAAGTTCGCTCTCAGCTGAAGCGCAGTCGGCAACGATTGCAGTGGACGAATTGGAATGGGCCAAGGTTTTCTATGCTGCAATGGTGAACCCATTTGTGGCCATCCATGAGGACAAAACCATGCATTGGTTTCAGGAGTCACCCATCATCACTGATGCGAAGGCCTTGTTCGACAGCACGCTGTCAGTGACTCCTGGCATGAAGCTCTCAGAAAGAAGAACAGCCATCGAGATTTGCATCCTGAAGGAGCGATTGCATGCCGTCATGGGCAACTTTCGCTGGGTAAATTCCACTCAGCAGTTGGCAGATGGATTCACGAAGACAAGTGCACGTGAATCACTGGCATACACGTTGTCTAGAGGAGTTCATGCCCTTCGTTTTGACCCCAACTTCGTTGCAGCCAAGAAAGTCACTCAGAGTGAGAGGGACAAGGAGAACGCCGAGTACGAGAAGGCTGCAGAGTCATTGTTTGAAGGTCAGGCACTCCTGGCGGAAGATCACGACAAGAAGGAAAGGATGAACCTATGCCGTCTTCCAGGATGTCAAAAGGAGAAGGACAAGAAAGATGATGCATACCACTACTGCAGCCGTCGTCATTTCTACCTGCATTTGCATCGCAAGGGACAAGGTGGAGACGAGTGGCGAAAAGCAGCAAATTGTGCTCTAGCAGTGTTGGCAGCAAGCAGCATTGAAGGTGTCGAAGCAAACAGCACGAACGACGACGACCCTGTGTTTGACCCAGTTTTTGTGAATACCACGCTGGTCATTTTGTGCTTTGCTTTGGTGGGAGCCTTGGGTTCAGCTTGGTTGCTGAAGAACCTTGTGAAGCAGTATGCCAACAAGCTAAAGGACACCTTTGTGGCTGTGTATCAGTTCTCGTGTGCCTTAGCTTTTCGATCGTCCGTCGGTTTGAGCCATGGAACTGCAGCTGATTTCCCTGAAGCTGCAAATGACGATGCTGAAGTCGATGCTTCTAACATGGAGACCGAGGGCAATGAGACGGAGAGCGATGATGAAGTGTTGAGATGGAATGAAGTGCTCAATCGTTGGAAGCGACGATATGATGAAGTTCAAGATGAAGATGATCAAGCCAAATGGCGAGAGCTCCAGGCCAACTTGTGGACGAACCAGGTGTCTCCGCAGATGCGAGGACATGTGATCCGACACTGTCGTCCTGATGTTCGACGTGAGGAGTACTTGAAGCTCACGTTGGCCTCGACTTGTGAGAATGTCACTGATGAACAGACCCGGCAGTGGCACCGCTTTCTCAATGCACACTTCTGTTTGATCATGGAGATCCATGCTGATGTGCGAGTCAAGGACCAGAAGATGAATCAGCTCCAGTCCTTGTGCGATGCCCTACAAGCTGAGAAAGAAGAAGTAGATCCACATAAGCGAGAGCGAATGAAGTTTGATCGTGGTGAACGTGCTGACAAGATGCAGCAGACCGCTGCACACTACAACCCTGAGACGGACTCAACGCAGCTGACTCAACCGAACGGAGCATGGATGTTTGTGAGCATGTACGAAAGCCGTGTGTGACAAAGGTGACCAGTGAGTTAGATTTTTGAATCCTTTCCAGTTTGGCAAGCTCGAACAAACAAAGAGCTTTTGCCCATCTCAATGCAGTTTTCACAGCATGTACTTGAAGGTACTTTTGCTGAAGGTTTGAACGTTTGTGTGTTCGATTGCGGCCATTTAGGGCCCTTGAGTCACCGTGGTCACGACCCGATCGATCGACTTGTGGAGAAATAGGCAGGTTCGACTTTGAGTGCGAGTTCCTGTTCAATCAGAAGATCGACATTGACCTGAGGACTTTGGTGCGGACCTGAAGCTACTAGGGGCTCCTGGCATCGCTACTAGGAGAATTCTTACTAGGAACAAGAAGCTACGAACGGGGCTCTTGGCCTGAGGACTTTGGTGCATTTTTGAACTGGCAGCCTTCCGCACTGCAAATCCCAATGGTACAATCACGTTGGCGCCTTGGTTCATGGAATCAGCTGTCATGGTTCTACTCCTCGGTTCTCATGTTGCCGGGGCCGTTTTTGAGATCATTGGCACTCTGGGCGAATGTACAATCGCTAATGGCCCAGTGGCACTGGAATATTTCGTCGGTTTGTTGCCGGCTGTGGTCATGATTCACATGTTTCGCAGAAAAATCATGGATAAACACCTGCTGCTCTCAGATTTGGAACATTTCGATTTGAGCAACGCTCATTGCCGAGACCCCCTTGATCGAGAGTTCATTTGCACGGCCATTCGCGAGTGGTATGGTAGCGAAGATGCCTTCGTGCGCTACGTGCGCGGCCCGATCAGGACGGCAAAATTTAGCAGAAGATTACAACTACGACACGCAGAGAGCAGAGACGCTATTAGGGGCTCCTGGCATCGCTACTAGGAGCATTCTTACTACTAGTCACGAAAGCTAGCACCAGCTAGCTGGAGTTGTCCTTGCTTTAGCAAGTGAGGGGCTGGAATCCTCGAGATCGCCGCATCACGTGAAAACTTCATATGTAGGGGGGGCCGCCCCTCCCCCCCCCCCCCCCCGGTGGGTTCAACTCCCCCCTGGGACGCCTCTGGGACACCTCTCGGGCACCGCTTGTGGCATCCACTTTGGTTTAACTCCTCCGGGATGCGGTGCAACAGATTCAACAAGCTCACAGGTTCGTAAACACATCGGATGCATCGAATAGTGTGGCAAAGTCCAGCCACACTTCCTTAATTATCGGGGACTTCAATTCTAAGGTTGGCTGTGTCATTGCTGTTTGTGTGTCTTACATGTTCACAACGTTTTACCTCATGAGCATTTGCCTCACTCCGCTTGATGTCCCACCAGTCCGGATGCACCCCTGCTAGCTTTCGTCACCTACCCTCGGCCTCAAGTAACAAGACACGCAGACATGAAAAGAGACGACATATGATGCATAGCTTGAGGTCACGCGTAGGTTGGAGGCCACCGCTCTGAGGTTGCAGGCCATTAATGTGTAGCTTGCGGTGAGAAGTAGGTTGGAAGCCACCGTTAGTAGGTTGGACGACGACGACAACGACGACGACGACCTATTTCTTTCTTCGGGTTTTCCTCCGAACCGGTCTGCGACGTTTTTCTTAGTTTTTCTTTGTAGAAAACAGCGGCGTTCGAGGGCATACTGCGTTTTCGCTGGGTTCCCACTCTTGGCCTCCAGGTGTCCGAGCATGGTCTTCCGGTCTTTCCGTTCAGGTTCAAGTCGTGGTTTGGTGAAAGCGTCTCTCTGCAAGTTTGGCTCCTAGTAGCGATGCACTTGTTCCTAGTAGCATCCTTGCTCCTAGTAGTAAGGCCAGGAGCCCCTAGTAGCTTCTTGTTCCTAAACCACTTTCACTCCACTTTCTCCAGTAACTTCGGTCACTGCGAGCTAATCGACTTGACCACGAAACGACTCTTTTTTCACCGGCCCTGGCTTTTCAATTTGCTGTGCTTTAACGCGGAAAACTGCTGTTCTTCAGGTCATTTTCGGAGATGATGTTGTAAAGGAAAAGCGCTTTTTGTATTGGTTTCGGTTCCAGGAATGAAGTGTTGAAGGCTTCAGTCGCTGCGACACTGCCATGGAAGTATTTCTTACTGATTAACACGGCCACGATCTCGGCCTCGTTGGACATGACTTGGTCTCTCTGGAGATGTGGGGCTCCAGTGGAAGGCATGTTATCCTTCTTCCTGGGAAAGGTTTGTGGAACTCAATGCTTCTGGTTTCTTACATCTTTGAAATCGGTTCTTTACCTTTGCGACGGCTTCGCAGTACCGCTTTGGCTCACAAAACGTGCAGGATGTTGGGCTGATTGGTTTCAAAGCCTTTGGATATTTGCGATTTTCTATGGGATGTTTTTTTGGAGGAACCTGGCTTGGGAGCGCCGCTTACCAAGACAGTCTGGGATTGTCGTTGGCCTGGATGACTTTCAGTTTGCTGGCGTTGCTCACAGTTTCCAACACGTGCCACGGCGCAACACGGGCACGCTGAGGCCATTTCAGCACAGTGCAACATGCGCAATGGCCCCCAACCTGCTAGCGATGGCCTCCAATCTAATAGCTTTTTGTTACAAATAGCAAGAATGCCCCTAGTAGCGATGCCAGGAGCCCCTAGTAGCCTCCTACTAGTACAAACAATTTGGGTATCACCTAAACCTGCTGTGTGTGGTCACGCCACGTTTCAGAAGGACAAATGTCACAGGGAAATCCCTGTCGATCGCCTTTCTGGAAAGTGAGGAGTGCATGTTTACGCCGAGCCTTTTGTAAGGCCAACTGGCCTCGCCAACTGGCCAACCCGTCGTTTAACATGTCAAGAGGTGTTGCTTGTGAAACTTGCAGCCTTTGCAGCTGCATGTGACCCTGACAATGCAGCCTTTGCAGCTTTCGGAAACATCGACGAGAAATGTTGCGCAGTCCAACACGAGAAGCCTCGAAGTTCATTGAAAAGAACTGTTGCATGGCCAGTTCTCATTTTTCCAGTGTACCATGAGCAGCGGCCGGCTTTTGGTGGCTGAAAGCAAGCAAGCCGGGAGCTGAAAGAGGGAGAACTTGGACACGAAAGAGTGCAGCAATGCACAAAACGGCAGTCTAACTTAACAGTTGGTGCAAGAAGAGAAGAGAAAAGGAAAACAGTTTTGGCTTCTTGTTACTAGTAACAAGAATGCTACTAGTAGCGATGCCAGGAGCCCCTAGCCGCGTCCTTGCTCCTAGTAGCGATGCCCTTTGCTCCTAGTAGCTTCTTGTCACTTGTTAAGATTCCCTGAGAATCTAGGAGCGAAATGAATAGTGCGAGGGCTTCTTCCAAGCCCTGAGCTTTCCGTCAGGTAGCTAGGAAGCTTCTGGATCGAGTAGCAACCACACCTACTAGCGCCCCTCAAAAGAGTAAAAAAAGCGATCAACATGTATATCTTCATAAAAGGAAGAAACATGCGGACTATCCCGGCAAAAGACTCCAACAGTGTTGCCCTTGACATCTAGAGGTCTAAGGTCTAGAGGTGCAGAAGCAGAAGGTTTGGAGATCTGGACGTACTGGGCTCTAGAGAGGGGTAGAGATGCAGATAGGCCGCGAGGCCATGAGAACTACAAAGGTCTTGAAATCCAGAGAGATCTGGACTTCTGAGTCCCTGAAATCTAGCGCTAGCTCTCTAGTTCTACAAATCTTGTCTACAAATCTTGAGGTCCAAAGATATGAAGAGCTCTAGGTCTAGAAGCCTGGAATCCTACAGGTGTCAAGGTCTAGGGAGGTCTAGAGGTGTAGATGTCTTGAGGTGAGGAAAGGGCACATATGAGAGCACATTTGCTGCGGCCACGAAATCACTTCGAGGTTTACAAAGCGTTGCGCGAGCCACGGACGGCATCGCTACTAGGAGCAAGAAGCTACTAGTAGCTCCTGGCCGTACTACTAGGAGCAAGAAAGCTGCCAGCTCCTCACGCCTAACGAGAGCAGTCAGCGAAAGCGTCCGCCGGCCAGAGAGATTCTGCGAGCCTGCGCAACCAAAATGCACTTCGAAGATCTCAAGAGGCTCAGAATTAGCATTGTTAGCAGCGAATTGGCTAGAACCGAATTGTTAGTGACCACACTGCGTCGAGAGTATTCTTCAAGAGACGGCTCTGGCGTCAACGGCGTCCGTACCGCTGCCTTCTCGTTCGGCGTGAGGTGCGACCTCCATGGTGGAGGCGGGGAATACTGCTGAACGCCATCGCTACTCGGCGATGCCCTTTGCTCCTAGGAAACTAAAGAAAACGAAGGGATGGATACAGAACGCAGCACATCCAGGTTTTCTTGGTTGTTGGAAAGATTCTTTTCACACACACCCACCTATGAGGATTTTGAGTGCATCACATATGTGACATGTCCAAGTGGGCCAAGAATAGGAAGAGAGATGAACAAGGGAAACTCGGTCATACAGCTAAAGTATAAAGAGGCCCTTACGTATATTGTGCGTGTCATCCAAATTTAGGAAACCCTTTCGCAAGCGCCACCATTCAATTTCTATGCGACCGAATTTGCAAACTGTTTGTTGTAGAAACAAGAAGCTACTAGGGGCTCCTGACCTTACTACTAGTAACAAGTGCATCGCTA
>CAXAMN010024929.1:617815-628019 GCA_963970005.1 Durusdinium trenchii
CCTTACTACTAGTAACAAGTGCATCGCTACTAGGAGCAAGGACGCTATTAGTTTTGCTTCTTCGCCACCGGTGTTTGGGACCAGGTGTGCGCTACTGTGGGTCGCGTCAGGCGCCACATTTAGAAGTGTTGAATCCTGCCATCGATGCAGTCAGACTCGTTCCGTTGGGTCGATAAATCGAAAACCGTTCACTTTTGATTGTTTCGGTAGTTTTGAAGTAGTTCTGAAGTTGTCTTGAGAAAGCGTTGAGTTGGCTGCAAGCGTTTTGTGCGTCAGAGGCTTTGCTTGGGTGGTGACAGCCTCAATCCCTTCAGGGTTTCATGCAAGTTGTTTTGTTTAGAGTATGCACAGCACAAGTTCAGATGCGATGCATTTTAGATTCAGATTTTGATAGGTGTCCATTCAAGTGAAATTTCAGAAGTTGTTCTTTGCCAGGATGATCAGGTTTGAGAGATTCATATATGGCATGTGTATCATGTGTTTGGGAAATTTCGCCAGCCTTGAGCCTACAAACAACAAGGCGTCGATTTCTGCCATAACTGTGACATGTGTGCTATTAGCGCCCCAGTTGCAGCCACAGCGGCAGCTGGATAGCCGGCAAAGCTAGTCGGTTAGTCGTTCCTGATCCAACTTTGTAAATCGACTGTCCTCATTTCTTGCCTTCTTTTTCGGTCCTGCATTCCGAAGCCAGGCCCTGACAGCAACCCTGAGTTTGCTTTCTGGAATTGTCCATTGATCCAGTAATTTTTAGATTCACCTGCCTAGCTGGACAAATGCTTGGCGCTTAGTGCGCTAGTGGATCGTGTGTGTGGTAGAAGTTAGCCGAACTTGTGTGAGCAACGCCATTTGCTTGAAGCTCATGCATTCATGGCGAGGAAAAGCATCGTGGCTTGGGCCACTCAACAGTGGTAGCGGAGCCCAGCGATGGGCGGGGCTTCTGAAGAAACTTGTTTCGCCATCTTAGCCCTGAGGCTGCTGACCACCACTTGATGTCCGAGGTTTCTTCGAAGGTTCTACCAGGTGACCTCTTGGTAAAGATCTGCATCATTGAGCCCCTTGCCAGCTCACTTTGCTGGGACGTGTGTTTTTTTTGGCGCGGCTCGCCGGCAGGGGCTTCACGTGGAACAGGTGCTACACCATCGAGTTCCTCACCGCAGCACACACCTTGCCCGCGCCCTGCTAGCACTCCTGCGCCGGGAGGCTCGGGAAGTGTGGACTTCTGCCTGGGCCCGGCCGGAGAAGCAGCGCACTAGAGTACCAGCGATCTCTCACTTTGGCTGGTTGAAGCCGAGGGAAGGTTTTCTCCTAAACCCCATTGGGGGGCAAATCATTCGGCAGATGATTGGTGCCATTTCGTTTCCGCTCACCTCGCACTTGCTACCTCCAGTTGCACAGCTGCTCGCAGCTCCCAGTGCCAAACCGCAGCCTGTGATCTGGCCTTTTTCAACCTGATTTTTGCTGATGGGCGTCAGCAAACTTAGTCGCAACTGGAGACATTCACTGGGGCCAGGTAATCTCTAATTCCACAGGCCTATTTGTGAGCCTCAACCTGCCTGGCTTCGCTCTCCGCCGACTTCTTGAACAGGCCAGGACACGGTGGAAGAGACTTGAGTAGAGACAGGTCATAAGACGATCGCCACCATCGAGTGGAGCAAGGTGCGCTTGAAGCCACTTTGCGCCGCCATGACCGAGTGTAACAAATAAGTTCTTCACAAATAAGAAGGAAAAAATGACAAGGCCTAGAACTACTACTAGTCGCAAGAAGCTACGAGTAGCAAAGCAAGGGCATTACTAGTAGTAACGCTTGTTCCTAGTAGCTTTCCTTGTTAGTCGTAGCGATGCCCTTGTTACTAGTAGCTTCTAGCTACCAGTAGTAATGCCCTTGCTACTAGTAGAAGGCCTGTAAGTGACCAGTCCTGGACACTGGACCTTTTTTTTGGCACCAGCGGGTCAGCCAGAGGCTGAAGGTGCTCACGGGCCGATTTCGTGATCTGCGTGATACTGAGATTGCCATCCCGTGATCGTTCAGATGGGCTTCCCCGACCTCACAAGTGCAATCGTTTGGGGCGATGATGCTGATGGTGGAGGCTGGGCTGGGAAGATGAGGGCTACGAGGTCTTCAAGTCAGACACCCTTGACCCTTGATGGTCGTCCCTGACAGTTGCCGGTCAACGAGGGCAAAGCTAGCCATTTGCTTAGACCTTTCAAGCAGCTAGAAGCTACTAGTAACAAGGGCATCTAACAAGGAAAGCTACTAGGAACAGGCATTACTACTAGTAGCAAGGACGCTACTAGTGGCTCCTGGCCTCACTAGCAAGGATAGCAAAAGGGGCAGCCAAAAGTGCCGCCAGACGTCCTGTGGCGACCGTCCTTAGGACCGTCCAAGATGACGTCCGAGCGAAGGGGAAAGAGGAAAAGAAAGCGACGCTTCGTCTTACTACTAGGAACAAGAGCAAAGGGCATCGCTACTAGGAGCAAGGACGCTACTAGGAAGCGCGCAAGTTCTGGGCTACGCTTGATGCCGCGCACGCTCAGCTCCCTTCAATGCTTCGCCATCGGCTTCCCTACAAGTTTCTGACGACCGGCAAAAGCCACATTTTGGTGAATGTGTCGCAGGGCTTGATGAGTTTTCATCAGGGCCGACCGTGAACATATTCTTGGAGCACCAGATCAGCCGGCTCTGTCGCCTTAAAAGGTTGAAAAAAAAAGAGGTGAGCTTGGACAACTTACTTGGTGGCCAGTCGGACATTTGGGGACAGCTTGAAGAATCAGAATCAGACGGCAACGCTGGCTCTTTTGCTTGGTAGAAGCCATCAAGAGAGGACTGCAACCTACTAGCAAATGATGAAAGCAAGCTTTTCAGTTGGACGCCGGTCGCGACCTCTCCGCGATGGATCAGAAGTCACCGACTCTTCGGCTGTGGATTTCAGAAATGTGTAGGTGCTGCAACTTCGCGGTTGGTAGCGAATAGTTGATACTTGAATTAGCTTGCCTCAGCTGGGTCAAGACGCATTGGCAATAGCCGCCCCAAAGCATCTTCCTGACAGAGATGAGTTCGATCAATGGGTGGAGAGCTTTGTTGATGGCCCTCTTCGCAATCGAGAACTTCTCACAATGATGCCTTCGGGAGCGCTTTCACTGGACTTGAGTTTGAAGGACTGCTCTTTTTTCGGTTTGGTCCATCGACCCATCCCTTTCTAATCATCCTCGACATTCAATTCACCTTTGGAGCATCCAGGAGTCAAATCTGCAAGGCTAAGATTTCGCAAAGCTGCCACCAGTCAAAGGATACTTGCACTGCAAACATTCACCAACCGGTCATGACAAAACTCACCAGCCCAAGGAGTCGTTGGCACGCTAGATGTGCTCAGTGATGACAGGCACCGTATGCGCAGGACACAGTGGCCTGCAAGATAGGAGCGTCCTTGCTCCTAGTAGCGACGCCCTTCCTCCTGCAAGACAATGCGACTCAACTGCCCGGAATTCTGGCAGGCCCTCAAGCCAGTCGCCATTGGCCCAGCGGCTTCCGGCTTTCTGGGCCGGAAAAAACATGCTCATGTGCCTTTTTAAGATCAGTGCGCAGCACAGCTTTGTGAAAAGTACAGCGGACACGCAGCGCTGCAGGTGTGAAACGTCATGGCAATTGCTTGCATCTCACGCTGTGCCCAGATCCATGTCTAGCCGCTAGCCTCCTTTTCCCCACTTGTGGCGGCATTCAGCCCATCACTCACGGCTTGTGCCACTACTTTGCCTCTCCCGTTTGCAGGCGCATCCTTGTTTGCAACCTTTTCTTTACGAGAAATCATTTTGGGCAGAAGACGCTACTACTAGCCCCTGGCCATACTTACTACTAGGAACAAGAACGCTACTAGGAGGAAAGGTTCAAAGGGCATCGCTGCTAGGAGCAAGGACGCCACTAGTAGCTCCTGGCCTTACTGCTAGGAACAAACAGCTATTTGAGCCACCGAGGTGTCGATCCCGCTGCTTTTGTTCACGTTGGGTGGATCTATGCAACCCCACGTGCGCCGACGTGATCGAATGTGTTTCATGAATTTCACTTATGTTTCAGATGTTTTGTGTGTTTAAGTAAGCACTGCTTGGTTCCGCACGCACTTCTCATTTAGCATTTCTTTGCAACAAAAGCCTGTTTTGAAGATCACGTTGAAGCCAGAACCCGGCACTTGCCCACATTTATCGGAAGAAAGTCACATTGCATCAGAATCAACGCAAGATAAAGCTGATGCGGAACGGGTTTATTACAGCTTCTTGTGTTGAGCTACAAATCCTTTTGCCGCGGGATTTTTCGCCGCAAGCTAGGAAAGACTTGGACGCAACACAAACCCCCCCTAAAGTCAAGCCTTCCGAAAGTTGCAGCCGCAAAGCAGAAGTTGTTGCGTTCCCTTTCAACACGCAAGGGTGAGCTCTCGTGTTAGGTTGCGGGGTGCATTTTTTTCTTGAAAACAAAAACAGCCCCGAATCGTTGGCGAATGTCCGCACTGAGTCCCTATATGGAAGTGTCCGGCTCTCGCAAGCACAGGGCATCGCGTCCCCAATCTGAGTTTTGCGCGAAACTTTTCTCCGCAAGTCTTCGGGTGCGACGCAAGAATGTAAAAGAAAATATGTCCTAGTGTCCAGCATCCATGGGTGTCACACGAGACCTTGCCTCAATTGTTTCTCACCGGAGTGTTGAGCACACGTGTCACACTGTCCAAATTCCGGGCCCGCCCCCAACCAGTTTATGTTGGGTTCTCTCTTAGGAAGGAAGAAGCTGCCCACCGTCTGTGACCGCGCTGATGAATCCTCCTGTTGTTGTCCTCTTCTCCTTCTTCTGGTGCGTAGCTTGGCCACGGCTGCCAGCCACACCTTGCCCTCCTGTTTGTTTTGCGTCAGCTGTCTATTCCTCTTCAGCGCAATCAAAGGGCCCAACGCGGGAAACTATTGCGCACACGCAAGTCTCGTGTGGTCTTCCTTGTCCTGCTGTTGTCCTCTTCTTGCAGGGTTCTCTTCTTCGCTTGTCGCCATTTTTCCAGTCCTGTCGTCCTCATGTCTGTTGTCCTGCTGCGGTCGCGCTGTGTACGTTGCTTTCCAAGGCAGGGGCTGAGGGCTGCGGCGCCCGCAACAAGTCGTGAAAACTAAGCTGCTCGGGGTCTACGCTGGTAGAATTTTTGTAAACTTGTTTTTTCAATGTTCTTGGTGCTTGCAGTGCGCTTGCAGATGGGATGGGCCACTGGCATTGGCGCGGCGTGTGGCATGTTCTCGATTTTGGTCCAGGCTGGCCCTCGTTGAGCGAAACGAGCCAAGACCAAAGATAGCCCGAAAGCACAGCAGGAGATGACAGAAGGTAACGATGAGGATGAGCTAGGGTTGAAGATGATGTTGATAATGATGATGGTAGTGGTGGTGATAATAGGGACGAGGATCACAACGGCTAATGCTAAGCCTCGTCGACACTGCCAATCATCCCGCTCCGCCGCTCCCCAGCCGAATTTGCACCACGCGTGCTTTCCTTCCCCCAATGACACGAACTCACACAAACGCGCTTTCCACCGAGGCTGCGCAAAAACCCACCGCAGCCACGCAAAACCGCGCGCCACAGCGATGTCACAGACGTAGTTTAAACACATCCCACACTACATTTGCGCTACAAAGTTGCCAGTTCTAAGGCCACATCTTGTAGACTTTTCTTCCTGCGCGCCTTTGCACCCACAGCTCCCAGACGCTGCTGCCCGTGGTATATATAACTTGTACTTACAAGTGCCCAGTTCTCAAGCCGAAGGTCCCAGAAGCTGCACTAAATTTCTACGACCATGTCGACAACAGTTACACACTTAAGCAACCTCCACCTTCAAATTTTCAGCGACAGTTACACGCTCTGGCAACCTCGAAATTCGTTTCAACGACAGTTACACACTGGCAACCTCCACCTTTGTGTTCGACGACGGTTACACACACATTTGGCAACCTCCGCCGCCGTTTCGACGTTCCCGCAGAGTCGGGTTTCGTGAGCGTACCCCCACACCTGTGTTTCAATACTTGTATCAAAAAAACACGTATTTATGGTGTTATGATATGCCCGGTGTTGCCCTTGCATCTGTACACTTGAAGATGATGACCCTTGACGATCATATCAACCACCTGCGTCTGCGCAACTTCTCATGGTGAAAACGGTGATGATGATGATGATGACAACAATGACAGTGATGCTGATGGAGATGACAGTGCTGCGGTTGGCGATGGCAATGACAGTGATGATGGTGATGGCGCTGATAGTGTTTACGATGATGTTGATAATGACGGTGCGGATGATAGATCATCAAGAAAACGATCCTGAATGTTGTTCTTTTGATGATAGCAAAAGGACAGTTAGACAGTTTATTGGAATACTTCTATTCCAGCCTCCGGTGGTCCTCCCAGACCGTTCGGAACCTGACAGCGCCTTCAGGTTGACCAGAGGCTGGCAGCCTTCGCCGTTTTCCTTGCCTGGGGCTCAATGCGACTGATAAGGTGGTTTGGAAGCCAATTTTGCAACCCAATAGCGAAAAGTAGCTAACATGTTACTTGCAAACACACTGTTTCTCTCACATACGAAGTTGCCTCTGGCACTACCCACGCAGAAAGCTATGGACCTTGCTGTTTTTAATTGTTCAGCTGGTCTCCAGCCAAAAGCTGCGAGCTCCCTCAAGCGCCTAGCCGGAAGCGCCAAACCAAAAGCACTTGCACTTGGCCTGTATTGTCCAGCGCCCGCCTCCAGTAAAGCTTGGCAAACATTCAAAGGAGAGCCATTTAATTTTGGAAGTTTTTCTGTTCTTTTTTGGCGTTTTTTTGTTTTTCGTGGCTTCTGGCTTTTGTGGCTTTTCGCTTTCATGGCTTCTGTGGCTTCCGTGGCTTTTGGCTTTCGTGGCTTCTGTGGCTTTTGGCTTTCGTTGCTTTTGTGGCTTTTGGTTTCTTGGCCTATCCATCTATCTGTCTATATCTATCTATCTACCTATCTTTCTTTCTGTCTGTCTGTCTTTCTTTCTTTCCTTTTGGCAGCTGTTCTCCTTTGTCTTTTTGCATTTGCTTTTCCTGTTGTTTGCGTTGCAGAGACGAAACCAAACAAGGAAGCAAGCAAGCAAGGAAGCAAGCAAGCAAGCACGAGCTGCATACCTTTGGATCTGGTGTGCTGCTGGGGGGGCGCTGCGCCCCTCCCCAACCCCCCCGGCGCAACGAAATCTGCACTTCATCTCCGACACCGCGCTTGCCACGAAATCAATATTTTAAGGGGAATTCCCGAGCGCAAAAGTTTCTAACCAAGCAAACATGCCTCCTGCGCTAGTTCTCTTTCTCTTTGCTGTTTCTTTGCTGTTTCTCTGTTTTTTCTTTCTTTCTTTCTTTCTTTCTTTCGTTCTTTCTTTCTGTTTTTCTTTCTTTCTTTCTTTCTTTTTCGCAGCTGTTCTCCTTTCTCTTTTTGCTTTTGCTTTTCCTTTTGTTTGCTTTGCAGAGACGAAACCAAACAAGCAAGCAAGCAAGGTTCGCTGCGCCCCCCCCAACCCCTCCGCGCCACGAAATCTGCACTTCATCCCCGACACTCCCCAGTGCAAAATTTTCTAACCAAGCAAAAATGCCTCTTCTATCTATCGATCGATCGAGCGATCGATCGATCGATCCATTTATCTTTCTATCTGTCTATCTGCAGTTCAACATCCACAAAGTATTACACCTGCCACCAAATCTGCACTTCAAGGTCGACAAAGTCCTGCACCTGCCACCAACTCTACACTTCCACATCCACAAAGTCCTGCATCTGCCACGAAATCTGCACTTCAAGGTCCATAAAAGTCCTGCGCCTGCCACGAAACACGAAAAAACAAAAAAGAATCAAAGAAAAACATCAAAATTAAGTCGCGGCCCAAATCCAAGCGATGGTGACCCCTCCCTGATCCGTCCGATTCCAACGATTGCTTTGCTTTCAACACTCTTCTCCATTTTGCGAGGCGTCGAACCGCGAAGCACCCCGGGCGCAATACACCCCGTGATGTCAAGACTTCCAAAGGGGCACATTCCTGAGCTAGTCCAGCGTTTGTTGCAAACCATGGTTTGAGCGCATACCTTAGTGTCGTTCTTTGATTTGCAAGAATCCGCGTTATTAAGTTAAACAGTTAAACTAATAGCGATGGCCTCCAACCTAATAGTTTCTTGCTCGTAGTAGTGATGCCAGGAGCTCCGTTCGTAGCGTCCTTGCTCCTAGTAGCGATGCCCTTTGCTCCTAGTAGCAATGGAACCTACTAGCGATGGCCTCCAACTTCACAAAGTCGAAGCCTTTGCGTCGTTTCAGCATTTGCTTTCGATGTCGTAAAAGTCGAGGTCGTCACAAACACTCACACCGCCACAGGCATCGCCAAGCTTTGCCAGAAGCTTTCCACAAGCAGAACTCTGATTGCAAGACGAATTATCTCCAGGCACGCAGGCAAAGCGGCCTCATGCCCAGATCACATTCGTTTGAAACAATGCCCGGTAAGGCGGCAGATCTCTTCTTGGCCCTGCCTTCTTAGGATTGGTTTCCTGAAACATGCGCTGTAACCATTGCAGCGGTGGCGTTTTTTGCGGGGTTTGAGCATCGCGACAACATGTAGCTCACAGAATAATCTATCATGCATTCATCATGTAATCTTGAATCTGCAGGAATGCTTGCCCAAATGCCACACATCTTGACTTAAAAAGCATTCTCACACTGACCCTGAGAAATGCTGCGGGAAGGTGAAGAAAGCACATTGAGCAACAAATCAAGACACCACCTGACAAGGTCTCGAAATGTTCAATCAGAAAGAGCAAGCCGCAAGTCCATCCAAAGGAATTGTATGATTCCAGACAACAAAGAGCTCCATAGTTCCATATGGGTTTCCAAGGTCAAGGGCTCAAAATATCGCTTTTCCAGAACGTATCTTTTGTTCCGGGGGACTTAAGCTACTAGCTAGCTATTGCTAGCTACTGGACGCTGGATAGATCAAGGAAGCTCCCCCGGTTCTTCTTCTTTTTTCCTTCTTCTCCTCCTTCTTCTTCTGCTTTGGCTCGAATAGACTCACAATCCCACAATGCGCGACTGACATTCTTCTTTGGTTGTGAGGATGCGACACCTGTTACGAAGCTTTCCTCCTCCAACGGCGGTCTGATTGGAGCCCAAAACAATCAACTACCAGTGCGGCGCGCACATGCAATTAGGTCTTTAGGCCATTGCTAGTAGGTTGGAGGCCATTTCTATTAGGTTCCTTTTGCTAGTAGGAACAAGAAGCTACTAGGGGCTCCTGGCCTCGCTACTAGGAGCAAGGAAGCTACTAGGAGCTTTCGTTTGCTACCGGTTACTTTTGCGCCTTTACGTGGGGGAAAAGAGTTCCTTTTGCTTGATTGGCTTTGACCGTGCTCCTACCCCCTCTCACCTGTCCAACACCAGCGGCCCAGATAACCGGTTGAAGGTATTAAGAACCTTTGGAATTTTAGAGGGGTTTAATTCGGATGAGTCAGTAGAGGTCATCGTCTTGCCTTCCTTTGTTACTAGTAGCGTCCTCTTGCTCCTAGTAGTATGGCCAGGAGCCCCTAGTAACGTCCTTGTTCCCAATAGCGATGCCCTTTGTTGCTAGTAGCTTGCTTGTTTTCTCTTCTTTTTTGTTTCCTTTTACTTTGCAACAAGAGTGGTCGCCACGGTCTAGAGGCATCAAGCGCCGAGGTGTCCTTCTCATCTGCCCTGGCGGCACAACAGTTGATGACCTTTGTCTTGGCCGCAGCCGCATGCCAAGGGCCAAAGGTTGCCAAACCGTTAAAAAATGATGAAGAGTGTTATGTATAGACCCCAAAAATATAGGTAAAAGTAGATCCCCACTAAAGATGTATTGGAAACCGTTTCTGTCTATTTGGGGGCCACTATAGGCTGAATACGTCAAAATCTACTGCTTGCGGCAAATCAAAGCAAGGTGGCAACGTGTTTGACCACGTTAAATGCCAAGCGGCGTGTGTGCAATCCCAGTGAGCAGGTGCGACATGACATTTGGACACACTGAAAATTATTAGATTTCAACAAACACTAGTAGGTTGGACTCCATTGCTATTAAAAAGGTTGCAGGCCATCGCTTATAAGTTGGAGGCCATCGCTCTGAGGTTGGAGGCCATCGCCGGTAAGTTGGAGGCCATCGCTAGTAGGCTGGAGGCCATCGCTAGTAGGTTGGAGGCCATT
>CAXAMN010024929.1:629338-691063 GCA_963970005.1 Durusdinium trenchii
AAGTCGCCAGTTCTCAGCTTCCAGCTCCACAGATTGCTCCGCATACTTCAGTTGCACTCGAAACTCGCCAGTTCTCAGCTTCCAGCTCCACAGCTACTCCGCGTACTAAAGTTGTACTACAAAGTCGCCAGTTCTCAGCTTCCAGCTCCACACATTCCTCCGCGTACTAAAGTTGTACTAGAAACTCGCCAGTTCTCAGCTTCCAGCTCCACAGCTACTCCGCGCACTAAAGTTGCACTACAAAGTCGCCAGTTCTCAGCTTTCAGCTCCGCAGATTGCTCCGCGCACTAAAGTTGTACTACAAAGTCGCCAGTGCTCATCTTCCAGCTCCCCAGAAACTCCGCGTGCTAAAAGTTGTACTACCAAGTCGCCAGTTCTCATCTTCCAGCTCCCCAGCTACTCCGCGTACTAAAGTTGTACTACAAAGTCGCCAGTTCTCAGCTTCCAGCTCCACAGATTGCTCCGCATACTAAAGTTGCACTACCAAGTCGCCAGTTCTCAGCTTCCAGCTCCACAGCTACTCCGCGTACTAAAGTTGCACTACAAAGTCGCCAGTTCTCAGCTTCCAGCTCCACAGATTGCTCCGCGCACTAAAGTTGTACTACAAAGTCGCCAGTTCTCAGCTTCCAGCTCCCCAGCTACTCCGCGCACTACAGTTGTACTACCAAGTCGCTAGTTCTCATCTTCCAGCTCCCCAGCTAGTCCGCGTACTGAAGTTGTACTACAAAGTCGCCAGTTCTCATCTTCCAACTCGCCAGATACTCCGCGTACTACAAAGTCGCCAGTTCTCATCTTCCCTCTCCCCAGCTACTCCGCGTACTAACGTTGCACTACCAAGTCGCCAGTTCTCATCTTCCAGCTACTTCGCGTACTAAAGTTGTACTACAAAGTCGCCAGTTCTCAGCTTCCAGCTCCACAGATTGCTCCGCGTAGTAAAGTTGTACTAGAAAGTCGCCAGTTCTCAGCTTCCACCAGACAACGGAGCGAGATCTATTGCAATTTACAATAAAGACAGCGCCGCAGCCGACCAGCGGCGACCACAGCCGACCACCGGCGACAACGCAACCGCCAGACCCTCTAAGAGAGCGAGCTCTACTGCAATTCGCAATAAGAAAGCGCCGCAGCCGACCAGCGGCGACCACAGCCGACCACCGGCGACAACGCAACCGCCAGACCCTCTAAGAGAGCGAGATCTACTGCAATTCACAATAAGACAGCGCCGCAGCCGACCAGCGGCGACCACAGCCGACCACCGGCGACAACGCAACCGCCAGACCTTCTAAGGGAGCGAGATCTACTGCAATTCACAATAAGACAGCGTGCGACAAGACCCTCTAAGAGAGCGAGATCTACTGCAATTCACAATAAGACAGCGCGCGACAGTCTCTGTGTGTGTTGTCTCGGTGTGTGTGGTCTCTGTGTGTGTTGTCTCGGTGTGTGTGGTCTCTGTGTGTGTTGTCTCGGTGTGTGTTGTCTCGGTGTGTATTGTCTCGGTGTGTGTTGTCTCTGTGTGTGTGTGGTCTCGGCGTGTGTTGTCTCGGTGTGTGTTGTCTCTGTGTGTGTGGTCCCGGTGTGTGTTGTCTCGGTGTGCGTGTTGTCTCTGTGTGTGTTGTCTCGGTGTGTGTTGTCTCTGTGTGTGTTGTCTCTGTGCGTGTTGTCTCTTGGAGGCGCGGGAGGCGGGAGGCGGGCTCGGGAGAAGCGGGATGAGACATAGAAAAGAAGAACCCCACACTAAGATGTGGGGAAAAACAATTTGCTTTTGAGTTACTAATGGCTAGGGCCTCCAACCTACTAGCGATGGCCTCCAAACTACTAGCGACGGCCTTCAACCTAAGAGCGCTTGAGGCAGCGAGCTGAATGGAGCTCTGGAAGACATCCACCCGAGCAGAAGTTTTTTCGCTTGCCATCCTCATGGCGGGGAGAAGCTCGTTGACCTACCTATTAGGTTGGAGGCCATTGCTATTGGAGGCAATCTAGCTTTCCTGCATCCCATGTTCGGCTACCTCACAGCCTACCCCCTCCGTTTAACATTGCTCTTGATTGTGTGAAACGATCTTGTCGAAAAAGAAGAACCGAGAAGTTTTTCGTTACGATCAGCTTTTGCCAGGTGTCCTTTCAATCGGGTGGATTTCCAACGTCGCCTGGCAAAGCAAAAGGCTTGTTCAGTTGGCTTCAAACTTGATTAACTTAAATACAATCGATGGCCTCCAACCTACTAGCGAACTAGCGACGGTCTTGGCTCGGCCGTTCCCAGTCAAGGTGTGTTGGGGGCGAAAATTTCATCAGGCGCACTTTTTTCACTGTGGCCAAAAGAAGCTCTCAAGTTCTGAAGTTCGGTTCTTTTTCTAACAAGTGCCACGCTAGTAGTAACAAGTGCCTTACTAGTAGCAACAAAAAGCTTCTTGTTACTACCAGTAAGGCACTTGTTACTAGAAGCGTGGCACTTGTTACTACTAGCTTCTTGTTACTCGAGTTCTGAAGTTCGGTTCTTTTTCTGTTACCTTCTTTGTATTCTAGTAGCTTCTTGTTACCTTCTTTGTTTTACTTTGTTTCACATTGTCTCCGTTTATTAAAGCCGGCAAATGTGCTGCAGCGGGGTGGGCCCAAAGGCTCCGGGCTGGGAAGGACTGCTCATGAAGACCGCCTTACGCTACAACCTGTGGTGTGTGTGAAGGGCAACTAGAAGTTCTAACCGAGCCCCTTTTTGAAAGACATCAAGCAGGCCAAAAAGACTGGCCGAATTTGCGGGTGAGCCCAACGATTTAGATTGGAAGACCACCCAGGGGCAGCCGTGTGGGCACACTGGGTTGATGGCCGCCATGCCGGGCTGCCTCTCTCAGTGTGAGATGAGCAGATGGCCAGCAAAGGACCACGGCCGGACTATGGAGGGGCTTGGGCGATGAGGGATTCCTCTAAGCGGCGTGTGGTGGCGCTCGCCAGGGAAACCAGACTGGGGGGAGACCATCGCCAAGGAGATTGGAGGGCAGTCGAGAGGATCAACATTGTGACGAAAGGTCGAGAAGGGCATCACCTTAGGACGATCATGGACGAATTCCTTCGGACTCCTGGATTCCAACAGGCGTTCCTGACTGAGAGGGTCCGCCGAAGGTTGGAAGCACCCCCAAGAAGGATGAGTGAGGTGGACCAAGGCCAAAAGGTGACGATCAGGCAACACATCCAAGACCGGAAGAAGGTCTTCGACTTTCAAAGCCAGGGGCTATGGAGCACTCAGGATTGGTCGGAGTGGCGCCAGTGGCCTGGCACGTGATCTTTGACCGGCGCAATGGAAGGCGCGGAGGGCATTTGCCGTGGGTTTGGTATGGCTACACCGTCTTCATGACGGCGACATAGTGGAAGGGGCTTGGGCAGGTCCCCGCATTGGGGATTGATTTTGGGGCCAAAGAGCCCTGTAGCACACATACCCGAAAGTCAGCGTAGGACGCAGAGTGTGGTTTGTGTGACGGGCAAGTGTGCCAATCGAGGGGTGTGAACCGAAGCCCGTTTTTCAAAGGCATCAAGCAGGCCAAAAGGATTGGCCGAACCTGCGGAATCAGCCCGCTCTTGTCTTTTTCAACCTAATTGCAAAAGGAACCTGATAGCAATCAATGGCATCCAATCTAATAGCGGGCCTCCGTCATGCTTGTTTTTCATGCTCATGCTTCTACCACACTTGCCTTTACACGCTTTGATCCACCGGCTCGAATAACAGAGCCGCTCCGGGCAGCATCGCTTTGCACTCCCGCGTTGCCCCCTGGTGTTCCCGGAAATGGTCGAGGATATCCCAGCCTCGGGCGCAGGAACTTCAACAACCTCGAGTTCATCGCGCTTGTAAAAAACTTGATGGGCGGCCTCGACTTCTACCACGAAGAGCAACCGCAAGGGCTCCCCTTCGATCACGTGGCATGACAACAGGGTTCCCGTGGGCTACTTTCAATGACTGCGAGCCACTGAAAAAGGACAAGCTGAACGCAAGCGAAGCTTCCAGGCGTATAGGACTGGAGACTCGAGAGATCTTTTCAGTCGGGACAAGGTGGCTATAGCCGATACAGGGAGGATGCGGAAAACAAGGGCAAGGAGGTGCGCCAACGCGTTTAACGCCTCAACCTCCTTGCTGTGGAGCTCTACGCTGGCTTTACACTGCAAGGCTCTCCCAGGCCTCCTCCGCGCGAGGCGGCAGACGTCACAGTTGGGGCCCCAACTATGCCTCCGCGACATCGCCCTGGGACATCTTCAAGGGAAGGTGAAGGAGGATGACGAATGGGACGATTGGGGCCTGGTCGCTTGGTGGGCGGCGCTCGTCATTTGGAACGATGACTGGTTTTGGCAAGGCTCAACGAGCCATACGAGCCACCCAACTCGTGAAGAAGTTCTAATTCAAAGCTGGGCTTCATCCAAAGCACGGTCTTGAGCGGAATCTTGGCCGATGTTCACGGCCAAGTCCGTTCAATGCAGAGCGCGCAGCCCAAACGCAAATGCGTTTTCCTCCTCGAAACATTTTGGTGTGTGAAAGCTCGTGCAGAGCTGAGCCACAAAGCGGCGGCGGCATCACAAGTTCACCAACAAGTGTCGCGTTTTTGCCGCACAGTGTTGGCTTTAGAAGCATGAGCCTTTTCCATGCGCCACGCCAACACAACAAAAATACGTCGGCGTAGCGTATATTATGCGCCCACATATCCGCAAGCGCGACAACGCCAGCGCCAGCAAGCACCCGCAGACCTGGTTGGGAACCTGGCCTGGAGCCCGCCAGCGGGCAAGCGCAACAACACAACCCGAGTGCAGCATCTCAGCACGACAACCTGTCAGCATGTTAGCGTGACCCCTGCCAAGGCCCCAGCATAACAATTTGCCAGCATGACGCCACACAAGATTATCAGAGTGACACCAACGACATGCGTTGGCGCTTTCACTCCGTTAATGCGTTTCAGACAGTGAAATTTTAGAGCACAATTTTTGGTTTTTTGTTTTCCTGGCGGTGAATAATTTTGCAATTGTCGCTTGGTCTTGTGTGCGTTGTTTTTTTGGTTCCAGCCTGGACGTCCTCCATGTTGAAAGTTCAACCATTCAGACACCCGTCATATCCGAACTTTGTAGCCAGTCCCCAGAAAGAGTGCCAATTAGATGAGTACCGATTAGATGCGCCCTGCAGGACAGCTTTGAAACTTACCCCGGTGAAGCAGAGTTGGTTAAAGAACCAAGCGCCAGCCATTCCCAGAGAAAAACCAACCAGCAAGAAACCTTTGAAAAGTTGCGCTACCAATTTCCAAAGCATCAGGACTCAGGTTGAAAGATGGCACAATGGCCGTTTGATTTCACGGTGTGATCATCTCTGCAGGTGGCCGGCCGGTGTTTCTGCTTGATTGACCCAACACTCAGGACTGACAACGTGTTTTGCAAAGACTGCCGTTTTTGGCTTCGCACAGTGGAAGGTTAATGCAAATCCGACAGCTTTTGAATGCCGTCACTGCACTTCATGTGAAACTTGGTTAAGCATGAGTCGGACAAGGAAATGCACGAGGTGCCACCAGGTTTTCACCAATGGAACTGAGAGAAACCATGCAAGACCACCCAGCGAACAATTTGCACAAAGAAGCTCAGAGAGCTGGGAAAACAAAGCCAACAGAAGATGTTGTTGGATGTCCAATGTTTTCAGTAGAGATGGCCTAGGTCTGGAGTCTGGAGGAGCAGATTTGCAAATTCACGCCAGGAACAAAGGTCTTTTGGCAAAGTTTTTTCTGGACGCCTACGAAGGTCCGCCTGAGCCTCAAATGTTCACTTCGCCTCTAAGGTGGTGTGAGGACGCTACAAACGGAGCAAGGATGCTACTAGGGGCTCCTGGCCTTACTACTAGTAACACGTGCATCGCTACTAGGAACAAGAATCGCAAAAACAGCTATCAGAATCTTCTTTTGAGCTACTGATCGAGATGGCCTCCAACCTACTGGCGAAGGCCTCCAACCTAAGAGGAATGGCCTCCAACCTACTAGCAATGACCTCCAACCTGAGAGCGATGGTCTCCAACCCACTAGCGATGTGGAGCATCAAGCCCTTGACGAACTCGTTCCTGGACGAGTGACGAGTCACAGCCCATGCAGTCCTTTACGAGCACCCGTGCGATCGATGAGAGAAGAAACGCGTGAAAATGCGCGCGCTAAAATGCGTCTTTGAGCTTCAATTTTAACGCAAAAGCTGTAGACTGAACCATGAGCGCAAGTCAATTCAATATGAAGTGCAAAAGGAGACTTAAAAGTCGGTTCAATCCATGTTTGCCAATCAGTGATGTTTTCCACAAATCTATGACCCAAATGAATAGCGCACGCGCTTCTTTAAGGAAGCATGAGCTATCCTGCATCCTAGATGAGAGCTAACTTGTCGCCCTGACTGAATTAAGTAGGCGCCTACTTAACTTGGAGGCAGGGCGGGCTTGAGAAAAAGAGTTGAAACGTGATTTCGGGCCTCGCCCTGAAAAGGCTGTTTACAGAGCTGATCGAGCAAAAGACAGGAGCCGTGAAAAACTCTTCTCCCAATTGCCATCCATTCGAATACGGACAACAACCTGTCCCGTTGGTCGGCTACGGCATCCTTCACGTGTGTCAATTCGTCGTACAAGTAGTCGGGTCCACGACGTTTGTTTCTTAGATAGTGGCCACATGTCAAACAGCTACTAGCTACTAGTAGCTTCTTGTTAGTAGTAATGAGATGCTTAACAAGCTGGGCCAGACTGAGCACAACTTCCACCACTGTCCCACTTACACGTGACATTTGTTGGTGCTCACATTCAAGAATGGTTCTGCTACAGCTGAGGCATGGCGGCTTCCGAGACACGCGCAGCCACACTATGCAAGAGCCGGAAAGCCCAGACACGAAGCAGCCAGAACCAAACACGGCAGAATGAAACCAACCACGCCACATGGAGTAGCAACTAAATATAGTCTTAGAAACAAGTGCCTTACTAGTAGTAACAAGAAGCTAGTAGAAACAAGTGCCTTACTACTAGCAACAAGAATTTAATTAGAATTGTAATTACAAGCTTCTTGTTACTACTAGTAAGGCACCTGTTACTACTTGCGATGCACTTGTTACTACAAGCTTCTTGTTACTACCAGTAAGGCACCTGTTACTAGTCTTAGAAATCGAGTTGTGACTTGCAGCCGGTTCGATCGAGTCACATGTTGGCATGTGCACTTACCTTGAGCCACGGCTCGCCTCAAGAAAAGCGCGCTGCTAACGCGCAGCATAGTTTCAGCTTGCCCAGAAGCTGACCATTTTCGTTGCAAACCCATAGGGCCACCTATCTCCATGCACTCTTGGGGGCTTCAACCACTACCCGTTTGGGGGCGTTGCATTGATAGTGGAGCGCTCTCTCCAGCGCTGTTGACGTGGTCTTTGGCAAGCCCTGCTTCGCCTGGAGCCAACGACGAGCGGGCAGACGTCCTTGAGAACAAGGTTTAGCACTGGAAAAGCATCCCTGGAAAGAGAAGAGCCTCATTTGTGGTCAGCCAGGAGCCCATAGTAGCGTCCTTGCTCCTAGTAACGATGCCAGGAGCCCCTAGTAGCATCCTTGCTCCCAGGAACCCCTAGTAGCGTCCTTGCTCCTAGTAGCGATGCCAGGAGCCCTTACTAGCGTCCTTGCTCCTAGTAACGATGCCAGGAGCCGCTAGTAGCATCCTTGCTCCCAGGAACCCCTAGTAGCGTCCTTGCTCCTAGTAGCGATGCCAGGAGCCCTTAGTAGCGTCCTTGCTCCTAGTAACGATGCCAGGAGCCCCTAGTAGCGTCCATGCTCCCAGGAACTCCTGGTAGCGTCCTTGCTCCTGGTAGCGATGCCAGGAGCCCCTAGTAGCGTCCATGCTCCCAGTAGCAATGCCCTCCAACCAAATAGTTGGCCCTACACCTGTGGCCCTAACGATGGCACAACTTGTGCAGAGACGGGGTTTTGTCGCCCAAAAGGGGTGCAAACAGATGAGCTTCGGTTCATATCATGTTTATGTCGTTTGCCTGCCAAGACTTATGGAGCGTGGCAGCTCTGTGGCCATGATACCCGGAGCCTATCAAGAAGCCACGGCCTTCACCTACGGCCGGGAGCGTGTGGCCAGAAACCCACCTCTGGCAGTCCAAGCGTTCTTGTTGCTTGAATTTTCTTGGCTTTGGCAGACAATCAACGAATGTGCACTTGTGTTGTCAACGTCGAATGACTTCTGAGGCTTTGGCGCGACGCAAAGGTTTTGTGAAGTGCCGTAGCATTGGTTTGTTTTTTCACATTGTTTGAGGTTCTCTCCGCAAGGCGTGTTGATCACGCACTCCAATTTTTCAGTCAGCGGTACTGTAAATGTTGGAGCTGAAGCAACACGCTTAAGAAGTTCACAGGGCACCTGGTTGAAGGCAAGATTTAGAACCATGACTCTCAGCCAAGAGAGAACGAGGTACTGCCTGCAATATGGGTATCGGTTGCATCCGGTGTTCAGTGCTGAGATCGCAGTCATGGAAACGTATTGATGCATGACGGCTGTGACAAGCTCCGGTCTTTTCGCTCCCGAGGTACACCTTCGGCGAGAGCGAGACGCCCGAAACTGAAGGAACTGAGAGAGAGAGAGAACGATGCCCTTTGCTCCTAGTAGCATCCTTGTTCCTAGTAGAAAGCAGAAAGGAAGAAAGAAGAGGAGCAAATGCCCAGACCAAAACTGAAAACGGAATCGGACATGAAAACGTTTGTGACACGTGGTCCCGCTGGGCATCGTCGCGCTCGCACGCCAGGCTTTCACTGGACTTAAACGGCGCTTCGAGACTGAAAACCAGACGGTAAAGACCAAGCAGTTTTTGCAGCACTTAGGTTGGAGGCCATCGCTACTAGGGTGGAGGCCAAAAACTATTAGTAGCAAGAAGCTACTAGGGTGGGGGGTAACACAGGAGGGTTGACGCCAAGAAGCGTGTTGACAACATGTTTGTGGCCCCACCTCGCGACCACCTCCAACCACAGCACATCAACCCCGCACTGTGCAGCCCAGCCCATTGCCACATCGAGGATGACGAAAAGCATGATTCTGCTCGGAAGTGCAGGGTGCATGCTTTCGGATTAAGCTGCACAAACGTCAACGTGCACATCTCACACACCACTGTGAGCAGTGACGTTGCGTGGGTTTTTGTTGAAGAGGTAGTACCTAGCGGCCTAGCTGGCCCAGCGGTCTAGCTGAGGTACTACACAGCTTGTGGCTTTGAGTGGTTTCGTTTATGGTCGCTCGGATGCAAAAAATATGAAGCCGACGACGTTCCTCCGAGCAACTGTCCCCCGAATTTCGATGGTGAAGAAACGGAAAGCAAAAGCCAAAAGCAAAGTGCGCTAGGAGCAAGAACTAGCTGGCCTTACTAGTAACAGGTGCATCGCTACTAGGAACAGGTGCCTTACTAGTAGTAACAATGTTTGCTACTAGTAACAAGTGCCACGCTACTAATAACAAGTGCATCGCTGGTTTTTTGAAACGGAAGTTGACGGTCGAAGGTTGGAGTTCGGCTAAGTTACAAGTAGACCGGAAGACTCACTGACATCGCTACCCGCTACGTTCGAGCTTACAGTTATTTCATCCATTCGGGTCCGAATTGAACCAAATCATCGAGTTTCCTTGAAGCGCGAGCTATCCTGCGTCCAAGGTAAGTAGCTGTTAGCTATTCCGACCTCAGCTACTACCTCCTAGCGGCCTACCCCACCCCCGTTCCTATACAAAAAGAAAGACTTGTTCCTAGTAGCTTCTTGCTCCTAGTAGTAAGGCCAGGAGCCCCTAGTAGCTTCTTGTTACTACTAGTAAGGCACTTGTTACTAGTAGCTTCTTGTTCCTATACATAAACACGGTAATTTCCTACCTGACTCAAACAGATTTCTCAACGAACTGTCCATGCGTTTGGTTATATTGGCCATCATCGGACAAATCTTCAAAGTCGGAGATTTCTTCAAACTCTTCCAGATCGCATTCAAAGGCTTGAAAGCGCATCGGCATCACCTGTGCTGGCCAGCTGGTCAATCAAACCTACTAGCGATGGCCTCCAACTCTGCAAGAGAACGAAGGCTTTCACTGACTTCAAGGTGGTGTTTGCACCCACCTCCTCAAAAGCAGCCATCAGACGATTCACAAATGACTGTTCCGACCCGTCTGATTTTTTTGTTTTGTCAAAGAGCTCAAACGCCTTCAACGCTGCAGAATCCTCCCAAGTCGACGGCGACAACAATTGTTTCATTCCATTGCCACCGTTGCAAGCAATTCCGGTTTCTTTCTCGATGCCATGTGGTGCCTTTGCAAGGTCAGCCTTGGCGCAAGCATTTGTTCGCGCTTTTCGGGCAGATTCCGAAAACGGAAAGAGTTCACCTTGGCCATTAACAAGTAACAGGAAGCTGCTAGGGGCTCCCGGAATCGCTACTAGGAGCGATCGGACGCTACTAGGGGCCCCTGGCCATTTCTACTAGGAACACGAGGACGCTACTCGTGACAAAGGGCATCCGTGGTCAGCGAAAGATCAGAAGGAGAGTCTTCAAAAGCTTGCAGCAAGAATGCTCCTAGTAGCGATGCCAGGAGCCCCTAGTAGCGTCCGATCGCTCCTAGTAGCGATGCCCTTTGCTCCTAGTAGCTTCGTGTTACTTGTTAAGATTCCCACGAAAAATCTAGAGACCACATGAATAGTGCGAGCGCTTCTTTAAGGAAGCGTGAACTATCCTGCGTCCTACCTATAGGGGAGCGTCCCAGTTGCGGCCTACCCCCCCGGCCTTTAAAAAACAAGAAAACCATAAAATCAATACTGAACATAAAAACATAAACAAGATGGAGCCCACACAGCCGGTCAAATCCTTTTTTTCACGCTCCGGCTCGGTAACGCAAGGCTGGTTAGCCACATGGGCAAGCGAATCAGGGACATCATGCGCCGGGGGCTCCACCACCAAGCTCCGTAGCATTCATGAAGGGTCTTCCTTTTGCATTCAAATCAAGCACTGGCGTAAAGGTTGTGGCAGAAACAATGGCACTGTCCCAAAGTCTCGAAAATATGCACTGAAAATTGTAACCCCGCGTCCATATGATACAGAGAAATCTACAACTGCGGCGTCTAGTCTTCTTGTAAGTAGGAGTGCAACACCGTGCGTTGTTGCGTCTCACCTGCATCAACAAGAAGCATGTAATACACGCGCACAACGGAAGTGACTAGAACTGTCCTGGATAATTTAATTTTCCAAAAACCTCATGGGTCTTTCGTAAACACGAGTCAGTAAGGAGATGAATTACAATTCTAAACGGTTTGGATGTCTCACCAGAGCCTCGAACAGCGGACGTTTGGGTCCCAATTATTTCCAGCAACGATGAAGCCAAGATCGAGCTCTGTGGCCAAAGCAACAACGTCGACGTCTGTCGCCCAATTAGTAGCAGAACGCACTCTCTTGCTCCTCGTCATCATGGAGCTGTCACCCTCTTTGTAGCGAACTAGCATGGCGCCGTCCACCACTTCTGCTCCGAGGACATCATTGGCGCCTCGCCTTTCAAGAAAGCAAAAGGAGAACCGCGAAGTAGTGTGGTCATGGACCAGTCGTCCAGCCACGTCCCCGCAGCTTCCCTCGTCAAACATCCGGCCACGAAGTCCAAGAATGCCTTTAGTGTCTTGGCATGCATGTGTCGCCCGACAATTTTGCGGAGAGCAGCCGCGACAGTGACTCGGCCGTCCCAGTCAGCCACGTAAGGTTCAAGAGTCGTGGGTGGACGGCTCGCGCCTGCATCAGCACTCGCCGCCCCCACCACGTTCGGCGGCAAACACACGCAGAGCCCCGTGTTCTCGGAAAAATTGCGCCGTGGGAGCGGCGACCTCCTCCAATGAAAGAGACCAGACATTGCAAAACTCTGTTCGCAGCTGACGCCACTTGGTAGGGTCGTACTTCCTTTTGGTTCCCTTAGACTTAGTCGCCACGGTCGCCTTCATAGCCGCCGTCCAAGACCCTGGGGCGTACTGAAAGCGACCCTCTGCGTCGGCCGCGGTAGGTGTTCCGTGGCTGGAAAACCAGGCAGATGTCTGCGAGCTTCTTCAAACTCGGCAATACACGCAGGTGGATTAGTTTGAAAGATAGAGAAATCGATATCGCCTTCTGGCATCTCCGGTAAATTGCAAAACAAGGAACACTCGAGAGCTTGAGCGCGTCCAAGGATCATGTACAAGCGCTGCGTATAATCGTCTGCCGAAGAGTAATCTGGCTTCGAAAAAACAATTGCGCGCCCAACTCCTTTGATGGTCTTGCCTTGGGCATTGTTGTAGGTTCCAGCAGCCAGGGTAGCAAGAGGAACCTGTATCCTAACTGCGTCCAACATCAAGGCCCCTTTGCGATGTAATTGCACGCGGAAAGAATCTTCACTTGGTTCCAAATGCCACACTCCAGGCAGAAGCTGTCTAGTATAATCTTCTTGCTGATCCTGCTACAAGTCAGGTGTGACTCAGAGATGCATGGTTCCTACAGAAGAGAGTGTTAGATTAAACTGATGTTCACAAACTGTGCAGGACACCTGTCTTTTGTCACATCCGTGTCATGACTTTCATGCTAAATAGCTGTAGACCCCAGCCTCAATACGCAAGGTAATCGAGGCAAGGAGATATAGTCTAAGCGAACATATCCAGTCTCCCAGCACATCTGACCCCGCAGGCCCGCAGGGACACCACCACCGGCGGGTGCGCCAGGCACACCAAAGCGTTCATTGGGACGAAATTGAATGGCGACCACCTCGGCCAGACACTTTTGCAGGATTTCTGGTGGCAAGAGTTTCTTCGTCACCTTCACCTTCAAGCCCAAGTGCAACGGTAGAAACGACATGAGGTTGCCAGTTTTACTTGCCATGTTGGTCAAGCCCAGAATCTCGTGCAGAATGGGTTTGACGTTGGTGAACTCACTTAGATGCACCAAATTCACTGCTTGAACGTAGTAGAGCAGACGACCTTTGTCGTGTAGCAACGACGTCAAGAAGGGTTCCTGCTTGGTGAAAACCGCTCCGAAGCGAGACTGAAAGGACCTCGAAAGATAAGTCGGGAAGTGTCGACAAATCAGCTGGGGACGTCCAGTGTGGGTCTTGCAGAAAGCTGCAACACCAAAGCTTGCGCGGGCAGAGTCGTACGCGCACAACTGCTGGAGACGAGCCACCTGGTCCCAGTTCACTGCGCTGAAGACACCGCGCGCGAAGAAACCTGGAGGACCGGACCGGTGGGTGCGAAGACATTGTGTAGTCCTCCTTCGGAGCCGCAGACAAAAGTCGACCTCCGACCACTCGCATCGTCTCCAAGAGCTCGGCCAACGGATCTCCATTTCCGAAAGCGGTGAGAGCCTCTGAACAAGATGACCTGTTTCAGAAAGGTGCGAAAGACTGCAGGTCCATGTTCATCGATGTCGACTTTCTTCCTGCGCTGTTGGTCGTCCATCTTCTCGTATCGGGGCGCCCCAGGAACTTCAACGCCGAAGGCTTCCATGAGGGATCTGGCTCGCACGGGGTTCAGCTGAAGGAAGTCACCAGCCAAAATCTGACATAAGAGATTGCCGAAGATGTTGCTCAGAGAATCCTCCGGAGAAAGGTCCAAACGACCATAGCAGGCCGATCCGTGTAGCGCTGCCAACAAGTTCGGTGCAGTCAGGCTAATCTCATCAACAAACACCAGTGAAAGCCGCCACCGCTTACGCTGCAAAGCCTCCTTCTTGGTCTTAGATGGTTTTTGCAGCAAGAGCTCTTGCGCCCGTGTGAGGCCAGCCATATGGTGGAACGCACTTCCTCCTATGAGTCGCAGCGACCCCTCTGGTGGTGCCAGGTAGAAACTCGTTGTAGATCGGGAGGATAACTTCTTTAGAAAGTTTTTTGCCGCTTCCTCCAGCTCCGTGTACAAAAATACGCCCCACCATGTCCCACGTGGCCTCACAAGCAACATCCAAGTCCAAATCTATACTTGCCACAACTAGCATGATCATTGTATAAATGAATTCGTATATACTTGGAGTGTTCTACACAAGAATCATTGCATCATCCCTACAATTTGTGACGATGTCAAAATTTAGCTCCATCGCCATCATCGCACGCGCGCGCGTGAAATTTTGCCATCTACAACCCTTCTCAACCAAAGCCAACAACGGATCGAGTCCAGTGCGATCACCGAAGCAATGAGTGAGCCAGCCCGGCTTCGTTGGCTTTGCTGCAAGGGTGCGATAGCGAGGATCACGGCATTGTATTGATCTTGAGAGATTGCATACTGCGCGGGAGGTGCTGCAATCTGTTTCAACGTCCACCGGACACTGCCATTTGCTCCATCTTGGTGCGCTAGCTGGAGCACAGGTAGCTTCTGCTGCAGTTCCTCATGTTTCAGAGCACATTGCTTCACGAATTCAGCCGAACACTTGGTGCTGGAACTTGTTCTTCCTGGACCGCTGGTTTTCACCACTCAGTCTGTGAGCGAAGCCTAACACATCTTTTTGACTCACTGGAGCTCAGGTTTGATCGGGCAATCGTCCACATCGAGATCGGATCGATCTTCCACGCCGCCCACATCCACAAACTCAGCCCTCGCTCCCAAATCGTCATCTTTGTGAGGAGTGACTTTGTCCCCTTGCGTCGGTCGGAGTCTCCTACGAGCTTCCGTCATCAAATCCAAATTAGCGCTCACCTCTCGACTGACGAGCGTAATTTGGCCACACGGTCTGTCGCGACACACAAACAGCAAACCCCTCTCTGTGGTAGCGCAGGTAGCGTACCGGGCTCGATCGATATAATTCGAATACTCTGTATTCAAAGTCTTTCCTTTTTTGCACTGGTATTCAGTGTAGTCGTCTTGGGCTTGAGCCAAACAGTCATTCGACCGTTTGGACATGGTGAAAAGCTCGCTGCGCTCGGTCCTTTCTTAGACTAGAAACAAAAGAGAAAACAATCGTGCATCAACGGTCTTCCAAACATGAGCAAGCAACGGACCTGAAAGATTGGGATCGTCAACTGTAACTCAAAAGCACATTGGTTCATCAGCATCTCTCTCAAACAATTACTGATCTCAAAAACATGTTCACTCAACTTCAACTGCGGCAAGGTGGTGCACGTCCTTCTTCTGGAACCATTCACGCGCACAAACAACCACAAGTCACACGTGTTGACAACCGACGAGCATGACCCATGCGAGCTGTTGCCACTGAAACTAACGACCACATATAGTAGACGCCTGTCTTCACATATCGTCTCACAAGTCGAAGATGTGTCTATGACACATGCAGTCACTAAAGAGAAACACCCGATCGAAGTGTGAGTAGACACTGTGAAGTGTTTTCAGCTGCACACATAGCGTTGCCACACAACTCCTGCTCGCGCGTCAAGTGCCAAACTGGTGACACACACGTCAACACCAATCCTTCTTTCCCAATGTGGAGGTCGGCCTCCACCAATCATAAGCTGTCGCAACAACTTCTGTCATGTAATGACTTGAAACATCTGTTCAACGTGACAACCCACGACGATGGAAACAAGGGACGGTGTTCACTGAACCTGATCTATAAATCAGAACTCCAAGCCACCGACGCCTACTCCAAGGCAGTCTGCATTCTAGGGTCTCAACTAGGGACATTGCGTCCTAAGGTCCTGATATCTGAATATCTAGGTTCGGCGCTTGTAAAATGTATATGCTTGCAGCAGCGCTTGAATTCTCACACATTGTTCCTCACTTGGGTGACGAGTGAAGTGCAAACTTCTGTGCGACGTTTTGCGTTTTGGTCTTTTCGACCTTTCCCGTTTCGGGAAGTCTGATGTGTTTCATGAAGCCTCTCGTCAACTTTTAGGACCTTTCGAGTCGTCTGAAACATGTGGGGTGCACTCGTTCGTTCACGGTTTACATGTTTCCACACTCTCACCGCGTTTACGCCAGCATGTTTCGCGCTCCCCAGTGGCACGGCGCCAGGCCAACGCACTTCCCACCACGCAAATCCCAATGGCAATGCGACGTCGCGAACGTAATTTCGCCACACGGTCTGTCCCAACACACGACCAGCAAACGTATCACATGATACCACTAAACATGCCCGCTCGCCAGCAACACGCCGCGTTCACGCCAGCATGTTTCGCGCTCGCATGTGGCACGGCGCCGCGCAAGCGCACTTTCCACCAAGGCTGCGCAAGTCCGCAGGGCACAGGCCAGGCTTCGAGTCACGCTTCGAGTCTGCAAAACGAGCGTTTCGTACGAGACTTCCTCCAACAGTCACACGTCAAGTCTCCAAAACGAGCGTTTCGCACGACTTCCTCAAAAACTCACATGTCCAAGTCTGCAAAACGAGCGTTTCGTAGAGACGTCCTCCAAAAGTCACGCGGAAACACCCATCGGAGCACACACATCACGCATCCCTGCCAAGCAGTTTTGGGATTGCAGCCCCTCCAAACAACATACGCTCACACGCCAATCCCAATGTCACTGCGACATTCACCTCCACCATAACTCGCAACCTCACAATTCCCACGCGCCTGCCACGAAACTGTCCGGGTCCACGCGCCTAATGCGCACAAAGCACTGCGCCTGCCACGAAATGTCACCTCTGTCACACCCCGCAAATTCACGATTCCCGATTCCCTCCGCCTGCCACGAAAAGTGACAATATCATATCATGTGAGCCTCAACAAAATTTGCACCGCACCACACGTTTGGGATGACTTCGACCCGTTCTGAGAACACTCCCAACCACCAAAAATCAAATCGTCGTTTCAGCTGAGGCTGAGACTTGTCACGAAAACAGAGGTTCGATGCAACGCCCTGAAACGCAAATCCCGATGGCACGGCCACGTCCAACACCCCAAAAACACCACTCTTCAAATGCTAATCCCAATGGAACTGCGCAGAAAACTGCGGATCTCACAAAACGCTGCGCCTGCGCAGTGAATGAAATCATCCTCCACACTTCAACATCTTAGATTTCCACACGTTTCCACGCTACTTCACACGAATCTGACACGTCGCGTTTCCATCCGAAATCCTCTCCAAAAGCTTCCCCCAATGGCAGCGCCTTAGCGCTCCACCACGAACGGCTGCAAACGGTTGCGGACGGCTGCGGACGCTCACGCAACACGTCGCGAACAAGATCCTACCCAGACCCCCAGAGTTAAACGAGAACCCTTCGGGAATATAAAGATTGTGGGTTTTTAAAGTAAGCTCATTTTATCAAACAAAAAAACTTTATAATGTCTAGGGACACTGTTTCACGATGCGTTTGCGTGCCGAGGCTCAATCGTAAAGGAATCCCGACCGTCGCCTTTCGGGGCTTGCCGCTGCTCGTCTCAAAGACGAAAAACTGGATGCCAGGTTTCAAAGAGAGATGGCCTCCAACACCTAGCGATGAGATGCTTGAGGTTTTGTTGTGGGTTTTCTTTTGTCCTGCAGGTGTTGCATGTTTGACAAGCATTCGGAGGGAGAAGAAGCGTTCGGAGGGTGGGAAATAGTTGGGAACGAGGTGGTGCCCCTTACTGCCCCGAAGCGACGTCGAGGCGGTGCAGCCTTCCAATGGTGAAACGCGACTGCTTGCAGCAAGAATGCTACCAGTAGTGATGCTCTTTGTTCCTAGTAGCATCCTTGCTCCTAGTAGCATGTGTTCATTTGATTTCACTTGCGCTCCAAAACTGCAAATCCGAAAGAATGCAACAGCCGAGCTGAAAGCTTGACCCCCAAAATGGCAAGTAACAGAGTAAGAAAGGCTTTGAGAAGGTTTTAGGGGAGGAGGTGTGACGTAATTTTGTGATCGCGTGCCAAGACGCTTCCATCGCAGATGTTGACATTCGTGGGTCCAGCGTTGGAGCTGCCACAGATCTCCCATCCATCGCCACAAGAGGCGTGAAGAAAGCAAACCACAGCAACACAGGCATGAGAGCTAAGTTTGCTAAGTGCACTGAAATCGACCACATGTTGCGGCCTGATATGTTATGAAGAACAAACACGTGTTTGGAACTGTGAGCTGTTTGATGCTTGCTGATCCAAGTTCCCCTTGGCGCAGGTGGATGAATGGCACGCAAGGTACATTGATGCCTTGGTCAGCTCCTCAAATCGAAGCAAAAAGGAGTTTAATTAAGTTCTTTGACCAACGGCTTTGGTGCAGGTAGCTCTTTTCGACAAGCACAAGGCAGAGGTGGGGCCCGCAGGGCAATGCCGAAACGTCGCCCACAATGCCAGCATGTGAACGCTACGAACGGAGCAAAGGGCATCGCTACTAGGGGCTCCTGGCCTTACTACTAGGAACAAGTTCGCTACTAGAAACAATATATAAATTTGGCTAAGGTTAAAGTTAAATTAGAATTGAGATTAATAGCAATTGATGCTAATAGGAGGCTAAATTAGAACTGTAGTAGATTGGAGGCCGTCACAAGTAGGTTGAAGGCCATCCCTCTTAGGGTGGAGGACATCACTCTTGCTAGTAACGTCCTTCAGGCAGGGAAACCTGCAGCAGTGCTTGAGATTGTCTGAGCCACTCCGTGCTTCACGGTTTCATTTTCCCATGTGGCAGACAAGGTCTTCTCGAAGTTCGGACGTTTCAATTTTGATGCGGGAAGTTCTTCGAATTTCCAAAGTTCTTCTTGACTTGCCTAGCGAGTCACTGCATGTCGAATCCAAATACACCACAGTTGCCACTGCATTGGCAAAATATAAGTGCGACGCTGTTGCTCCGCCACGCTGTTGGCAAGTAAATTGCACCGAGTGGGCTAGCTTAGTTGCACTTGGCTTCAAGAAGAGTTCTTGTTTTCCTACCTAGACTTTGCTTTGGTGGCTGGCTTCTGGAAAAAGTAATTCCATGTGAAGCAATCGCTTCTAGCCATGGTATGAATGTGGCTAAGGTTGGTGTTGTGAGAACACAACGAAGGTAACTTGTTGGAGCAAATTAAGTGATACAACACCTAAAATTAGATGGATCTTGTCAAGAATGTCAAACTTCAAGAGGCTGAAAACTTTGGTACGCTTCTGGATTGACATCCCGGCGCGCTTATTTTCCGCTGCTCCCACGACTCTTCGGGTCACGCGGCTTGAGCCAAGATTCGGTCAATCTTAACGTGTGCGGTCACATGGATAAAGGTGTTCTTGACTGCAGTCAAGGGTGGCCAAAAACATGAACACTATTGTTCAAGGAAGCAACTTCAAGAAGTGACTTTTTCAGATTCAGGGCTGTGTTCCCAATGGTCCAAGATTACATGCGGCCTGATGCGGCCGCATGCAATCTGATGCGGCTCCACACTTGGTTGGAGTCCTCAAAGCTCTTTCTCCCACAGATCTGGTGTAGAAGGAAGGAAATCATCATCCTTGAGTCAGCGTGCATGGAGCGGTGGTGTCCTCTTTGAGCGGCAGGCCGATAGCCTGGAAATCCTCGAAGCAGCCCGCAAAGGCAGAACTCATAGAGCTCATCGAAGCAGTCACCTTGCAAACAGAGTGGCGTGCATTGACAAGAAAATCAGCGGCCTCCTTCCCAAGATTGTCAACCGCGATCGCACTGAAGCTCTTTGACTGGAGCATGGCGCACGGGACGCCTCAAGGTGAGAGCGGCTCATCTCAGATGGAAGCTGGATGCAGGCTTCTGGGAGCTTTGCTATGAGCTGGCGGACATCGGCACGAAGGTGGTGGCACCTCGGCGCACGCAGAACTTCATGAGGAATATGAAGACAGCAGGAGCCAACGCACAGGAGGACTACGAGGACCAACAACCAAAGGAGAGTAATGGATTGTTGACAGCTTTTGGAGTGCTGATGCTCATCCTTGGCGTGCTCTTCATGAAGATTGTCCAGAAGCGTTACCGATGGGACGAATGGAAGCATCCTTGTGGATCCCTGCTTCCGAAATCGCTGTCCCCGTCTTGGTGTGTGGCAGGCTGAGTTGAAAGAGCTTGATGCAGCTCTCAAAGTCGCTCCCTCCGCCAGCACATTAGTGCCGCCTTCCGTGACGCCAATTCGTTTAAGGTATAATATTCTTAAAAGGTGAAAAGGCGCGTACGCCAAACTTGACACAGCTTTGTAATACCACTGTTACGAAAGCATAACACCTTTGGAATGCAGCGTGTTGTATTGACACCACTGTGCACACCACTGTGCTCGGTAGCTTGACCATTTGTAATTGACAGCAGTTTCGCCATGCCTCCCGTACAACAGTGTGCAGAGTAGGCTCTGCTCAGAGGTGTCGTAATCGCGGCACCGATGAGAAGGCATTGGCGACGTTGGCTGGGATCCACACAACCTTGGGACAATTTAATATTCTTTTCGGTGTTTGTGATCGTAGGTTTGGAAGTTTTGTTGCCGGATTGGGATATAAAGAGCTTCGTGACTCTGCAAGAGAATCATCTCGCAGCCAAAAAGTCTCTAATCGACTGGGAAGTCCTCTAACATTCCCAGGAATGAGGGACATTGATTGGTGCTGCGGTGTAGAGCTTTATTGATAACCCGGAAGTCGCTAACAAGGCAAACATCATTTAAGTGGCCGAAGACTAAAACGGTTGTTGCATCGAGGGCCCGTACCGGTAGGCTCGGAGAGCAGGCTGAAAAGGCAAGGCAAACAGCAAGGGGCCAAGCGGATCGCCTTCCTGCACACTAGCTTCAGAGGTGAACATATATTGCCATGAAAGAGCAAATTACTATGGTGACCGTAGCACCATTCCCCCTAAGGGGCGAGGGCCGGCAAGTGTAATTGGACCTCCCGGAGGAGGGTAATTGAACGCATTGGAAAAGTCGACCTTGAGGAAAACATCAGTGACGTGCCCCCAAACGGCGGAAGAACTATTGTCGAAAGATATGGATAGGCGCAGACGGCGCGGGACCTGCTATTTGTAAGCCCGCAGCTTGGATGCCTTGTTTGTGGGTTACTGATGGCCTCCCGCTTCCACGGATGCCATTCTCGGTTCTGGCCGTCGGCTTGAGCTGCTGTCCCTCCCTGGCTCCTGAGCCGATTTTGCGCTGCCTTGGTTGCCCCTCCCTTGCTTGAGAAAAGCGACGCTGTCTTTGCCAAACACCGGCAGCCACTTTGTGCTCTGATCAACCTCGTGATCTCAGTCCTAACCGAGCAGTACAACATAACCTTCTCGATCTTGGCACCGGCACCGACCTGGCATTGCACAAGTCATCGTTTTCTAAGATCAATTGGCTCAGCAACATCCATTTGGAGATGCTATCCGGAATTTGCATTCTTAAATTTGAATGTTTCCTTGTTGCTTTGGACCTCTGGTGTCCTGGCCTGGGAGGGCATGGGCGGGCTGTGGCCCTGGACCCGGTGCGCCCATGGCGCCCTCTGCCTCCTACTGTGGTGGAGCTGGCCCTTCAGAGTTGCCTCTGCTTGAGCTGCCAGCCCCGCCTTGCCACCCTTCCATGGGAAGGGTTCGGGCAGCAACGCCAACTTTCCCACAAGCGTCACATCAATCGTGATCTGGTGCTTGAGGACGTTGATAGGTGCTGGATTCTTCAGAAATCCCATTTTCATCCTTTAGGAGGAGACATGTCTAATTGACGTACCCCACCAAGCCAAGGACAGAGTAATACCAACGGCGTTGCGTCTTGCAAAGACCACGCCAAACTGGAGACAGAAGGCCCATGCAAACAAGGAATATATTTCTTATCGACTACTAGGAAACAAATTGATGGCAAAGATCAGGAAGAAAAAGGGTGAAGTGTGTAAGACACACATGTCGGTGACTGACGACAGGCTTTCATACAAGAAAAGATTAAGGAACTTCAAAAAGCTTCTTTACCCAATGACGTCTGGCTCTCTGATGAAGAAGGAATGCAGACCCGACAAGGATCCTCAACATTCATTTATCTTGACCTGAAAGAAGAACAAGGAGGGGACGCCCGAGACTGATCACCCAAGGATTCAAAATTCCTGATGCGCTGCCTGGTGCCTTCAGTACAAATGCCCCGATATTGACCAGACAGTCAAGGGACATGATCCTGTCATCTTGCCAGATACTTGTGGAGGACTTTTACCAGTGACATCACCACAACAACTTCGACTAATAATTCCAACAGAATGATTGCCCAGATCCAGAATCATTTTTGGAATTACAATAAGGTGATTTAACGTTGATGAAGCAGATGTATGCATTGTGCGATGCCCTGAAAGCTTAATGAGAGAATTCTGAGGGCGGGAGGTGGAAACATCCAGCGTCATCTCTTTCTGCTCTACCGCGTGGAGAGAGATTCTGCCTGCGTCTTTGGAATCAACGTAGACGATCTTATGGGCCAAGTTTCATGGACACCAAACAAAAAGTTGCAGGAAATCTTCACATTTCGAGAGGGGTAGGATTGCGGTAGCCAGGTTGACTGTGAAGAGGATGATGGGAGGGATACATCCACAAAGTCAACCGATCCCGACAAGCAAGGAAAAGACTGCCAGACACTCCCGGGCAGTAACAGAAACGGAACGATCCATAAAGTTCTCCAAACCTACAAGTTGGCATGTCCCAGTTGGTTGTTGAGACCTCCTGAGTTACCATTAACGATTCGCTAAGGAGTATCTTGATGTTGCCCTGCAACACAGAAAAGGATGAAATGACCTTCATTGCGTATAGTGACGCTTCCTTGGCGACCAGATGGGATTTGAGTAAGCATATAGGGAGGTTACAACCTTATCGATGGAATATTGATATTATTGGATAACGTCAATATTGATTACGTGGAGTGTATTCCCATTTATTTTTTAAGAAATACATACCTCGGTCGAAGATGGAAGGAACGCATTGGGCGTAGATTGGAACGATAGCTGGCTCCCGTGCTACCTAATAGACGAAATGTCAAAATTCCGGACAAAATTAAGATTTTTTTTGTCATCGATATGATTTATACATTATATAACCTATTCATTTTTGAATCTTTCGTCGCGCGCCGCCCTTGGTTATATGGAAAAGGTCGTAATCGACGAATCTTCGTGAACGAATTTAATTGGCATTTTACGAACTTAGTGTCGGAAAACACCCCGCTTTTCTAATATAAATCTTCTAAGAAAATTTTGTTATTTACGAAAGCTAGTTGGAATTACTTTTGTGATAGTAAGGTTTCGTTCGACCGGATACAAATCTTAATTCTTGATTTTTTAGGTCGAAGATTTCCCTTCCTTCTTCCTTTCTCCCTACCTCTTTTCTCTTTACCTCCTTCCCTTTCCTCCTCCTTATTTTCTTCTCATTTTCTTTCTTTCCCTCTTCCCTCCTCCTTCTTCGCAAGTTCGACTCCGTTTTGTTGTCGCTCTTTGGCATGCGGTTAGCGTTACGTATTTTACGGCCGTATTCGTTTATTTTCACTCTCACTATTTCATTATCTTTTTCTTATCTCTTTCATTTCTCTTTTCTCTCGCAGGAGGATCCGGGCAAAGAGCTATATATAAAGGATTTTTTATCCTTGCTTCTAAAAAGAATGTCGTGTTTTTTCTTACCTCGCTGCCCTCTACTTTCCCATTCTGGAGCGTTACCTTTCGTTTCTCCTTGGCCTTAAATTAAGAAATATTGGCGATTAATTGTATATTTATAACTGCACCTACTAGATTGTCATTAATTATTCGATTATTACGATAATTATGGTATTTAAGGATATAAATTAGGATACATATTTATTTGTGGTATAAAATCCATGGATGAGGATACGATGAAAAGAATGATATTGTAATTGGATGTTTATATTAATGTATGAATATTGGCAAAAAAAATTAGGTGGCTCCTTGGTTAAAATATTTTTTCTTATGTATTATGATAGTGTGAATATGCATCTAGATATTGATATGGATGTACTAGGTTCGTTAGCTGATGCATAAATAACATGCACTTCCGCCGGTGCCTTTTCTCTTTTGGTACGAACCGCCACTTTCTAGGTTCGGGAGGGCTTCTGTTATGACGCCATGTGAGCCCGGCTACGCTGGCCGTGAAAAGTCCGCGACTTTGTTCGACAAGCTTTGTTAGTTGGAGTACACCTTATGCGGTGCTTCAAGTTGGTTGCTACCATCAAATTGGTAGCGGAACCTACGGGCTCGAGTTCCATATCGACGAGCACAACAGATACTGCAAAAGACAGCTGGGTCCCTTAATTTACCAATAGGCCTGCCGACTACCGAGAATGGCGGGCAAGGATCCACCTGTACCAAAAGAAGATGGTGATTCAGAAAAGCCTTTGGAAGGTGTGATCGAAATCGTCACCAACCTCACCGGCGTCGCTTCGAAGCAGATCGAGCAGATCGCTGAGTCCATCAGCGATGACAAGCACAAAGGCTTCGAACGCCTTATCGAAGCATTGGATCGTACGTTCAAGTACGATGAACGTTCAAGTACGATGAATGTGTGGAATAAACACGAGCCTTCGAGAAGTTCTTCTACTCCCTCAGCCGAGGAGGAGAACAAACGTTGATGTCCTACTGCACGGAACACCGTGAGTGTTTGCGAGAAGTGGAGAAACACAACATCCGCCTGCCGAAAGAAGTCACCGGCTGGGTCCTCCTTCGACGAAGTGGACGGACCCAGGAACAGAAACAATTGGTTCAGTCACAATGTGGCCCGACCCTTGAAGAGGACAAGATGGAACAAGCCATGTACCACAGGCCTTTCACCGAATAAGATGACGACCAAATTGGCAACAACACAGGCACTCTCACCAGGCTGCAAGAGACACAGCTTGCAGCAGCACGACGAACTTGCCAAGATGCCAGCATCCTGCTAGCAGCTAAGGAACATACCTGCCAATTATGGGATTCCCATCGAGCTCCAGCACAAGTGTCCAAGAGCACTCTTCGCACAGGCGGCAGCCGCTTGCGCTTATTGCCCTTGGTGAGGTTGGTGTGGAGTGTCGTGCTGCGGCCACGGATCTGGTCCAATGCTTGCTTGGCTTTTTTGTGTTGGCTCCGTCTCGTCATGGTGGTTGAGGTCTGATCGCAAGTATTTGCTGGACACCCTGAGGAGTGTGGTGCCGTGCGCAACCCAATAGGTGTTGGTTGTTGGTCCTGTGCGATCCCGTTCTGTCATCACCACAAGTGCAGGGCCTTTCCATCGAAGTTTAGGTCCTGCTCCACCAGGGGCGTCTCTCCAGTAGGAGACGCGTTGGCCAGTGGAGTAGTGGAACTGGATGGCCTGGTGCTGTCGTAGCAAGGCACGTCGTAACCGGGCATCATTGTCGGCCTCGATCACGGCGATAGCCGCTCTTGCTTCTGGAGGTGTAACATCTGTTCCATGGCTTTACTTGGTGTCAGCTGGGCGGTTGTGAGGTCGTGATCCATGAGGACTCCTGGTATGCGGGGTTGCATCCCATTGCCCATTGTGTGGCACTGGAGCCTTGCACGTTTGGTGTGTTGTTGATCTGGGGCACGACATAGCAGAGAGAGCGGGCAATCTGGTCCTGGATGGTCATGTTGACCTCCGGTTGATGTGCTAGGAAAAGATTAATGCCTCGTCTTTCGACTACGCTCAGTCTGGTATGTGCTTGGCCGGGGGCAATTTCAAGTTCTGTTCCGTGGTTGCTGGCCCATGTCCGGAGAGCTTCGAAAGCCCAGCCTCTGTGATCATCAAGTTGGAGGATGGCTGGAGGACCAAAGAATCGTGTCCAGCCACGGTCAAAGGCTTTGATGAGGTGCTGCATGGTAGAAGTGGTGGATGAAGTCATGTTGATGTAGCCTCAAGGTGCGGACCAGCTTGTCGGTCAGTGCAAGTCGTCATCGTCATCATCCATGTCGGATGGATCTGTTGTCTCGTTGCTGTCGCTTGTTGCTTCCTGAGGTTCTGATTGTTCAATGCCGTGCAGTACTTCCTCCGGTTGGAGGTCTGGCGGTGGTTGTCCTGTTAGTTGCAGGTAGTGCCAGAGGGTGTAGTGCTCGTGCCATAGGTCTCCTCAAGGACTCTTGTCGAAGGAGTAGGGACCTGCCATCTTGTCGGCTGTCAAGCCGTCATCCAGCTTCAAGAGGTGTTTTTTCCTTGAGCCCATGTGATGGGCTTCCAGTCGCCTTCATCCACTTTCATCATATCGTCGATGTAGTTGAGCTAGATCTTGAGGGCCTTGAGGATCGACCTTCCGATGAGCAGTGGAGTTGAGCCAGGGACCACATAGGTCTGGACTCTGCCAAGGCTGCCTTGGACGCAAATGGGCAAGTGGATGGTCCACTGGGCGTCCAGGGTTCTGTCTCCCCCGAACTGAAGCGTCTTGGATGCCGGGCGGAAGTGGTAGTGAGCCCACCTGGTGGTAGTGCTCGATGTAGTGCATGAGGGTCTCGTGTCCGAGAACCATGCAACTTCCACCGTCCAAGGTGCCATGAAGTCCAGTGGGCTTGGTTGTGAGGTCCTTCATCTCGATGGAAACCACCATACCCGTTTCACCTTTTGTCTTCTTCGAAGAGCTGGTGCTTGTTGTTGTCGTGCTGCGTTTTGCAGTCTGTGGGCATTGGGCGGCATAGTGGCCTGGTGGTGGTTTGCTCTTGCTCTTGGACCCTTTTCCCTTTGGACTTGGGCGGAATGGGCAGCCATTGATTCTGGATTGCACCTCCATGTACCAAATGGTCTCCCATCCAACGACTCAACATCAAGACAGAGGCCGACAGAGAGCGACTTGAAGCACAACAAGAACATGAGGAAGGAACTCACCTCAGATGCACCAAAATCATCGACAACAAACATCGCAAGCAGCAACGTGTTTCACTCTTTTGAACACCCCAGGTATGCGCAGTCCTGGGAAACACAGACCCCACAACAACTTGAGGGATACGATGAACACATTGAGCAATGCCATTACGGAGCCACCATGCCTGACCACAATGGCATTGAGCAGTACATCAGAAAGCCAACACGGCTTCGAGTGACCCACGAGCTTCTAGCAGAACAGCTGGAACGCATCTGCACAGAGAATCACTACCACCTCCCTTTGGAAGGCAGCTCACCGAACATTGGAAACAGAGCAGCAGCAGCTGGCAGTTACCACCCAAAGATGTGTAAACAATGGTCAAACATCCTTCACGACTTCATGCAGCACGTGTTTTGGCCTCATGCCACAACAGAAGCAATAAAGATGGTCTTACTTGGACTCGCATCCATGTTCGACCACGGCAGACACTTTATGTACCCGCAACTGATGAGCACGCCCCATGGCGCGACTTCCAGGACTCAAGAACCACCACGATCCGAGGCCCAGACCAGCCGTACAGCAACCGCACCGTGACACGAAATGATTGGCGACTCCCAAATGCCAGTAGAGGCATGCCATTCCACTGGATCGGAACCTCAACCTTCATCCTGCGGATAGACCGCCGGCAACCAGCCCCTGCGATGACGACAGCACCAATCGGTGACGCAACAGGTGAAGACCAGCCAATGGATCAAGATCCCACGACAAATGCACAAGAGGCCAGTCAACAAGACAGTACAGGCACAACAGGAGCTGACAGCAGCGGACCGACACCCGAATCACCACCAATGGCTGCAGAGACAAAACGACCTCCAGCATCCAGCATTGGCGAAGAACCAGAGCCACCACCAAGTATTATCGAACAGGAGATCACTGCCTCAGTGCCGGAATACCAACGGGCACTGTATCATGCACCTGAGACCAGAGAGACATTCCAACAACAGAGGGCACGAGTTGATCGACAAAACAACTTGTCTTTCTACACTCCAAGCACAACTGGCCGAATCAGATATGGCCCGAACAGAGAAGTCTTTGAAGACAGAAGATCAACAACAAGTCCCTACAACAAGCCTCCAGCACCTGACCCAGAAATGGCACTTCTACAGGCAACCTACGAGGCTGGCATGGCCAAGGCCGATGCCTCCACCCTGCCACCAGGCTGGCGGCTGGAAAACGGCTACCTCACCCTTGAAGACACGAGGGATGAGTGGATCTTCAAAGATGACAAGTTGATCCGACGACACTATTCGCCCAGGAACCACTACTTCGACCCAACAGAACAAGATGCAGGATCTCCCCTTCCCCTGCATTACCTGAGCAAAGATCGCCACACGCTGGGAAGCGACAGCCTGAACCCAGCACGACAGATGGAAACAGAAGAAGAACACCTAGAGGCAACAAGCCTGGACAGGATCTACGCTCTTCAAGATCATGCCGGCCTACCGACATCTAGCACGACAGATTTTCTACAACGTCAGCAATGGACACCAGTCCTACAAGAAAACAGAAACAGCTGAGCAAGCCTACAATGCACAGCAACCATCACGACCAAAGAACATGAAGGCCAGAAAAGACCAGCTCAGCGAACGCAACATGAGCCTTGAAGAAAGGCTAGCGTTCCTCACTGCAAAACGCAAAGAGCTGGAAAGCTTCTTCCAGAACGATGTCTGGGAAGTTGTCTATGATGATGGCAGCATTCCTCCAGACCGCATTCTCAAGGCACAAGTCATCCTGAAGTGTTCCAAGTGGCCCAATGGTGATCCCAGAGCTAAGGCCAGGCTCATCAACAAAGGATTCAGAGATCCGGATGCTTGGAGTGGACAATTGAGCACTGACGCTCCCACACTTTCCAGAATGGGACGGAACTGCATCATGTCCCTAGCTGCCAACACCGGCTGGAGCACCTTCCCAGCCGATGTCTCAATAACCTGCCTACAAGGAAAGGAGCACCCGAGCCACAGAACCCTGTGGATCAAACTCCCAACAGACGCCAAGAAGATGTTGGGGATCACCGATCAAGACGGAGACAAAGCCCTGATGAAGTTGAGAAAGCCAATGTACGGGCTCTGCGACGCCCCAAGAGCCTGGTACAGTGAGGCTCGCGAACGAGTCACCCGACTCGGCGCTGTGGTCCACCCACTAGATCCCTACCTGTTCATGGTCTATGATTATGACGCCCCGGAAGACCAATGGTTAGACCAGCCTGATGACAATGGCAACACTGTCCGACAGCCACCACTCCTGGGACTTTTTGGTCTCCATGTGGATGTCATCCTCGGCTGTGGAAATATGGACAACGCCAGCTTCCAAAAATTCATCAAACAGATGAAGCAAACCTCCACCTTCCGAACATGGGAACAAGACTCTGACATAGAGTACTGCGGCGCCAAGATCCAACGGATCAACCAACACCACTACGAGCTGCAGCACACAAGCTACTTGGCAAAGCAAAAGCCCATATCCTTTGAGGACACCAACAACAACGCCAACAGCGACCAACCTGTGACGGAGAAACAGCGAACAATGCTCAGAGGCCTGGTTGGAGCGTTGCAATGGCCTGCGACCCAAAGCAGCCCACACCTCCAAGCCTCAGTCAGCCAGTTGGCTGGACTTACGAGCAAAGCAACAACATCCACTCTCCGTGAGGCAAACAAATGCCTGAGGTTCGCAAAACAGCACAGCGATGTTGGCCTCAAGTTCCAAAGGATTGGAAGGCCAGAAGAACTCACTCTCATCGCCTACAGCGATGCAGCCTTCGCCAGCAGACATGACCTGACCTCACAGGGAGGCCAATTGATCCTCCTCGTGCACCACTCAGTCACAACAGGTCAAGAAGGCAGCTATCACCTCGTGGACTGGAGAAGCTGGAAGCTACCACGTGTAGCCCGGTCAAGCCTGGCGGCAGAGAGTCAGGCGGCATCAGAAGCCTCAGATGCCCTCCTCTACGCAGCAGTCTTCTGGAAGCTGATTTGGTCACCACACCTTGCCTTGGAAGACAGCCACACACCCAAGTTGGCACACAGTCCACGGCTGATCGTGGACGCGAAGGCATTGTACGACCTGCTCACCAAGCAGGACCTCCAGACGGCATCACAGACAGACAAACAACAAGCATAGAGGTCTTAGTGACCCGTGACAAACTAGCATGCACAGGAGCAACAACCTCCTGGGTCTCAAGTGAGCTACAATATGCAGATGGCATGACAAAGAACATAGCAGCGAGCTTACTAGCGCAACGACTTCGAACACACGTGACATGCCTGAGGCCAGACCCGAACTTCACAGCATCAAAGAAGAAAACACTACAGCAGCGAAAGCAAAGCCAGATGAGATATGCCATACCGAAGAAGACAAAACAAATGGCAATGATGGCATCAATGACAACGACGACAGTGGCACTCAACACAGACAACAACAACGCAATCCCCACCGACAACATGAACGACAACAACTTTATGTTCCTCATCCTCTTCACCCTGGCAATTGTTCTAGTGGCCAATTTGATCTGGCACCTCCTGACCACCACCTGGACGAGAAGCAGGTCCCTGCCACCGCCTACGGCACCACCGAGCAAGATCAACACCACCGACAATTATGCCCAGACGAATGAGGACAGACCACTCCTCACACTGGTGCAACTCCGAAGGCGAGAAAAGGTCCTCGAAGAAGAAAACGAACGCCTTCGAAACCAGGTCATTAGAGTTAACAATCTCTACAAGACCTGCAGAGGTCAAGTAGAAAAGAAACTCCGAGACCAACGACTCACCTATGAGGAGAACGTGATGCGCATCCGCAAGATGTACCTGGGTGAGATCAAGCAACGAGCAAAGAACATATTCATGGAAGCCCTAAACGGCGATATGTTCAGAACTGAGCAGGGTGAGTGCTGGCATGCCGATAGAGCATGCGCAAGCAACAGAACCGCGAACGTGGTTCACCGACTGAGGCCCTGTAAAGTGGGCGCCATGCACCTTGGACGACTTTTGATGTCCACACCATCAGGCGGAGAAAGTCTGATGATTGAAGGCCTAGAATCTTTCTCGGCCGATGAAATATTTGAAGGGAATGCCTCCGAACCAGCATCCCTTTCCACCGGTGTGAATATGCACCCGCATATTGATATGGATGTGCCAGGTTCGTCAGCTGATGCATGAACAACATGCACTTCCGCCCGTGCCTTTTCCCTTTCGGCACGAACCGCCACTTTCCAGGTTCGGGAGGGCTTCTGTCATGACGCCATGTGAGCCCGGCTGCGCTGGCCGTGAAAAGTCCGCGGTTTCGTTCGACAAGCCTTGTTAGTTGGAGCACACCTTATGCGGTGCTTCAAGTTGGTTGCTACCATCAAAGAAAGGTATTATTCTATTTATTATTTGGATGTTATTTATAGTTATATTTGTAGTGGCGATTATATTATTATGTACAGGAAGAATTCTTATTCTTGGAATTAATGGTTTAGAAGATTGATTTATTAGTCGTATTCGTGTTAAATTGATTTAATGGGGATATCGTGGGTTCTTGGCTTGTCAGAATCTATTTCTTAGCGATTGCTAGGAATTTGATTAGCCAAAGCGGTCCCTACTATTAACAGGTGTAACGATTATTAGACAAATATACAATATAAATATTACTTTTCTTTGGTCGACTAATTTTTTTAGAGATTAGGGGAATCATAAAATTCTATATGACATTATTTGTCGTGGGCGAAAACCGCTCAAAAAAAGGTGTCCAATTGTCTACTTCTAATTGTCCATCACCCGTTATTATCTTCCTCGTGATAACTTCTGTATTCCAATAACTGAAGAACATCGATTTAACAATCACCTTTTTTCAAAATACGCAATTCATTCGATGTGGTCAAATTCGGACGCCAATTGGAGAAAAAAAACAGACTTGAAGATCGGGGGATTAAGAGCGAAAAGCGATTATCAAAATAGAACCACATTAACCGACCAATGAGGAGGGTAAAGAAGATGAATTGACCAAACGGCGTCCCTAGTGACGTTATCAATGCATTATTCTAATTTGCGTGATTTATCCGATCTTATTTTTGCCTAGGTTATTTTTGACGGACTGTTTGGTTTTAGAAGATCTTCAAATTTTAAATGATTTTGTGGTTGTGGAAAAAGCGTCAAGAGCGACCGACAAAAAGATAACCGTTCACGTTATTCCTTGAGCTAAACGCAGGTCGTTTTGACCAGTGGTTCACCTTTGCAGGTGTTTTGTGACCTTCATGAAAAAGGTATGCTCTGGGTCGTGTGTTTCCTTTCCATTCACATTCCCCATACTGGTCGGTAAATGCCAACATACCAGATTTCATGGGGATCCACTCCAGGTTTTGTCGTCTGCACCTTCACCAAAGAAATCAAAGCTTCCAGCCGACCGCGAATCTTCGCTGTCATGGGTCAGGCCAAACGGCCTCACAACGGGCGTTTCAATGCCCATCCAAATGGGCAGGTCATCTGCTTCTGGCGGACTTAACCGCTCACTTTCCAGCGAAACCCTCCAGGCCTCCTCATTCAGCTCTTCTGCCTTCCAAGGTCAAATTGTCTCGTACATTAATTGCCGTGCCATCGTAGGCGCCAGACATTCGAAATCAAGTGCCAGTTAAGGCCTCCACAACTTTTCGACCCTTTCCGCAGCACGCGAGGAGACGCCACCATGATTACCATCTTCTTCATGAACCGGCGGTACCTCCACCTCGTCGGAGCGGCAGCTGAACCTCAGAAGGCAAAGAATTCCCGCCCTCATGGATGCCAGCCTCAGGCGGGTCAGTGAGGACCACCACATGTGCATGTCGAACTTGTAGCCCTCCGTTATAAACGGTGATGGTCAGAGGATCGTCATCGTACGAAAGGACAGAATCAATGGTCCAAACCCAGCTCTGTGCCACCTCTTGGTCTTGACGATGACACGCGCTCCGATTGGCATCGAGGGTGTGCAAGGAAATCCAAGCTTTGCACATTGATGCCGTAGTCGTTCTTCGCCAACACAGCGAGCGATGCCAGGCCACAGCTCTTCTCCAAGGCCACTTTCTCTGACCAACATCTGGAGCCGTCTTTTCACCTGTTGCACCTCTCCCTGGCAGTGTGGACACGGATGATGTTCAAGGCCATCGCTTCAAAGCGGCAGTGCATCCTTACATCTCCACTCCCAGGGAAATATTTTGAACTTCCATCATCAATGTGCTTCTTCCAGCTTTTATTCAGGGCGACTGCATCCGTTTTCATCCTCCACTTCATCCAGCTGAGGTAAAACCTGTTCGCCATCTTCTTGGCTGCGTTCATCATCCTCAGCTAGACAATCTCCATCTCCCCCCAAACGAGCAGCTTTGGGATGGCCATAGCCACCATGATGTTCTTCGATTTCACCCAAGCCCGCATCATCTCCCAGTCGCATTGGCCCCACAATGCCATGGGACAAAAAGTGAGCTGATCGATCTCCTGACGTCCTTCTGCACTTCTTCTCCCAGCAGAATGTCAATCAGTTCCATTTGCACTGGTCGGGGCGAGTGTGTATGCGCTTTTTGCTCCCACACCAACCCAGTGGTGAACACCGTGGAGAACGACCCACCAGGATTCCTGATGGAGTCGCCAGACCCGATGGACTTACATGCCGGAAGAAACCACCAAGGAGGACATGCCGCGCTTCTGGAACTTCAATGAGGTGAAGAAGGCTGCAGAGATGATGGGCGCATCCTTGCTGGCCATCTCAAGAGAAAACCAACATGTTTGATGGCCGCCAAAATCCCACAGATGAAGGAGTTGGATGGCGTGTCTGGAAAAGGTCGAGGGGAAGCGGAAGCAGCATCGCTCACCGGGAGAGGGCGCTAGGCTGGGTGGCGGCAGTGAAGAAGTGCTTGAAGAACTTCCTCTTGGACTACAGGCGCAGGTGAAGTGCGGATAAAAGCATGCATGACGGCGAAGCTGGGGTGAAGCGGATCAGCATCCAATGTGCAAAACCAACATCAACCCTGCAGGAGGACTGTCGGCGGTGCATGGAACTGATGGGCGTTGATGCGCCGCACCGCAAGACATGGATCTCGAGTCAGCCTTGTCCCGGCTGTCCCGCGCCAGCCATTTATCAGCAAGGAGCCAAAGACCAATCTGTTTCAGCATCAAAGCACAACCGCTGAGGGCCAGCTCCTGCTCCGGCGTTGAGCTAGGTGACATGAGTCCCCCCAAGTTCCAGTGCCATGGAGGTCAAACTGTGCGCCCATCGTCACATCCAGATTCAAAATCTCGAAGCCCCTGTCCGTCTTGGACCAACTCTTGTAATCCTTTCCCGCGAAGAGGTTGACAATCACACCACGAGACGCCAGGTGTCGTTGCCACTGGCGTGGATTCCATGGGCAGGTGGAAGTATCAAAGCTAGGTGCAAGACGCGCCTCTTTTACACCCTTCCTCCGACCTCCAAAACTTGCAAGCAGGCCTTCCCGCCCTCCCTGTTCATTCTCTGCTCACTGACTCCTCCAAGCTGCACAATCAACTCGGAGTTCTTGCCGAACATTTGAAATCCTGAATGACTCCTGAGTGCCTCCTGCTTTTTGAGTGCTGTCGATCATGCGCTGACCAAAGGGTCCGGAAGGTTGAGGTGAAATTCTTGTGCACGAAATAGCCAACGACGGTACAATCGGACAACAATTCTCCCACGGATGTGGAGAACTTCGACTCCACTAAATTCTTGAGGAGTTGCGTTTTTTCAGCGCCACCCCCCGGCCGGTACGCCATATAGAGCCGGTACAAGATGTGCACCACGGACAGCTGCCTTCCAGACACCAGGTCCCGACCAAGCTGATCAGATTGTGCTCCGAGCAGCATGGAAATCCCACACTATTCAAGTCGTTGAAATGCTGGATCCACTTCGACTTGGGGCTTTAATCTCTCAACCTCTTGAGTGGGCTCAGTCGCAACCAGCGCGAGCAGAACTCCTATGCAACCATCAATGACTCCTCCCACCAGGCCTTCGCCGAGTTGGAGATGTCGGCCACCAGCGGAAAGGCATGGTCAACCAGTCGCCGAGAAAGATCGAAGCTCCTTCTCCATTAGCTACTGGAAGTAACGGAAGCTCCAAATTCCGCAGGGTCTCAATCGTTAATGCCACGAAAATTCCAGCGCCAATCCCACATGCCCCTAAGACAATGTCGCGGTTTCATGTAATCCAGGGGGTCTATCAGGTAGGTCAACAACTCCATGACCAGGGTTCATACTTTGACCATCTAAGGAACCACGATTGATCTTCTGCCGCCCATGTTAATGGGATGTAGACATGTCGTAGGGCTCAAGCACTCTTAGTTGTAGACCACCTTCAACATTCATGCTACTCCGGTCCGCTCTTAGCGGAATTGGAAATTAAGGCGACGAACATTTGGGTGCCACCCGCTACCAAGCCCCTTGCCCTCCAGGTTGTCCTAGATCGTCAGCTCGAGGGTGTCCCGGATCGCGGCCATAAAATAAGGGTCCAAGAAATCCCTTACAAGACGGAAGTCCCACCGACATCGGTCCTTAGGGGGGTTTGTCCAAAGACCCTTTGCAACATCTCAAAAGATTGCCTCACCGTCTCTTGTCAGCCAGCTCCTCTATTATGCCTCTCAGGGGATAAATCTATCGTCCGCCATCAGTCCCGACAGCCGCCGTTAAGGATCTCCGCCCTTCAACAGCCGCAATTCACAACAAGTAGCACCGATGTTGCCCTCACGTTTTTTCCAACCTTTCATCCGCGATTCGCATACGAAGTTGCCCTCCTTAACAGCCGCCCATCTCCTTCGCGGGAAGCTCGCCGACGCCGAATATCGAATCCATTCATAGGCATCAATTACCTCGCTCCTAGAAGATAAACTTCAAAACGAAGATACAAAAAAAAAATCCTTAGACTCATAACCTAAATTTATAAAAAAAGCATCAAAAACGACCGACAAAAAAACAACCACTCACATTATTCCTTAAACCAAACGCAAATCGTTTTAACCAATAGTTTATCTTTTCAAATATTTCATAATCTTCATAAAAAAGATATACTTTAAATCGAATATTTCTTTTCCATTCATAAATTCGTTCCTAAATACGAAACTATTTCCAAAAAAATTCTACGTTACGAAGCACTTTTAAAAAAGCATTAAATATTTAATAAAAAACTATACCACGAAAATAAGTTACATTATATACCAATCCATCAAAAATGCATTATAAAACCTCCCAAATCATTAATTAAAAAGACCTTACAAGACGTAATCTATATCACATAATAATTTAAACAATAATTTATTACGTATTATAAATATCCTTTAAAATATACAACGAAAATATATATTTACCAAAAGATTTTATTATAAATAGGATTCGTTCCTAAGATTTTTTAAAAATATTTTTATACTCCTCGTTTTTGCCCCTAAATAAATTTAATAATTAAAATAAAATTCTTATCGCGATTTCATATTAAATTTCAATTCCAAAATTGTAAATATGCACCGGTATATTTAAAGGCAAATATATAATGGTGGAATTAAATAATCGTTAATTCCAGAATTATATATTATATTCATGCCGCAATTCAGGAGGGAAGAAAAAAATAGCTTTCCTTTCAATAGTAACCGATAGAAAATGCATCCTATAATACCGTAATCCTAAAAATGGTGAACCAAAAAACGACCTATATTATTTCATCCTCACCACCAAAGTAGGTATAATAACATGGCTGTAGGTCAAAACCCGCCGAAATTAAACAAAATAATCTTGTTGGGGATATTCACCTACCATATTTAGGTGATCATTAGTATTGACCCATGGCCACATTAAGATCCTTATGGCTGCCGCGCGACAAATTAGGCTTCAGATCCATATTTCCAAGTCCGAGCTAGTGGCTTGTGTCGGACCGGACGCGATAGTGGAAATACGAACTTTCCAAATACACCATTTCTTTCATTTTACTCGGTGCCAGGGATCCGTCTATACGTCACATACCATGTCTAAGCGGGTTAACGGAGCTCAACGCCTCCTTGATGCGCTCCCCGACCCTCAGACTGCGTTGCTCCTGTTACGCAACTCCGCAGCTTACTGCAAGATCGTCTATACCCGGGTGACGCTCCCAGCCTTGCTGGGCGGCTCCCTAGAGACTTTTGATGGGCGTATGCGGCAATGCCTAGAAGCCTTCTGCACCGGTCCGTTAACCGCCGAGGCGTAGCAACAGCCCTCTCTCTCCACCAATGTGGTGGTCTAGGGCTCCGCCACTTTCATCTTCACGGGACTGCAGCCTTTGCGGCCTCTACTTCCGCTACCTTGGCATTTTGCCAAACCTTGGATCCTACCTATGATGTAGTGGCCACGATGCTGTGCAAGCTTTGAATCGCAGCTTCCCCCCCACCAGCCATCTCCCTGTCCCTGTGCCCCCTAACCTCCGACAGCGCACGCTATCTGCGATACTGGACAAAGGAGTGGCTGCTGCGTTGGCTGCCCCCGCTACCGGCCGTGAAGCTTTCCGAGCCCATTTTCAACTTCTACAAGAACCAGGTGCCGGTGCATGACTTCATGACCCTCCCGCCGAAGCGCTGGAATTGCGCGTAACGGGGCCTCTCTTCAAACTCATGGTGCGCATGCGGCTCCGACTCCCTATCGCTGACCTCGACGAGCCCTGCCCCATGTATGACGGTGTGGCCGACAGATTTGGTGACCATGCACGTATGTGCCCCTGCGACGGCGGCCGCACCAAGCGGCTCCGTGCCGTCCTTGCTGCCCGAGCCCAGGCCGTTAGTTTCCACACAGAGAGCTCCCATCTCGCCCTAACCACGCCGAGGGGCCCGACGACGGCCGGACTCTCCCTAGACGCCGCCCTGCTGATGTCTGGGTTGGCAGCTGGGGTACGCATAGCCCAGCCGCTTTTGATTTGGCTGTTACTTACTGGGGGATGCGGGCGGCCTTGCTTCCACTTTGCGCTATCTCTGGTAGCCATGCTACTACTGAGTATAAATCCCGGAAATGTAAACACCAAGACACTCAGACCACCTGCCTGGCCGAAGGCTTACAATTTCTTTCCCTGGTGGCCGAGGCCTGCGGAGGGCTAGGTCCGACCGCCACTCAAGTGTGGAAAGCCCTTGCCACGGCCATCGCCGCCCGCAGCAACGAATCCGCGTCAGTTGAACATGACCGGCTCCTGCAGGCCCTTGCAGTGGCTCTACAGCGTGCAAACGCTCGCGCTGTCTTGCGCCGGCTAGGCTCCTAACCAGCTTCCTTTTGCTTTGAGCGCGGTTTCTTGAGCAACCTTGGCCCACTGCCTTCTTCTTTGGCTACGTTAGCGCAGTGCGGTGGCTAGCTGCAACCTGGGTTCTTTCCCCACAGTCTTATGCTCCATACCTTGAGCTTACCGCGCTTGTATTGTGCCAGACACCCCGGTGTTGGCGTGTACAGGCCCCTTTCCCTTTTGCTGGATGTCTTGCACGCCTAAGCGCCTGTGAGGACCATTGCCAATTCAGCCTTTCGCCACCCATGCTAGCCCAAGTCATGGTGTGGATGTTTCACCGCTTTCGGATTGAACATATTATTTAAACCGCCAGAGTTTGCTTTATTTCGAACTAATTCCCCTTAGTTAGTCCAAAGGACCTTTGGTTTGTTGCTGCAACATATACTACCTTCATGAATGAAGATCTTTGTCCAACAGGCTCAAAGGCAAATTTGCAAAACGTCTCTACCGATGCCTAATTCAGAAATGTATCCTCTAAGGCGAGCTAGGTTTTTCAACAAGCCAACTTTTCGGACAACGATTTTAACCAGGTCCAAGGCTTGAGGCAAACGGAGTTGAAATATAGCCGATCTATGCCCCAATTTGTAGAAAACTTCTGTTCAGCGTTGTATAGCGAAAATCTTTCATAGGTTTGTCTTTACGCGCGCCCGACCTTGCATGAAGCAACCTAGCCATAGGTCGTGAACGGGCATTTGCCCCAAAAACACGTGAGCGCTCAAGTTGGTCGCAACACTGTGAATAAGAAGCAAACAAACATTCACTTCAGTGTCGATCAATCTAATCAGCCATAAGGTTTCCTTCCGAGCAATCATAAGCGCAAGGCCTATTACACGTGAACACAGGCGGCCCCGTCTGCAAAATGTTCCCATCGATCTGCTGAAGCCTTGACACGTTCTTACATATATCATATATGAATACCCCCAAAAAACATTCAGCGCATCTTTTAACTTTTGGCACTCCTGCAGTGCGGCATCCAACTCCTCCAGTGCCAGAATCACAGCGTCTTCCCCCACTTCCTGGCACTGAATGGCGCCGCTCGAAATTGCATGTTTCTGCTTTCCATATTCTGTCTTTTATGCTCCATTGCATCGATGTGCGTTTGGCCGCCAAAGCCTACAATATAACGTTGGAAGAACAGCCCAAACCCGGGCCACACTTATGAGGCACACGAGTTGTGGACTACAGACCTTATTGCGCCAACATTGTCAACACCTTGCTCCAAACAAGCACCAATATATTATGCAAGTGGTTTTTTAAATCACAAACAGCAAAGCAATCAGCGCAAACCCTGGCCCAGAAGGCCTCGGCAGGCTGTCTTGCTGCCCTTGCTTGTAAACTTCCTTTCTGCTTTGGAATGGAAAGGCCGGAGTGTTGTTCTGCTCTGCCCTCGCCGTCGCCGCAGCAGAATGAAACATATGGACCCGGATCAAATACCATGACCGAGGAATACCGTCGAGGAATTCCAAGTCAAGGGACACCCAAACAAACCCCAACAAAAAAGTGCAATTATAGATGCCTTGGGGCCAAGCTCCAGCCCCTCCAGCAACCCCCCACTGTGTCACATATCACCTTGGCAAAGCATGAGTGTTTGCATGTTTGAGTGGTGGATAGTGGGGGCGCGCACTTCCGAAACAAGCAAAGGAAACAAGCCAATCCCAAAACCTGAAACGGGTTGGTATGTTTCTTGAAACCGCCGCGCTGGTCAAACCGGGCTTTTGGGACTTTGGGCTGCTTGGGGATGACTTGCCTGCCAAAGGTGGTGACATTGGCATAGTGCAACTGTGTTTGTTCAAGTCTTGGTCTTTTCTCTGGATGGAGAGGCGGATCAGAATCTGGTTCCTCCGCTGGTGGTAGCATCTGGATGACTTGCTGTGTAGCCCTGAAGGAGTCTATGTGGACTGCCCAGACTTGGGTGACCTGGCTGGCTAGTTGTGGTGTGAGATGTGCCAGGTGTATTGGTGGATGGGTTTGTCGTCCATGAGGTATTGTCCTAGGCCTTCATTGGCCCAGCCATTCATCAGTGTTTGCAATGTGCTGTTCTCTGGCCAGGCAGCGATTATTAAAGAAGAGAAAAGAATTGTTTTCGTTTGCGAGTGTTCCAAAACTTACAAACGTACTGAAGGACCGGATAACCCCACATGTGTAGTCCTGCCAAACTCAAAATGGAGAAAGGATATCTCACGCAAACAGTCATGTTATAGATAATTCAAGAAGTCTGAGAGATTGAAGCGGAGTGCAACTTTTTAAAGCGTAACAAAGCGAAGCAAACGCTCCTATAGACTGCGCATCACACTGTCAGGGACACGCAAAGGGAGAGCCGGAGGCCGTGTGAGTGAGGCTGAATGAGTGAGGTGGAGAGAGTGAGGTTGAGTGAATGAGTACCGTGAGAGGGCGGGATGCAACGACGCTGACCGAGTGGAAGCGGGCGCTTCCTTTCTGTGACATGGGAGCAGGGTGGCTGGTGAGTGACATTGTCTTCGTGGCCTCTGAAGTCGGTGCGTTGCTAGGCTGCCAGATGCTGGCCATCCAACTTTGCGGCTGAGTTTATGCGCGCAGCCACAAAACTGTCACGAGATGAAAACAGAGAAAAGTGCATTTTTGCTACTGGGGATATGTCATCGTCCTCTTTTTTTGGGTGGGGCTTGCCCAGACTTGATACCGCTCAGGTATTGTCCGTGCCATGAGCCCGGCGCGCTGACGCGTGCAATTTTCCATACGCCATGGGGTCGGTGTGAGAGTGTCGGGCTTGTACAGTGCGTGCAGTGCTGCCAATGATGCATCGCTTTCCTATTTCCTTGCGGCGTTGGTGTATTATTGCCGCTGCGCCGTCGAACGTTGATGGTTGCAAAAACATTCTCGTTGTCAACTCAGGAAAGGGCGGCCTATGTTTGGCTGCGGAACTTCTAGCAAGCCGGCAAAATAGGAAACCCAAAGCCAAGGCAACGCCTGAGTTGGCGTTGCAGTTTGGAGCGTGGGCCTGAGTCAAGGAAAACACAGAGAATTTATAAAGCAAGTGCCTGAGAGTGAACGAAACTCACAAAACTTTACAAACCTAAAGACACGCAAATAGCCTCAGGCCTCAGCAGACTTTGAGCCGGCGATCAAAAACCTAAAAACCTAGAACTACTTTGGCGCAGTACGTTCAATGTTGAAACGCGCGCTTAATCCGAAAGCGCTTCCAGCAGATGGGGGCGAGCATCAGGCGTTGAGTCTGTTGAGCTCCATGGAATTGTTGCCTACGTGTAACATCTAGAATCTAGATGTGATATGTCTTTTGAGCATCTGCCTTGGTGCTCTTTTTGGGGCTTGCTTGCTTCACTTTGACGATTTTGCACTTGCAGCACGGCGCGGACTTTTCCAGGTGCTTGAAAGGGTGGAAAAATTCGCAAACCCTGTCTTGACTATGAGCCTCCTGGGTCATTTGTGGCGCTTGAGTGCGCTTGAAGGCGCAACGTTGCGGGCTGCCTTGGGTCTATATGGCTTCTTTGGCAGGATGGCCTTCACGCATGAGTTCAATACCTTCTACCAGATTCAGAATGACAGGCGCAGGCAGGCGGTACGTGGCGCAGGTCTCGTTCGGTGTGTCTTGGCAGCGGATGCGCCGTAAGGAGATGGAGTGGTGTTCACCTGCCTGGGGTGTTTCTTATGACAGCTGCCTCGTGCGCACGTGGGTTCTGAGATGATGGCAGCTTTGTTTACTGTGTCTAAGTCTTGGTCTGAAGATTTGAAGTGACTCGGTGAAGGCAGCCACTCGCTCTCCAGCTTCTACAAGTGCTGTCGAGCTCTCAAACATGCATGGACCTTGGCCTTGTCCAAGTCCTCAAGCATTTTTTATTCGCCATCTGAAATTCTGGTTTCTGTAGCATGGTAGGGTCGATGCTGGTGCGTTTTCACTCCCAGAACTGAAATTCTGGGGTGACATCCTCTTCTGTCTCATTCTCACCTTCTGGCTCACGTGGTTCCAAGAACCTTGCTGGTATCTGAACTATCTCGCCTGCGTCCAGCCTTACCATTGCCATGTCCTCGCCCTCGAGCTCTTCATCATCCTCCATAGGCCTCCTATCAGGAAGTCTGACGCTGGCATTTTGTCTCTTGCTCCCACCCTCTAGTATGCGCTCTTCTGGATGTAGTCCCAGTAGAGCCAATCTCCTGGTTCAACCTCATCTGGATCCACGTAGCCTGAAGCTTTGATAAGCTCTCGATGGATTCGTTGCGCATATTGCCTGACCATTTGGATGCCTTCTTGGGATTCATGACCAATTAATTGCTCCAATCATCATGCCATTAATTCTCTGGCTGTCCTTGATTTCGATGATCTTGTCCTCAATCACTAGAAGCCGTCGCCGCAACTTGTAGATCGCCGCAACAATGTGAGAACGAACAACCCACTTGTCTCTGATCCAGCCTGCAAGTCTACTTCTGCTTCAACCCGTTCGCCAGCCACTTGCTCAAGGCTTCCAAGAACTATAATTCGATGCAAGAACTTGGCAAGTCTTTGGATCTTCCTCGACTGATGGTTTCCTCCTGAAATCGCTCGTGTTCCTCTTCTCCCAAGCGATGTCCCTGTGCATCATAGTTGCGGCGCCAACGCAAGATCAAATGGATTCTTGCTCTTGTCAGTGGCTTTGTTCCAAGGTCAGCAACATTGTAAGCTGTACGAACTGCTTTAACATTGAGCTCTCGCTGCGCAACTCGGTCCTGAATCCACAACCGTTTGCCATCATCAATGTGACGCAGCTTTCCGGGTCCTCGCTTGTGGCTTAGCTGGATGGCTGCCGAATTGTCAACCAAACAGTCATGAACTATTTCTTCCTCGACAAGAAATTCCAGGCGCATTAAGCTCTGCCTCCGCTGAGCTCAAACTCACAGACTTCTGCCCCCTCGAACTGGTCAAGACAAACATTTCATTGATCATGCGAATGGCAGATGACGTGGATCTTCTGACACTCTTTGATCCTGACCAATCACTGTCAGGAATCTCCACTATGACATGTTGTCCCAATGTACCTTTGAGGTAGCCGATGAGTCTGCCAAGTTTTCTCATTCTTCGGTGGTAGGGTTTGCCATTGAATCTGCGAACTTGTTGATTGTAAAGGAAACATCTGGCCTTTCCTGTGAAAGATATATTCCACATCCCACTATCGATCAATACAGACTCGCCAGCTCTGGGCTCAAATATGTGGTTCCATCCTGTTCCAGCATCTCCTTTGTACACGGCGGCTTCTGCGCTTTCGCCTTGTCCATGACTTCTTCATAAGCCTCAATCATGGTTTCAGCATACTTCCCTGGCAGAATCTTCAAACCATCCGCGGTCATTTCAGGTTCTGCGCAAGAACTGAAAGGTGCTGCCGGGTGTAGTCAGGCGCTGGACTGAAATCTCAAAGCTCTCCTTCGTTGCAGGAAGTAGCTCCTTCTCAATGTATTGCTGTTCGTCTGTAAACAAGATATCATCCACATGTCTCAACAGCAATGCTTTGTGATCCAGCTTGCTCAAACATGGGTTGATCTCTGCAAATGCGAAGCCTTTCTCTTTCAGCCAATTCGTCAAATGATCAAACCAAGCTTTTGCTCCAATGCGCTGTCCTGGCAGGCTTCGTCTCACCTCAAAATGTCCACCAGCTGTTGTGACTTGCGTTGGCTCCTCCTGAGGTACCTGCCAAAAGGCGTCCTTGACATCGTCAAAAAAACTGCTGGAATCAACCTCAATGTCTGCCCACATCATCCCTCTTGGTGTTGTACTCCCTGGCCACCAACCTTGAATGTCTGAGGAACATCTTGGGTGATCCTGCTTTGGTAGGATTGGGCTTCACTCGCCAGTCTCTCACAAAGCGAGTTGTCAGCAACTTGTACCCATCTCGAAGTTGCTCCAATGGAGGTAGATAGCACACCAAGCCGCTTCAATCTCCACTCTCCCACGGCGTCAGCTAAATCATCGATCCACTTCGGAGGGTCACGTGGGACTCTGTCAAGAGGTGCATCTGGCCTAGGGTTTATGGGATGTCATGCTTGGCTTCCTCCACATTGTTTTCAGCCTCATGTTCATAAGCCCACAAATCCTCCTGGCCAACAACTTTGTCCAAATGATGGAAAATGTCGTCTCCAAGTTGGGTCACCTCGAGCCTCCTTTCTGTCGCATCATTGGGCTTCAACCGCTTCGACTCTGGTGATTCGGCTGCCAGATCATGAATAAGCTTGGTTGTTCCTTCAGGCTCTGGACTTCCACTCAGCAATGGGACCTTCTGTGCACTCGGTCTTGGAGTTGAAGGTCCTGCTTGGTTCCTGGCCTCAGCGATCCTGTTTGGATCAGCTTGCGCTGGAATCAACTCTGGAATGGCCTCTTCCTCATCCGGCCTCTTCTTGTCTTCTCGCAATTTCTCCTCCTCTGTCAACTCTGTGGGAATCTTTTTAGGCAAATCTTGGGCATCACTCGACTTGTTGACGTTCTTCTCCTCCTCCATCAAGCCTCGAGTCTCCTCCAATTTGCCAGCGTAGGTTTGGATAAAAGCTATCAGCTTCTGCGCCAGTACCGTCCATGGAGCTCCACTCCAAATACTCTTACCAACTTCAACCTCAAAAACCTTATTCTCTTCAAGGCCGTAGGACCGTCAGGTGCTCCACCAAGGTCAGGGCAATCTCAAGGGTGTGGGCAAAGTCCTGCCTATGGAGATCTTGATCAGCTTCGTGAAGAACCCTCTAGCAATGATTGCCACACTAGTTTATGGTGGCTAGGCGAGGGCGAGTGCGAAAGGGACAGGGGCAGAACGTGTTCGAAGATCGGGTCCAGTCCTCTGTCCGCTGGAGCTCAAGCCAAATTAAATGAATTTCTCAGAACACTTGAAGCCTGCAGCACAGTTCTCGATATGTACGCGTCATCCTTCAGTGACATCTGAACCTAGCTTAAATTCCACATTTTTCAAGTTTATGCTCTAAAAAACCTAAGAATGTCATGGTGAGGGGTAGCAAACATGCAAGAACTTCAATTTTTGAGCCGGCAAGTCTTACACAAGCGTCCACAGTCCAGTTACACTTCACCAACGCAAACACATCACACCCTCTTCAGCGCCTCGTTCAAATCTGCGATCCCTGGAGCATTCTCGCCAATGGGACTGTTACCATCACTGCTGCTGTCACTGCTGCTGCTACTGCTGCTGCTGCTCGTGCGGGCATCCTCCTTCTTCTCATTCTTTTGCTGTTTTTCAGCAACTTCATGGGTCTCAAAGTTGCTCAACTCACCCGCCGGATTGGTACTTCTGACCTTTTTGGAGCTTTTTGCATCCCTTTTCCGCTCCGAGCGCGCCCGCTTGGTTTTCACTTCGTCATGTCCAGACACAAACTTCGCGTAGGTCGATGGTTCTTCCTCCTTCCGGGCTTGTTCTTCGTGATCCTTCTTGCAGAATAAGACCTGTTTGCCCATAGAAGCCTTGAATTGCAAGTAGCCCTTCTCCTGGCAAAGTAGACAGGCCAGGCAGTTTATGTGCGATCGCTGTCGGAAAAAACATGTCGATAACAGATCAACAACGCCGGCGGCCAATCCTATGCACTGCGCAGTGATGCGCAGTGGATGATGGTATGATGATGGTTGACTGGGCCTGTACCAAACACAATGATAAACGTTGGCACACCCAAACTATAGCTGATAGTCATCTCGTCTATGTGCTCCGGCTGCTTCATTGACCAAATTTAGCAGCAGGTCTATGCAGGTCTCCTTCGGGTTTAGCTCAGTATAAGTCAGTATGTCCTTTCCTTATTCTTCTCGATTGTTACACCTTGGGGAAGGCCAGCTGCACAACTTTGAATGTACATGTCGCAACAGGGCTGGGTCTGAACCAACATATAACATCATATCGACTTGCGCTTCTACTTCACCCCAGTGTCTCTGAAGCGCTAGGGTATTGTTCATGCGCCACGTCGCTCTGCTCCCTTTCGCCACCCCAGCCCCTATCATGCGACTTTTTCTGCAAGAAAAACACATCGCGACCACCATGGGGTGCAAAAGTGTGAAGAGTATGAGATGCTTTGGATATTCTTGGCCAAATGTGGTCAGAATTGTGGTGTCTGCCCACTAGGCCATTAGAATCACTAGGTGAATGTCTATGAATAAACACTTTGAGCCGGAAAACGCCGTCCTGGAGAATATTTGTTGCCACTTCTTGACTTCTCTTGGCCGTATTTGCACCGCAGCTGAAGAAGACCTTCGGGATTCAAGTCTTTGGTCTTTTGTGCGTCCAAACACCCGGTCAAAACCAAATGTTTGCCGCGCCTTGATAGAATCGTCCCCAGAATAAATGTTCCGAAGGCTAGCAAAGGAAGATTCTTTCAATCGCTGTTCAACCTCATTGACTAACTCCAGGGCAGACTCTTCGACGTCAGCATTGCTCGGGCGCGGCATGGTCAACTATACTTGACACCAGGTTGCCGTGGACATCACTGCAACTGGTGGCACTATGTAGCGCTATGTAGCACCAGAACACTGTTGTCTTTATCAAGTCGTTACTCGGACTGCGCCAAGAGGCAATCGCTCCGTCACCAGACTAGCACAGGCATTTCTGCTCGTAGCTCTTTCTGTTTGGTCCGATGTTCGGGGAGAAAAATGAAAAGAAATAAACACGAAGAAACAAGTGCCACGCTAGTAGTAACAGGTGCCTTACTAGTAGTAACAATGTTTGCTACTAGTAACAAGTGCCACGCTAGTATAGTAACAAGAAACAAATTATGTGCTTTAAGGAACCTAAAAACGATGGCCTCCAACCTACGGTTCATCGCGAAGGGCATCCATACCACACGGTGGAGCAATGTAAGCGTCCATGCGGATGAGCCTAAACGGCTCATTCCGTCTTTTTCATTCTTGCATTCCATCTTGAAGATTGCGATTCCATGAAAGAAAGAATGAAGAAAACTGATATGAACTGCTTGGAAACGGTCATTGCTACAAAGTTGACTGTTTGACACAAAACAGCCGGAGAATATCCCCTGTAGAGGCGTGTAAATGTTCTAGTCCCTAGCTAGATATTGAGGTTCCATGGGCAACTCCGGAGGTGGTGGTGGATTGCTGTCGAACGTCTCTAATATCCGTTCACAGGTTTTGTACCGTTTCCTGTAAAGAATGATGCGGTTTATTTACTCTTTTCCTCCACAAAATAATTCGTGACCATCTTAATTAATCTTTAGGTGCGGTTTTGACCATCTTGTTTTTGGCACTTGATTATCTCCACCACGCAACTCCAGAACAGTCTTTGCTGTCACTGCTTCCCTCCAAAAACTATCAACGCCATGAAGCAAATCACAAAAAATCTTGCCGAGAACCCAGTGTCCGCCAGTTTCTGTGCAATTTCAACTCTGCAAATGGTTTGTTTCATCGGAGGTTTCCTTTCTTTGTGACGGGTCGCTGCACTAAAGCACAACTGCTCGCCTTTGTGCTTGGACTCACCCATAACTACCCTTTAAGACTAGAACACAACAATCGCTCTTAGGTTGGAGGTTGCTGTTAGATCTTAAAGTCTAAAGAAGACCAGAATGATCTCATGTGAGAGGCATCGGACCTTCGTCTCCCTTGACCCACTTGGGTGTGGTTCAATGCCACATGTTACTACTAGCGTGGCACCTGTTACTGATCAAGAAAAATAAAGGCTTCCAGATTCGTATTTGCGGCGTCCGACCAAAGTAACGCTCTAACCATTCTTTCTCGCTCGAACGATCGCCTTGGGCGACAGAGTGGAACTTCAGCAATCTTCCTCATCCTCCTGCAGTTGTGCAACAAACTTCTAGGTGGAGGCCATCGCTAGTAGGTTGGAGGCCACTAGTACTAGTAGCAAGAAACCAGTAACAAGAAGCGCCCTCCAAAGTGTAAAGGAAGCAATGCGCAAAGCATCGCGCAGCGATGTGGTTGCGCCGATGTTTTTGTGCTCTGAATGCACAGCCTTGCTAGCATGGCGGCGCCCAGCACCAAAATGCCTGGTCCCAAATCTCAACCCACAAAAACCTGTAAATCATTGGAAATCAATGCACGTTGGAGAGAAAGACATCGAAAGCTACCAAAAATCTTCCACATCTTCCATTCAAGCCACTGCTGCAGTTGCAAGAGCTGCAGCCATGGCAGCTGCTGGAGAAGCAGCCAGGACTCTTGCTTGTCTTCTTCAGGCTCAGACATTGGCCTTGGGCTTCTCACAAACGGTACCAGTGCTCGTTTTGGGTGAAACATACATCGATGGATCCCACGAAGCCGAAAGCCGAAAGGATACGGAAGCACAACGTTGTGTAACGACTCATCTGAGAACATTTTTGTTTTATGTGCAACTATTGAAAAAACATAAGAGTCATACTGGGGGGGGGACCCCCTAGGTGAGCTTAAGAGTAGTTGTTAAGTAGGCTGCCCGCAAGCCGGCACCCATTGGCACGTGTCTCGCAGCCTTCGCGCAGCACTTTTGCGCGTGCTCCACGCAGCTTTTTGGTTTTAAGTTTGTGCAACCGAGGCCTTCTAAATTTTATCTTCACTAACTTTGTTTTGCTTGCGTAGCTGTGAAACGTTGCGCACAACCTGAAAAAAATTGCCAGCCCGGTTGAATAATCTTCTGCGCTGTAGCCGCTACACCACTCCAACCCAGAAATTGATGGGCGCAAAGGACCAGCGCATGAAAACCAAGTGTGCATGAGCGTGAGATTTAAATCTCTAATGTTGAAAAGTGCGCATGTGTAAAAAACGGAGAGGAGCCAGCAAACCCGAAAAACTTATATTGACATATTGACTCTTATGGGGGAAGTCTTTTGGGCGCTGCACGCTGACTGGAAAGAACCCCACTGAGATTGAGACTCACTGGGTTTGAACTCGTCTCCATCCTGTAACCAATTCACAACTTAGAGTCCAACTCAGAAGGCTCATGCAAACTTCTAACTCGTTGTCAACCAACGAACCATGAACACACAGTGTGTGACACAATGATATGCACCTGCCAAGCCTCCTCTGGTGAACATTCAAAGCGCTTGCCCACTAGCTCCTGGGAAAAATGAACACTTCGCGTTGCTTAGAGGTCTTTGAGGTCAAAGAGAAGCCTGCAGACACGACACAGCACCCCACGAAACAACAATCTCCAACAGGATCAACGTCGGCTTCGAAGACGTTCTTTGGAGCCAGCCATCCGTCGTCGGGGATGAAATGAAACGCTTTAGCCTCCGTTCCCTCCATGGTCAAGGAATACAAAGTGTTCAGACCCCTTGTTACTAGTAGCGTCCTTGTTACTAGTAAGGCACTTGTTATTAGAAGCGATGCACTTGTTACTAGTAGCTTCTTGTTACAGGAATACAAAGTGTTCAGACCCCTTCAGTGACTTTGGCTGGTTTTGTCACGGTGCGCTCCTATAGCACTGTGCTGCTAGGAACAGACTCTATGCCTGGTCCTCCATGATTTGTTACTTTTCAGCTGTGGCGCCGTCTGCAAAGCCTCCCTTTTCTAGTTCACATCATAGTAGGCTGGTTCCAACAAAGGGCATCGCTACTAGGAGCAAGGACGCTACTGGGCTCCTGTCCTTACTAGGAGCAAGGACGCTACTAGTAACAAGAAGCTAGCAGGCTGGTTCCAACATTGCCATTGTCGTTTCATGTTGTGACCTTCCATCTCAGCCAGTGGCTTTGGTGGAATCGACAGGTGCGCTGGTTTCAACGGGATCGGTTGTGCGTTCTTGCTTCGATTCGAACCTCGCGGATGTGGTTCTCGGCCTATTCGGTGCAGTCTTCGACCAGAGACACCATGCTTCGATAATCAAAATAACCCGAGAACGAGTAGTCACAAAGGAAATGACACAGAATAGTCACAAAAAGCGTCACAGGAGTCTCGGGTTCCTCCAAAGTACTCTTGTTGTCCTTGTAGCCAAGGAGAATCAAGCAAACCTTCGGCTGGCTTGAGAGAAAAACACGTTCCACTTGACAAATTCTAACACCGATCACATCACTAAACCACTTAATCACATTCTCTTTCTTCGCTTGTTTCACTTACGCAGCTTGGTTGCCAATGCCCCCAGGATGTAAAAGGCGCCAAGCCTCAAAGAATGCTGCGGCTAAAGGCACTCTCGGAACGGAGAACTTGCTTGGCTGTGCTCTTTTTTGGGGGGGGCTAGAGGTAGCTAGGGAGTCGCTAGTAGGGAGAGGTAGGCAGTAGCAAACGTTGGCTCAGGATAGCGCTGCCACTAATGATTTAGTTTCTAGATTTTTAGGGAGACTTAACTGGTAGCGATGCCCTAGTTACTGCTTCTTGTTCCTAGTAGGATGGGGATCTACCCTTGCTCCAAACCAGCTGGTCACCTGAACCCTCTGCCACTGCCACATATCTTGATTCCCCAAACAAGCTGTGAGAGAAGCGGTTGTGCGTCAAGATGATTCTTTGTCTCCCTTTGTCTCCTCTTGTCTCCCGTGGCTCTTCATGGATGCTTGGGCTCAAATGATTCTGCTTTGTCTTTCTTTATCTTGTTTGTTTCTCATGGCTCAAAATTGGCGACCAAAACTTTCAAGGTTTTCTGCCAAAAGAAACATCGAGCTGCCGCCGCTGTTTGGGATTGATGCTAGGGTAACTTTGCCCTTCAAAGCCCCTTAACATATATTTTTTGAATGACATGTTCACCGGATCAGTGAGCATCACGCTTCACTTGGGCCCCAACTGCAGGGCCTTCCCCAGCTCTGCTGGCCAACCTGAAGAAATGAGCATCGCTTCTAGTAACAAGTGCCTTACTAGTAGTAACAAGAAGCTACTAGGGGCAAGGGCATTGCTATTAGGAGCAAGAAGCTACTAGGAAGGTAACCCGTCAACTCGTTCGCCGGTGGACTCCGTGCCGGGCCTTGGCCTACTCGTCCGTCGATCTCAGCAACTGCCTTGCACGAAACAAGGTACAGCGGAACACCGTGGCACTTGTTACTACTAGCAAACATTGTTACTACTAGTAAGGCACCTGTTACTGCTAGCGTGGCACTTGTTACTACTAGCTTCTTGTCCACAAAGTTAATGCGCCAAAAGGCCTTGTGGAGTATAATGAGCCAGCCGATTATGAATAACCTCAGAACATGGCACACTATGAGGCTACTGAATACATAGTTCCCTACTGTCTGTGCTACTGCTAGTTTTATATGGGATAGAATTAGTAGCAAAGGACGCTACTAGGGGCTCCTGGCATCGCTACTAGTAACAAGGGCCTACTAGTAGACATCACATCTCGGAGGTCACTTCTAAATTCTAATTAGATAGTAGCGATGCACTTGCTACTAGTAGCTTCTTGTTACTACTAGTAAGGCACTTGTTACTACTAGCGTGGCACTTGTTTCTACGTCGCATCACATCTCTGAGAAATCTCTGCGGATGGTCGATCAAGAGACGCCATGGGCGTCATGCGGCGCATGAGGAGCGCAAAAGCCTCGGAGGAGCTCAACGTCAGTAGTAACAGGTGCCACGCTACTAGTAACACCATGCTCAAAACATGAAAGAATGACAAACACCATGCTGAGAGGCTAACCGCCTGCTCTCAAGCAGTCTAGCATTCAGGCAATCTCAAAGCCCTGGTTCCGCTGAGTGACGATCTGTGGTAATTGGAGAAGTGCATAAAGCAACCAGTTCAGCCAGCTATTGGAGAAGGGAAAGTCCAGGACCTGTCCAATGCGTTCAAATCATTTAACCATACCTGACCTCAGGAGAAAAACTGGCAAGTCCAATTCCAATGACGTGACCCACCTGATGAATGCCAGAACATGCTCTCTGAAATCAACTGCACAAACAGGCATATCTGGATGTACCGAGGATGGGAGTCGAGATTCTTTAAGATACTAGTAACAGGGCGCATCACTGCTAGTAGCAAGGACGAGTAGCTAAGCGCAATACCAGTAGCAAGAAACTACAAGTAACAAGGGCATTACTACTAGGAACAAGAAGCTAGTAGGTTGGAGGCCATCGCTACTAGAAACAAGAAACTAACAAGAAGCTAGGGGCTCCTGGCCTTACTAGCAAGAAACTAAGAACACGATTCTTTACGCCCAAACGGCGTCCGGCCAGATGAACCGCGCCGAAGAAGGCCACGGTGCTCACGGCCGCCGCCCAGCTGCCCAACTCCGTCGCGGTCGCGCTTCGAGGTCGGGTGAGTACCTGCGGAGTCGAAGTCGGTCCGTTTCGACCGCTAGTAGTAACAAGTGCATCGCTAGTAGTAACAGGTGCCTTACTAGTAGTAACAATGTTTGCTAGTAATTACAATTCTAATTAAATGCTTGTTTCTAACATTGTTACTAGTAAGGCACTTGTTACTAGCGATGCACTTGTTCCTAGTAGCTTATCATTCTAGTTAGAATAGTTTTTGGAAGGAAGGACTAAAGATTGTTTAATCTTGTCAAAAAAGGCCTGCTTAACTGACGTTGGTGATGCCGGCTCTCGATCTATAAACCACAAACTGCAAAAACAGACAAAAACTATATTGGACACCGCAGGATTGAAAGAAAACCGCAGCATTTGCGAAAAAACAGCCACAGACTTTTAGGAGCGATCGGACGCTACGAACGGGGCTCCTGGCCGTACTACTAGGAGCAAGAGGACGCTACGAACGGAGCAAAGGGCATCGCTTCTAGTAACAAGTGCCTTACTAGTAGTAACAATGTTTGCTAATAGCAACAAGGGCCTTACTACTAGGAGCAAGAAGCTATTAGGAACAAAGGGCATCGCTACGAACGGAGCGATCGTACGCATTGGCAACTTAAATGCTGAACCACGCATACCATGCTTTCCAGCTACAGGTTTTGATATGTGGAGGCACACACACACACATCCTCAGGCCAGTCTTTTGCACCTGCTTGAGCCGGTTCTCCCTGGAGGGGTGTGGCAGCATGCATATTTCTGTGGCATTCATCGACCATGTCCTTATGTTTTCTGTCATTCTTGCTTTGATGCGCTGGCTGACCATGACAATTCATGCGAGTGAGCACTCCACCTACCTACCTCTCCAGTTCCTCTTTCAACCCCCCTAAGAAAGGATGCAAACTTTATAGCTTTGCCCAATGCAACTCGATGCCGCGTAGTGGTGGCTGCGCAACAATCCTTTTCGGCGTTAATGTTTGAAAACGCATCCCAATGTGGACATTCTGGCTGCGCGTCCATGCTTGGAAGAGCGGCCAGTCGAAGGCCTTGTTGGCCAGCTCACTACATCTTAGATCTGCCATGAATGTTTCTTGGTTCGCCTGGCTTGTTCTACATTTTCGAACGCAGCATAATGAGATGACAAAATGATTGGCTGCCTTTTCTCAAGCTCAACATGCCTAAGACGGCAGGAGGCTTGCGCGCCGTGCAAAAGGATGGACACCCAAACCTCCGAAGATGCGCTCCCAACATGGTATGGCAGTCGGTCATGGTGAAGTCGATTGGTTTTGCTCTCGATAGACCTCGATGGAAAATGAAGGCACTGTGTCCAGCCTGAGTGAAGTTGATCTGACACACCGTCGTTTTTCAATATCTACGCCGGTCTACGCCCAGCTTTCGCCAATCGCGCGCTGATCTTTTCAGCGTGCATTCCAAGGCTGGTGTACCTGATGGTCTTCATGTTGGTGCTTCTTGTTCCTAATAGCTTCTTGCTCCTAGTAGTAAGGCCAGGAGCCCCTAGTAGCGTCCTTGTTCCTAGTATCGATGCCAGGAGCCCCTAGTAGCGAACATGGTCTTCATGAGGATGTCGTGCTTCTGAAATGTGCAGTTGGTTCTGCGCGCGCGCTGGCCAAGGGCTTCGACTCGCGAGTGCTAGCGAGACCGCCCTGCTCACAAAGTTGGCCCAGAAGTGCCACGCGCGACTTCTGCGTGCCATTGACAGTCAAGGTCAAGTGGGGACGTACCTTCCTATCTTCAAGCTTCAGTGCGCAGTCACAAACGAAGACCGTCTTTTGTGGCACGTTTTGTTTGTATCAAACAGGCCTTTGTTTCTGTCTTGAACGGCCACATGCCAGTTTCTATTATTTTTCGGTGATGCGTTGAATTAGTCCTTCCTCAAGCCAAGACTGATTGGCTTGCGTTCGATCCCTTGAGGTCATCAGGAAAGAAACGGTTCAAAATGCGGCGCAAGGCAGAGTTTCCATCTGCCTGAAGGGCGCTCATTTCATTTCTGCACTCCTGATGGTCATTATGTCCGGCTTTCGGGCAGCTACAAGTTTCTATTAGCGATGGCCTCCACCCTATGGTTGCTGTAAAGTCGTGTTTCGCAGTTCCAACACAAAGCTGGACTCGGTGTCCAGCGCTTTCTTTCACACATGCAGCGTTGAAAGTTTGTTGCTTATTCCGCAGTACGAGGAGCTCTTCTGTATGGGTCCTGGCCCCTGTTAATCAGCTGTCAGCCTCATATCGGCTCAGCGCCGATACAGCTTTGCGCTGGGCGAATCAGAGTCGAATACGCGTTTTGCGCCCTTGCAAGGCGAAATTGCGCGAACTTCTGGTCTCTCATGGAAACCATTTTGAGCGTGCAGTAGGTTGGCTGAAGGGAGTCATCCATGATCTCTTTTCCAATGCTCTGGTATTCCCAGTGTTGAATTTGATCGTTGGTGTCCTTTTGTTTCCCTCAGTGGTTTCCACAAGTTCTTTTTCAACGTGGAACCCAGTTTTGGTTCATGGCTGCGCCTGTTCTAAGTTGAGAGGCAGGGCTGCGCTCTCGCAGCGCTTGAAAAAAACAAATGACTCTAACTCTATCCTTATTTAGCCCGTTTTCTCCCGGACAGTATACCTGCCCAGCGTGCCGGACACATTTCAGTTTCGTCTAGAGTCTAGTTTTGGTGCTGTGTTTGGTGATGGATCCTTTCCCTAAGTTGACCTGGATGTTGTCGAGTTCTGGAACAAGCAGGATCGGGAGAAGTTTAACAGTGGCAGTAAGTTGGGGATTCACTTCCTTGTGATGGCAACCTCTTTGCTCCACGCTCAGTGCAAATTGGGATCAAAAAATGTTCAAAATAATGCGAAATGATTGTCTTCATTGGACGAACCATTCGAGAGCGACAACGACAGCGATCGATGCAAACCACAGCGGCCGTGGTTGGCGCGCCTGGTTGACTGCAACAGCCAAGCAGCTCAGAGTTGCATAGGTCATAGTAGAAACCTCGAGAACAAAAGCAAAAAAAAACACAGAAACATAGCAAGGAACCAGGGACCTTATTCACAGGGCCCTTCCGTTTTTGTTTTCTCTGGTTTCGAGCACGAGAGCAATACGGTTTCCTGAGGTGCTGTGATCGAGTCGAAAGAATTGTCCTCAAATTACATTGGAAACTTAAATGAACCTACAGGCGATGGCCTCCCGATGGCGTCCAACCAAATAGCGATGGCCTCCAACCTAATATTTTATAATGGTGGTGGCCCCCAACCAAATAGTAGCGATGGCCTCCAACCTAATAGTAGCGATGGCCTCCCACCTAATAAAATATAGTTGTGGTCCTGCCTCCAACTCCAGCCTACTAGCGATAGCCTCCAACCTAGCAATGGCCTCCAATGTAATTGCGATGGCCTCCAACCTAATAGCGATGGCCTCAAACCTAATAGCGATGGCCTCCACCTAATAGATGGCCTCCAACCTACTAGCGATGGCATCCAGCCCAATAGTGATGGCCCCCAACCTAATAGCAAGGGAAAATGGATGATTTTGATGATTATTTCGATTTTTTACTGACTTTGATGTGTTTCGCGCACACGTTTTCAATTTTACACCCAAAATCTGGTTTGTTAGAATTTGGTCAGTTTTCATTGAATTACCAAGGACCTACTGCCAACGCCCTCCCACCGACCCACGCCAATTGTCCACAGGACCATTTCTTCCATTGGCCCATACCAACCACGTATGGTCGTTGGCACCAACTTTTGATGCGTGATGGACAGGCCACACAATGCTCCTTTGCCACAGGCAGCTCAGTCATGGCAATTTGTGTATGACAGAGTCCATCTTGCCGCAAACTCGCAAAGGTGCTTTTCGCTCGCGTTGGGCACGTCAGCATCGCAGCGGGATATTTTGTTTTTAGAGGCAGCTCTCAGAATCCTTACTTCTCCGTGTGGGCACAATACTCAAATAGTGTATTTGCCCAAGTCTTGCTGCTGCTGCTGCTGCTTCTGCTACTGCTAGTACTACTACTACCACCGCAACCGCAACCACAACCACTACCACCACCACCACCACTACTACTACTACTACTCCTACTACTACTACTACTACCACGACTACTGCTACTACTACTACTACTACTACCACTACCACTACCACTACCACTACCACTACGACTACCACGACTACCACTACTACCACTACTACCACGACGACGACTACTACTACCACTACCACCACTACCACTTCCACCACAACCACCACCACCACCACCACTACCACTACTACTACGACTACTACTACCACTACTACAACTACTACCACCACCACCACCGCCACCACCACCACCACTACTGCTACTGCTACTGCTACTGCTACTACTACTACCACTACTATTACTACCGGTACCGCTACCACTACCACTACTACGACTACCAATACTACAACTACTACTACTACCACTACTACCACTGCTACTACTGCTACTCCTACTCCCACTCCCACTCCTACTCCCGCTACTACTACTACTACTACTAGTACTACTACTACTACTACCACTACCACTACTACTACTACTACCACTACTACTACTACTACTACGACTACCACTACTACTACTACTACTACTACTACTACGACTACGACTACCACTACTACTACTCCTACTACCTACACTCCTACTACTCCTACTCCTACTACTACTACTACCACTACTACTACTACTAGTACTACTTCTCTGTGAGCATTTCACTTGGCAAAACGTTGCGTCTGCGCCAGAATCCCAAACTACCGGAAACCAATGCTCTTGAGTCTGTATGGGTAACCATTCTCAGCTCTCCTCACTTGATTCTCCTGGCTCGTTTTCCTCCATCAAGAAAAATTGGACTGCCCTGATCACGCCACTGTCTTCGTCTAGTTCTCTCAAATCAAACACGAAAGGATCCAGCGAGGTTTGTGAAACGCGCAAAGAGGTTTGTGAAACTCTCTTGATGCTGTATCTATTGGCATTTGCGGTAGACAAAGCTGTTGCGCTGGCATCATCCTTTGCTGCTGTGGATTCTCAGCTACCTGTCGAACTCTCCAGCAATCTTTTGCCACGTGGCCCGGCTTGCCACACGTGTAACATACTTTGCCTTCGTCATCTCTGCAGGAAGATTGCTTCTCACCTGTTGCTTTGCCCCAGCCTTCTGTTCCAACTTTCATCGCCTTTCTTACCTGCGTCTCCTTTACCTCTGCCGCCTCTATTGTCCTTTCCTTTGCCCTTTGACTTTCCGTCCGCCGTCTTTCCCTTGTCTTTCTTCCCTTTGTCCTGCGCTCGATCGATATCCGTAGGCGCCAAACCTTTGTCATCCGAAGTCAGCGTCATAGTTGGTACCATTTCAATGTTGCCTTGTCGTACTCGAGGACTTTCTCTCTCAAAGTGACATAGCTTGTGGATTCTGAAACCTGCAGCTGTAGCCACGTTTTGATGTTCCCTGAAACACATGTCATCAACGCAGCAAATTTGATCTCTTCAGCCAACGTCGCTCCAGTCTTCTCATACTCTCGAAAGGCATGTTCTATTTTCACAAGTTGCGACAAAATATTCTTCTGCGTGTCAAATGAAGACCAGCCGAGTATAGCGTTGAGTATGCGGGGTCTAGTTCGGCTTACCGGCTCCAAGGAACTCAAAAGTTGCCTGCAGGCTTCAAATCCATTGCTTTCAGTGCCTGGCATGTGTGCGCGCGCGTGCGACCCAGGCGACATTGTTTCGTTAACTAACCTTTGCCGGGAGGTCAGAGAGTCTTGTCGACCGCTCGAAACCCTCTCCACCAGAGGCCAGGACCAATTAGTGAAGAACAATCAGCCGGCCTCTCGACAAACTTTGTGTCTCCCATCAAAGAGCTGTCAACTTCTGTCGACGGGTTCTTTCTCAAAGCTTCGAAGTCTGAAAGGTACTCGATATCAAGGGATGCTAAGTATTGTTCCATTGACCGTGCAAAGTCACGCCACATCGACAATTCCTCTTCTCGACTCTTAGGATGAAAAACTCCAGACTTGGGCAATGTCTTGCGCCAACTCTTTTCATCATGTCTTTGGCTCCGCTACTAGCTGCTGTGGATGCAGCTTCTGTCGCCATCATCATTCTCTTCGCCAATTCTAGTCCATCCATCTGGCCTGCGGCTCCACTAGGGCTTCCAGCTGGGCTCATCACCGGAGAACCCTCCGCACCAGCCATGGCGTCGCAATGAGCCTCACCCTTCCGGAGCGGCTCCGCTACCGAGAGCGGTCCTTTTGAACCTCAATGCGACCTGCGGTATATGTGAAACATGAGTTCATCTTAAACCCTCCGACAAAAAAAGCAGTAAAATAGCAAATACCGATGGCGTAAAACCTACTAGGAATGGACCCCAACCTAATAGCTATGGCCTCCAACCCAGTAGCGATGGCCTCCAGCCTACTAGCGATGGCCTCCAACCTAATGGTGATGGCCTGCAATCCAACCTGACCTAACCAGCGAAACTTCCAGCCTGCGCGAAGAACAGCACGTCGGCCACTTTGTCCGTCGTCCTTGGGCAAACTGATTAAACCCGCAGGCAATTGTTGGAAGGAAGAAAAACGTTGCGAATCTGTTTACCGTCCGCATCTTTCTACGAAATGCACCCAAGGCACAACATCCATATTATGAAGGCCACAGCATAGGCTCCAAGGAAAACATTCAAGAATGCGCCAGGCACCTGCAAAGCTGTGAACAAAAAACATGAAGTACAGCAAACCCAAAAGAAACGCAAAGTACATCTTATTCGCCAAGCCTTTCTTCGAAACAGCAAATATGTAGCAAGGCCTGTCGGCCGGCCATGTCTCGAAAACAAAAAAACATAAACAAGCAGGCCTCCAACCTATTAGCAACTGCCAACTTAGTAGCAACGGCCTCCAACCCAATAGGGAGGGGGCGGGCAAACCACACCTGTTTGCGGCAGGATGCCCAATATCAGCATGCCCATGAGTCGTCCAGTGGGTGGCCTGGCAGCGCAATAGATTGCGATTGTTTGTGTCTGGGCAATGCCCAGGACACCCAAAGTCGGCATAAGCCAAACATTTATGATTGCCAGGCGTACTGAACATTTTTGATGCGCCGGATGTTTCGACAAAATATCAACTCCCAAAGTCAAAAGAAACAAACAGGCCTCGCCTCAGCTCCAACCCTGCAGCAAGCTGCAAACAAAGATGAGCGAGATCCACAAAACCGCCTGTTTCAGCATCGCGCAAATGCAATCTGCGTGGCAGAAGATGCAAGCGCAATCTGCAAAAACAACAAAAACACCGCACTTCAGCAGTGGGGGTCTCCCTGGCGTGTCCCCTGGCCAAGGAACGCAGTGAACATGTGCATATTTGCGCTCTTGATTCTTGCGCCGTCGTGTCACGTGCTCATCTGGGCCGCTGCCTTGCTGAAATTGACCACAAGGGCCCCCTTACCTCCCGTTCCTAATTAGGAGATTCTAGACTTCCAACCTAGAAGCGAGGGAGATTATCAACCTAGAAAGTGAAACAAGATGAACATAGGAACAAAGGGCATCGCTACTTTTCTCGCTTTTGGTGCAACCGCCCGTGAGCCCGGTCGAGACGTGATCGACCGCTACCTTGTCTTGGCCCCATCCGTGGGTCGGTCTGTTCGCCCTCTCCATTCCGCGGGCGCAGGTCTTTCTCAAGCTACCGTCAAAGGACAACAAAAAAACTCACAAAACAAACAACGGGGAGACCAATCGCCACAAAAAACAACCAAATTCACGTCGCGCAACTCCATCAAAACGCCGCTCGCAAAATGACCGGAAGGGCCTACACCAACTCGTCTTGCGCACCGTCTCCGTCAAAGCCAAAGCGCAAGGAAAACCATGCCATGCGTCAGAGATATCCAGACCGAACATTCACACCCACACCTGGTGCATAAACAGCATCGCGCGCCCAGTTCGTCGCATCATGCGGTATTACGCGGGCTGCGCTTCTGGGCGTGGCGCTCGACACTTGATTTGTGAGCGCTTCCGTGTCTGTGCCTTCAACTGCAAAACCTGGGTAATTTAATGCATCGCTACTAGGAACAAAAATTAAACTAAATTACAAAGCAAAATCAGTCAGCCTGCTTCGGTCCCTTCCAGGGTTCCGTTGCTTCGGAAGAAGCTCCGGCTGCGAAGGGCGCCACATCGACCGTACACCTGACAGAAGAACAACCGTTAAAGAAAAGTCTTTTCATAACAAATTAAAGGACCGGATAACCCCACATATGAATCTTTACGAATCTTAAGTTTCTAAAGCACAAAGCAGTCAGAGTCTCAAAAGCTTCTACAACATGGCCTTGTCAGGAATTACTATATCAGAATTACACAACAGAGGGGTGGGAGAGAGGTGTGGGAGAGTAATGTGCACGGCGGAAACGAGGTATTGCGCAGACATGTGTGTACAGCCACAACTAGCCGAAGTAAAACAATCTGCACATGGAGGAGCGCTGTGCCTGCCACGAAATCTGCGCATGGAGCGTCACAAAGTGCTGCGCCTGCCACGAAATCTGCACATGGAGGGTCACAAAGTGCTGTGCCTGCCACGAAAACTACACATGGAGGTTCACAAAGTGCTGTGCCTGCCACGAAATCTGCACATGGAGGGTCACAAAGTGCTGCGCCTGCCACGAATTCTGCACGTCAAGAAACAAGTGAAAACTCTAATCACAATGAAGGAACGGACCGGCGACCACCGCAGACAACCGCAGACAACCGCCGACAACGCAACAGCCAGAGCCTCTAACGGAGCACAAAGTGCTGCGCCTGCCACGAATTCTGCACATGGAGGTTCGCAAAGTGCTGCGCCTGCCACGAACTCTGCGCATGGAGGTTCACAAAGTGCTGCGCCGGCCACGAATTCTGCACGTCAAGAAACAAGTGAATACTCCAATCACAATGGAGGGACGGACCGGCGACCACCGCAGACAACAGCAGACAACCGCCGACAACGCAACAGCCAGAGCCTCTAACGGAGCATGGAGGTTCACAGAGTGCTGTACCTGCCCCGAATTCTGCGCATGGAGGTTCACAAAGTGCTGCGCCTGCCACGAAATCTGCACATGGAGGGTCACAAAGTGCTGTGCCTGCCACGAAATCTGCACATGGAGGGTCACAAAGTGCTGTGCCTGCCACGAAATCTACACATGGAGGTTCACAAAGTGCTGTGCCTGCCACGAAATCTGCACATGGAGGTTCACAAAGTGCTGCGCCTGCCACGAATTCTGCACGTCAAGAAACCAATCACAATGGAGGGACGGATCGGCGACCACCGCAGACAACCGCAGACAACCGCCGACAACGCAACAGCCAGAGCCTCTAACGGAGCATGCAGGTTCACAGAGTGCTGTACCTGCCACGAAATCTGCGCGTGATCTCTGTGTGTGTGTGTTGTCTCGGTGTGTGTGGTCTCTGTGTGTGTTGTCTCGGCGTGGAGGGAGGAGGCGGAGGCGGCGGGAAGCGGGCGGCGGAGAAAAGAAGAACCCCACACTAAGATGTGGGGAACGTGTGACGGACGCTGCTATAGGGGCTCCTGGCATCGCTGCTAGGAGCAAGAAACTACTAGGAGCTCCTGGCCTTAGAAGAAGGATGCTGCTAGGACACAACAACACAGCCTTCCTGCGCTGTGACCCTACCAGTGGGCCTGAAAGGTGAGGGCAGTGTCCATCTCACTCGTTCCCGATGCATTGAGATGCCTCGGACGCCCCCCAAAAAAACCTAGGACCTAGTAGCAAAAAGAAGCCCCCCTCTCACCCATCCTATCATTCAAGGAACTACAAGACCTAAAGCAGG
>CAXAMN010024929.1:700786-710900 GCA_963970005.1 Durusdinium trenchii
TCTCCGCGAAGCTACACGCTGTCTGCCATAGCCGGCTCAATGCCCTTGATGTATTGACAAAGGTATTTCCAGCCACTCCATTGTTTCAATTCGTTGTTTCTGCATCAGGCTTAAACAGGTCTGGAGTCTTCACACGTGTGGGCCATGTTGCTCTGGCCTGATTCACTCTCAATCTCTCTCCAAAGCCAATGAAGTCTGTCCGCCTTGCGCTGATGTATGGCACGGACGGGTGAAAGGACTGTGTAATCCTCTTTGGTTCACCGCCCTCCTCTTCAAGCTCCAAGCCCGCGTAGGTCAACAGGCTGCTGAAGTTCCAAGTTGCACGCAACTCACAAAGTCTATCAGCCTCTGTGTCGCTGAGAAGCTCCTCAACTTTTGCAATAGATTTCCAGCGAGCCGGGGCAATGACGACCGACTCCTTCACCTCACCTGTTCCCATTCCTCCTTCGTCACGCTCTTCTACAGCAGGACTGAAGCCCGAACAGCTGAGTCATTTCGAGCCCGTCGTCTCCCCACGTAGTCCTCTGTCTCAATCACCACACTCTGAGCAACCGCGCTTGAAGGCTGGTAGTGGCACACCTCTTGGCTCCACGAACCCTCTGCTCCTGACAGGCGCGCAAAGAGTAGGTGCTCCACCAACCAAATCCCAATGTTCTGGGACGCCCTGGATCGTGTATGCCTGACCGGCTTCGTGGCGCTGCTTATGGTGCGGACCGTGGGGTAGCAGAGGCGACGCTGACCAGCGCTCCGCTACCATGCGAAGCAGAAGCACCTTTTGCTCACACGCTTGGGCCTAAAGTGCCCAAGGCACACTTCGTGATGTGTGTGTACTATGCTTGGTTGCTACATGTGGATCACTCTTTCATTCTGTCAGACTTAAAAAAGACTTGAAGCCAACTGGAACTCTCTGCCAGATGGCATTCGGACGCCCAAAGAAGAAAAGGCTCCCATTGTGTTCCATAAAGGAATGGGCATCAATGACGCCTTGTCAGTGGCAAGGCAAAAATTTGTTGGCGGCAAGGCTGTCCAAGAATGTTCACTCAGCCTGGAGGCACAGAGCCAAAGGATTGTGAATCGGCTCGCATCAGGATCCTTCGAAGTCAAGGAAGTCAAACGGAAGAGCCTTAAAAGAAAACGAAGAATTGGCTCACTGACCGCAGTATTCCAAGTTTCTGTCCTCTCAGGTGTTCCGGAAGAAAAGTACAGGTGTGGGCCGTAGACCTGAAACGTGCAGAGTGGACTTGCAATGGCCTCCAACCTAGTAGCGTCCTTGCTCCTAGTAGCGATGCCCTTTGTTCCTAGTAGCTTCTTGCTCCTAGTAAGGCCAGGAGCCCCTAGTAGCGTCGTTGTTCCTAATAGCGATGGCCTCCAACCTAGCGATGGCATCCAACCCAATAGCCCAGCTTGCGCTCTATTTTCGCATTTGTTCGTTTGGGCTGCCCTGCAGCATGGCCAGAACCGATCGGCACGGCTCCACCAACCTGGAGTAGCTTCAAGAAAGAAACCAAACTGATCAAAGAAAGCCTGTTTAATGTCGGCTTTTCCGAAGCAGTCTTTGCGGAACATGTTCAAAGTCTGGGGGGCAAAGCTACTAGTAACAAAAAGCTACTAGGGGCTCCTGGCCGTACTACTAGTAACAAAAAGCTACTAGCAGTTGTGAAGCCAAGAAGCTTCGAAGCAAAGCGACTTCTCAGGCCCAAATCCCGTTGGGTGGAACCCTCTGCGCTACGTTCCATGATGTGGAAATGAATAGCAATGTCCTCCAACCTAAAAGCAATTTTCTCTACCTCAATAGCGATGGATAATCCGGAGCATCAAATCAATCAAAATTGTATTTTTGAGATCCTTCTCAAAAAGCAATTAAAGGAACGGAATGTAGGAACAGGATATAGAACAACAATGAACAACATGTAATTAAGAAACATAATTCGATCGGTATAGCATTGGCTCGCTTTTGTCTTTTTTCTGTATGGAAACTTGGGTGCGAGGAAGGTCACCACAATATTATCTGCAATTCTTCGTTGGTTATATTGGTTGTGGTGAATGCACAGCAAAAGCAAAAGAATTCTGTTTCCATGTTCTAGCTGATTCTCCTCTCAGCGAGCCACATCAAAGGTTCGGAAAGGTCGGCCTCCAAGACCATCTCCCAAGGAATAGTGGCAAAGCTCAACCTCATCTAAAACAAGCAAGATCTTGTCCAACCCGAAAAATGTTGCTTAAACAAAAAGAGGCTCGTTTTGTTTTTCGAAACTAGTCAAGACACAGAAACAAGAAGCTACTAGGAACAAAGGGCATCGCTACTAGGAGCAAGAAGCTAGGGGCTCCTGGCCTTACTACTAGTAACAAGAAGGCTACTAGCAACAATTGGCGCACCATCCGGCCGTTTCTGGGTGTCTCGGCCAGGTCCCTAAAATGCCCAGCTGGCCACAAACCTCACGACATCTCATGACAAAACACGAGGAAAACATAGGAAACTCCTGGAAACGCATAGGAAATAGTGAGTGTCTTTGAACTACAAATTGAAACGTTTGCAACAGGTCTGAGTCAACAATTGATTGCCTCTATTCTCATGTCTGTACAAAGTCCAACATGAAAGAACGACAGCCGTGCCAGCTGTGAAAGCCTCTAAGATCTGGACAAGAACCCAAAGTAAACTTCGGATCCCGTCGTGCCACCTGGTGCGGTCAACGGCACCAGCTCGACCTTCCGTCCGTAGGCAGTAACAAGAAACTAGTAGCTAAGGGAATTACTATACACTAGTAGCTACTAGTAACAGGAAACTACTAGGAGCAAAGGGAATCGCTACTAGGAGCAAAGGACGCTACTAGGGGCTCCTGGCATCGCTACGAACGTAACAAGGTTATCAACACAAGAACGCTCCATGGCCTCCAAGCTGCGTTCCGGTCCTCCGGTCCTTCCATGTCCTTCCCGCCTCTCTTTTTCTTGTTTCTAATGGCTTCTTGTTACTACTAGTAAGGCACTTGTTACTAGAAGCGATGCACTTGTTCCTAGTAGCTCTCCCCGCCTTTCTTTTTCCATGTTCAAGGCGAGGCCCATAGAGACCAGGAAGTAAGCCACGGTGAGAGAAAAACCCAGCCGCCAGCTCACCTCGCACGGTTCCATAGTCGAATTCCAAATTTCAGGGTTCTCTTCCGGTAGTAGGCAATGTCCCACGTACGACAATATTGTTCCGTTTGCTTCCAATATGTCACTCTTCATGTGTCTGTGACTGTGACAATATGTGTCCAACTCAAAATGTACAAACCATCGCTTTTTTCTGTTTTTAATCATTGCGAGCATCGATTGCTGTGGGGCATAGCTGGGCAGGTCTCTAAAAGGTTGAAGGTTTTCGTTTTTTTGTATTTTTCTGGTAGCGCTTTCACATAGTGGTTCCGTGGCAGGCATAGCATTTTGAGTACCGTCAATTGCTCATTTGAGGCCGCCCCCGAAGGGTGTCCTAATTTTCAAAGCGGGGGGGGGTAGACGCCCACCTCTACCTTCCCGCCCAGGGCCGGGGAGAGGGGAGGGGTGGTCACGACTACTACTACTTTTCGCAGTTCCCCACGGATCCTTCTTCAAGGTCCTCGTAGCGCAGGCAGGGGGGTGGCCACGACTACTACTATTTTTCCCAGTTTGAGGGGGAGGGGCCCACGACTACTACTATTTCCTCGTAGAATAGGATCAAGGCCGTCGTAGCACAGGATCCTTCTTTAAGGCCCTCGCAGCGCAGGATCTTTTTTTATGTCATGTAAGAAGGATTCGGCGAGAGGGTTTAAGGCCCTCGTAGCACAGGATCCTTCTTTAAGGCCCTCGTAGCGCAGGATCCTTCTTTAAGGCCGTCGTAGCGCAGGATCCTTCTTTAAGGCCGTCGTAGCGCAGGATCCTTCCTCAAGGCCCTCGTAGCGCAGGATCCTTCCAGCAGCAGCAAGCAGCAGCAGCAACCAGCAGCAGCAGCAGCAGCAGCAGCAACCAGCAGCAGCAACCAGCAGCAGCAGCAGCAACCAGCAGCAACCAGCAGCAGCATGCAGCAGCAGCAGCAGCAACCAGCAGCGCGGCTTTATGGCCTGTAAGAAGAATTCGACGAGATGCGGGGGGACTACTACTACTACTACTACTACTCCTACTACTTTTCCTAGTTCGAGGCGGGGGGGGCACGACTACTACTACTTTCTCGGGGGCGTCCTGGCTCATTTTGTGGCAGGCGGAGCATTTCGGCAGCCTCGAAGTGCAGATTTCGTGGCAGGCGCGGCGCTTCGGGAACCTCGAAGTGCCGATTTCGTGGCAGGCGCAGCACTTCGTGAACCTTTAAGCGCAGACCTCGTGGCAGGCGCAGCACTTTGTGAACCTGGAAGCGCACCTTTCGTGGCAAGTGCAGCACTTTGTGAACCTGGAAACCTTTTTGTGGCAGGAGCTGCATTTTTTCGAACCTCAAAGTGCAGATTACACTTCAGAGCTCACGCGTGAAAGAATGAAGCAATGCGAGGATCACAGCTGGAGCAAGGAAGCTAGGGGCAAGGACAAGGGGTGCCTTTTTTCGCGTCGGCTGGTTCACATCACTTTGGATAGGTGGTTCGAAGCGCAGCTATCCTCTCAACAGCTGGTAAGGGATCACACAAAAACAAAAACGGAAGCAACAATTATTCCAACCCATTGAGGATGGTTGGGGTTGAGCATCGGCTCAAAGCCTTCAACAGAAACATCGGACCAGGCAGACACAAAAGAACGAAAGGATAGAAATGCTGGGCATTGCTGAGGGGCGCGCTATATCAACCACCTCTGTGGCTTTGTCACAACTTTTGTAGTATGGAAGCTATAACTACTTGCAGCATTGTTATAGCATTCACTGCGCAGAGGTGTTGGAAGCTAAGGTCGGCCCTATCATCCACCTGTGTGGCATTGCCACACTGTTCAGAGCATAGAAGAATGGAGGGGACAGCCAGCCACCTCAAAGGACCGAAGACAAGGACTAACACGCCAACACTCCAAAAATGTGCCAAACAATGGCATGCGCAAGCCTCCAGGACCCCCCAAGCATATGGCCAATCAGGAACAGGCAGCAAAGACACTGACTTGAAAGCCTTCAAAAGTTAGATGGCTCAGTTTGGTTCCGCAAGTGCCCTGCGTGGAAGCGATCTACGTTGACAAAAAGGGAGCGCTTCACATCTGCTTCAAGATCAACAGGAGTAGACAATGAAAGGATATGTGCAACAAGTTCTTCAAAGAGACTTAGACGACGTGCAAGATGTGATCTGCAAACGCGATGGGCGACCCTTTATATAGTTAGTTTTCGTGGCAGGCGCAGTGCCAGAGTGCAGATTTTGTGGTGCTGGAGGGGGGTTGGGGGGAGGGCGCAGCGCCTCCCCAAAGCGAACCAAACGTTAAAAACACAGCACCACAAAAGAAATCACCAGAAACTAAATACCCTATCGCCCCCTCAGTGAAGGGCATCAAAAAGTGCACAAAAGGACCTAAGGCAACCGAAGCCAAAAGCATTGTACATTTGTAGGGAAACTGCGGCCAATAAGCTACAAGAGAAAGGACCAAAGGCATCAAAAAGCATCAGTGAAAGAACCAGAGGACCCGCAGACCACAAGGGCGAGGAGAGCAGCAGAAGAGGCCTATCAAGAAATATTTGTGTTGATCCTTTACAAGTATTTCTGTATTTCTATGTTGATCCTCTTTATATTTTTTGTGATGCTCTTTATTTTTTGTTGATCTAGATGCCCTCGGCAGCAGTCATGCCCTGGCAACATAGCAAGATGGTTGGAAAGATGATGAAAGGAAGAATCCGAGACATGCTCCAAAAGCCACCAAAAGCCAACACCCGCCAAAAGCCAGAAGCCGCCCAAAGCCAAAAGCCACCAAAAGCCAAAACCTGCCAAAAGCCAAAAAAAGCCAAAGCTAACAGAAAGCTATCAAACCACCAACGGTGAAAAAAATCTTAAAACCATGGCTGAACACCCGACCCTTGCGTAGTCGGTGCGTGAAGCGGTCGCTTATAGCACCCCTACCTATTTGCGATGCCCTTTGCTCCTAGTAGCAATGCCAGGAGCCCCTCGTAGCTTCCTTGCTCCTAGTAGTGATGGCCTCCAAAGGGCACGTTGCTGATCCTGAGACGTCATGCACCCACCGCCGCATCCTGCCTGTGTCGCCGCCAAGATCAATCCACAGCAAAGGAGATTGCCAAAAGCAAATGCGGCCCATGGGAGCAGCGACGCTACCAGCTTTCCCATGAATGCAATGGGAGGCCGCTCTTAGGGCCAATACGGACTTTAGAACGCTTGTGGCGCACAATCTCATACAAAACTTAAGGGCAAACCGTGCAAACCCAGAATAGCCTTCGTTCTTCACCGGACTGCGTGAGAACTCCAAACAGGAACTCAGAAGGCTAATACGGGCAGTATAAATTTGAGTAGCCACTTGTTCGAGGGCACAAACACTCCAAACATCGCAAACACAAGTGATTTAGGAACAAGTGCATCGCTTCTAGGAACAAGTGCCTTACTAGTAGTAACAAGAAGGTATTAGTAACAATTGCTACATGTCCTCTAGCACCATTCGCATGCTCGACTGCCTTGATGTCACAAATCCGACAAGTCTTGACGATGTCTCTAAGTCCAAAGTTCACAAATCGCCATTTCAACTAGCCTCCGGTTCACCACTGGGTTGGTGCAATGAGTCAGCAATGAGTGCGTTTTTTTCACACGAGAGCCGGAGAGCCTCCATCTTTGATGGGCATGTGGGCAATCCGAGATGTCTGCATTCATTCAAAGTGTCATTCAATTTTGTTCAATATTGTTCAAGTGCCACGCTACTAGGAACAAGTGCCTTACTAGTAGGAACAATGTTCGCTACTACGGTGTTTCATCTCCTTCAGCCCAGTCGGTGCAACTTTTGAAGGATTGTGGACAATTCGACCTCATCTTCCAACGGGTTCCGAACCGAAACGGGTTCGCCGTAGATGTTTGGAAAGATGAAGCGAAGTTTGTGCAAGAAGGGTCTGTGGCAAGAAATCTTCGGATCGTGTGCAGGCCGATTCCTGGTGTACGCCTGATCTCCTACCAATGGCAAGCCAGCATGCTCGCAGTGAACTCGGATCTGATGTGTTCGTCCTGTGAGAAGTCGCAAATGCAAAAGTGCATAGCGGCATTGCTGCATAGAACCTCCAGATTTGCTTTGATAGACTGCAAGTTCTTCATAATGCGTCACGGATGGCAAGCCACGATGACTCACTTCACAACGTCTTGACCAATGGTAAGTCTCTTTGTCAATCGGTGCACAAATCACACCACGAGGTTTGTCTCTGTAAGGGAGTCTGGCATCTGCGAAACAACCATGAACTAGAGCCACGTAATCCCTGATGAAATGCTGCTTGTGCATACGATCCTTCGCAAAATTCCAGGCATCCTGGTTCTTTGCCATAAGCAAGCAGCCCGAAGTGCCAACATCCAATCTGTGAATCAAACCAAATAGCATTTCCGGGTTCATGACCTCGCTCATCTGAGGATCGGCACCGAAGCGCAAGAAGATATAATCCGGCAAAGCTGCAGGCTCCTTTTGATACAACAGGCTCTCGCACAAGCGCTTTCGATTACTCATGTCCATCTCCTGGCACACTCTTACGCACACGAAATGGAATTTACCGAACTCGGTGAAAAAGGTCATCCAAGACATTCGTGGACACTCCACTTAGGCCTTTAGGCCGCACTATGCACAAGCAATGGTCGGTCTGTACTGAAAATGGTTCGCAATAAATTATATGACCACGGATTTTTTCATTGTGGAGGATCATCATCTTCATAAGGGCCACAACTTTGGAAGTTCTTGTCCAAGAAATCAATGCTCTGCAAAGGTTTCATCTACAAGCAACAACGTATAAAGAAAAGGAAAAAACACTTAGAACAGCTGCCCTTTGCTTGTCGCCTCTCAGCATCTAATCACAGAAAGAATCACGCAAGAAACAGTTTTGTCTAAGAGATATTTTTTCCTAATAGGAGCCCTTGAATTATACAACAATGCAAGATGTGAGGAAGGAATCAAGGAGCAGGGAAACATAGAAGGAAATAGAAAAAGGAGTAGACAAATCAATTTACAGTAAGGGAGGCACTAAATAAAAGACATAAATGCAAGCCACAAGTAAGGAAAGGTATCAGTAATTTAAACAAGATGGAACCCACGAACCCGAATGCAAACACGATCGAAAAACTAATATGTCCAAAGGACACTCTTGTAGGACACTCTTGTAGAACACTTGTGTGGGTCACTTGCAGGACACTCTTGTGGGACACTCTTACACGACACTCTTGTAGGACACTCTTGTGGGACACTCTTGTAGGACACTCTTGTAGGACACTCTTGTGGGACACTCTTGTCGGACACTCTTGTAGGACACCCTTGTGGTCTTGTGGGACACTCTGCACTCTTGTGGGACACTCTTGTAGGACAGTCTTGTGGGACACTCTTGTAGGACACTCTTGTGGGACACTCTTGTAGGACACTCTTGTGGGACACTCTTGTGAGACACTCTTGGGGGGCACTCTTGTGGGTCTCTTGTGGGTCACTCTTGTAGGAAACTCTTGTGGGACACTCTTGTAGGACACTCTTCTAGGACACTCTCGTGGGACGCTCTTGTGGGACACTCTTGTGGGACACTCTTGTAGGACACTCTTCTAGGACACTCTTGTGGGACACTCTTGTGGGACACTCTTGTGTGACACTCTTGTAGGACACTCTTGTGGGACACTCTTGTGGACACTCTTGTGGGACACTCTTGTAGGACACTCTTGTGGGATACTTGTGTAGAACACTCTTAAGGGACACTCTTGTGAGACGCTCTAGTGGGACACTGTTGTGGGACAGTCTTGTACGACACTCTTGTGGGACACTCTTGTAAGACACTCTTGTGGGACACTCTTCTGGGACACTCTTGTAGGACACTCTTGTAGGACACTCTTGTGGGTCACTCTTGTGGGGCACTCTTGTAGGACACTCTTGTGGGACACTCTTCTGGGACACTCTTGTAGGACACTCTTGTAGGAAACTCTTGTGGGTCACTCTTGTAGGAAACTCCTGTGGAACACTCTTGTGGGACACTCTTGTAGGACACTCTTGTGGGACACTCTTGTGAGACACTCTTGTGGGACACTCTTGTGGGTCACTTGCAGGACACTCTTGTGGGACACTCTTAGGAAACTCTTGTGGGACACTCTTCTAGGACACTCTTGTGGGATACTCTTGTCGGACACTCTTAAGGGACACTCTTAAGGGACACTCTTGTGAGACACTCTTGAGCGACACTGTTGCGGGACACTCTTGTGGGACACTCTTGTGGCACACTCTTGTGAGACACTCTTGTAGAACACTCTTGTGGGAAACTCTTGTGGGACACTCTTGTGGGACACTCTTGTGGGACACTCTTATAGGACACCCTTGTGGGACACTCTTGTAGGATACTCTTGTGGGACACTCTTGTAGGACACTCTTGTGGGACACTCTTGTGGGACACTCTTGTAGGACACTCTTGTGGGATACACCTGTAGGACACTCTTAAGGGACACTCTTTTGAGACACTCTAGTGGGACACGGTTGCAAGACACTCTCTTGTGGGACTCTCTTCCAGCTTTTGAGATACTCCGCGTACTAAAGTTGTACTGCAAGGTCGCCAGTTCTCAGCTTCCAGCTCCCCAGATACTCCGCGTACTAAAGTTGTACTACAAGGTCGCCAGTTCTCAGCTTCCAGCTCCCCAGATACTCCACGTACTACAGTTGTACTACAAGGTCGCCAGTTCTCAGCTTCCAGCTCCACCGGACAAATCGCACTCTCGCCTGCATTTCGCGCACTCAACACGCACGATCTCCGCAGAGGGTTGCGCGCGCATGGGACAAATCGCACTCTCGCCTGCATTTGGTGCACTCGACACGCACGATCTCCGCAGAGGGTTGCGCGTCAAGTCTCCAAAACGAGCGTTTCGTACGAGACTTCCTCAAAAACTCACACGTCAAAGTCTGCAAAACGAGCGTTTCGTACGAGACTTCCTCCAAAAGTCAAGCGGAAACACCCATCGGAGCCTAAGGGCAATGGCCTCCAACCTAAGGGCAATGGCCTCCAACCTAA
>CAXAMN010024929.1:710910-734716 GCA_963970005.1 Durusdinium trenchii
GGCCTCCAACCTAAGGGCAATGGCCTCCAACCTAAGGGCAATGGCCTGCAACCTAAGGGCAATGGCCTGCACTTTAAGAGGTCGTGTTCATCGATGAAGCTTGCAGCGTGCACAAATGAGGAATGTCCTGCACGGCTCCCATGTGGTGCTGCGTCTCGGTGCAATGCCAGCTTGCCGGCTTTGTAATGACCATGAAATCGCAGTCTTCAAAAATGATGGTTGGTTCCTCAGCTAGTAGTAACAGGTGCCACGCTAGTAGTAACAGGTGCCTTACTACTAGGAACAAGAAAGCTACTAGTAGCAAAGGGCCTTACTAGTAGTAACAAAAAAGCTAGTAGTAACAAGGGCCTTACTACTAGGAACAAGTGCCACGCTACTAGTAACAAGTGCATCGCTACTAGGAGCAATGTTTCTTCTTTCATTCTTCAAAAATGATGGTTGGTTCCTCGGAGCTTGAGAAAGCTACTAGTAGCAAAGGGCCTTACTACTAGGAGCAAGGACGCTACTAGGGGCTCCTGGCCTTACTACGAACAAGAAGCTACTAGGAACCAAATGAATAGTGCATGAGCTCTCCTACGTCAGCGTCCTGTACCTACTAGCTACCGTTTGCTTTCTACTACCTACTACCTACTATCTCTACCTCGGCAAAAAATAACAATATGTAGAATACTTAATAATTATATATATAATTAGTAAAAGGTTTTTTAGCGTCCCAAAAGTGCTGTGCGCCAATGTTGAGCGTTCACTTGGAACCAGCGTGTCCGACTCGTGGTCGGAGATCGATGGACTTGACACTGAGGAGTTAAACGAAGCATGGAAAATTCGTTCATGATGCGCTTCATTTCGAAGCCTGGACCCATTTCCAATTGAACGACCACATTGCTCCTGGCCGTGGCACCAACTCTTTGCCTGTAACTGCAGCCAACATACACACTGCAGCACAAGAATTTGAACTGGTTCGAGTCAAAGAATGCATCCAATTGAGCAGAGTCAATCTTCACACTGTCCAAGCGAACCTTCATGGGGTAGAAGGTCGCTCCCCCTTTCGCAGATTTTTGAAGAGGGTGCATTGGGTGCCAGCTCAAAATGTTGAAGAGCCATGATAAACCTGTCATGGTGATTGCATTGTTAGCAAAATTCAAGCTTGCAGCCGAGCCGGTCTCAGAGGCAACGTGATAGCATACGCTCAGGAAGCCATCATCTGCAATCTGGTTCCCTTCGAAGTTCCAGTTCTCACAAGTCGCTTTGGTGAGTCGCAAAAAATCACAAATATTGGAAATGCCAACGGAGGTCAATTGGTTGTTGGAGAAGTTCAAATTCGTGATCTTCCAGCGGCCTCGCGAAAATTGGCTCTTCATCCAACTGATCCAGTTCGAGATATCAATATCTGTCACATTCCAACTGGCAAAAGATATCGCAAGTTCTGTGATGCCCTCCTTCACTTCCAAAAAACATCCTTGCCGCCAGTCAAACCGGTTAGACTTGATCGACGGCTCAGCGCTGGCCTCTACCGTCTGTTGCTCGGCTTTAGCGAGTTGTTCAGACTCACTTTCAATCCATTCAAATTCCTCGATTTTTTCTGTTTCCGTCTGGACGGTGCGGACCCTCGGGGTCAAAACAGCTGAACACCTCGAACTATTTGAGTTGATTCGACTTTTGGCATCCTTTTTTGGATCTGCCTGATCTATCTCATCTCTATCACATCGTCTTCTCTTTGTCTGTTCGAATGCCCGTGTTTCTTCTGTCTTTCTCGTGCTTCCCAACTTCGATCTCACGACATCACGAACAGGGTGCCCAGGCGACTCTGGCGTTTGAACCCCGGTGACATTGCGCAAGTCCTTCTTTGGAACTTCTTCCCACCAGGAACGTCTCGCCGCCCTCAAGGCGTTTTTAGAAGTGGCCCTGAAGCAAAAAACATGGGCCAAACACTTGAAATCGTCTTCGCGCATAAAAATCCACGACAGCAACAAACAGTGAGCGCCACAAAAAAACGAAATCACATCAAACGCTTGCTGTGTAAAGTTCGGTCACTCAGGCAAGGGATCTTTCGGAGCAACCGGATCTGCTTTGGGGACTCCGGACACTTTCTGCTTTTGGCACTTTGCGCCATGTGCACTGGGTTCATTGCGCACGAAAGTGCTGTGGCATCCTTGGTCAGCGCAAATGTTGTGGAACTACTGTGCCCACACCTTGCCTTTAGCAAATCATTTTGCCAATGTTCGGGTGATGTTTTTGCTTGTTGTGAACAAGTGATTCAATTGTTTTGTGATGCGATTTCACTCTACAGCAGGCCTTCCATACATTGCGTTGTAATTTGTCGTAGCGAAAAGGAACGGGCACACAACATAAACAAAACAAAAGGACACAAACAACTACAAACAAAGGTGTGGGAACTAATCAGTCCACAGTCAATTTGTCTAAAGTTCGGCTGCTTTCGGGTTTTGGACAAAGTTGAGATCACTCAAAACATCGAAGGTTTGGACATAAGTTCCCCCACCCCTTTGAAGAGCCTTCCCCTTCGTAAATACGTGCTATATGATTTAAAAGCACAGAGCCTTCCACCACATGATGAAAAACTCGTCCTTTGAACGAACAAAGTGGTTGACTCTTTATAGTCGAGAACTTTCTTTCACATACATCAATCATCATCCAAAACAGCGTCCTTCCAGTAGACGTCTACTTGTCAAACGCTTTGGTTGGTGCAGTGCCAGCTAGCTGAAATAGCATCCCCCCATTGCAAAAGGGAACTTTACATTCAGCGCCGTGGTGCCTCAAGAGCATCACCCAAGTTCAAACTGTGCCGCCGTCCTGCATTGAACGATGGCCTAATTACCTAGCAAGCTGGCCTCAATCTGCACTATCAATCGCGAGAACCGGCTCGCCGAGTGCCGAAAACATGCGCGCACTGCCCGGCGAGTTGGACCAGCCAACCGCTAAGCGCCGCCAACAATGGCATTCGCCCCAGAAAAAGAAAGTCGAAGTCTTTTATGCGAAAAGAAAGTCGCCCTCAACCAGGCTCTCGCCTTGTATGAGCAAGCACCTCGAAGAGCGGGTTCCTTGTCTTCGCTGCTCTTGTGACATCCTCGCTAGTGGCCAACGCCTGGCCGCCATAGTCCGAGGTTCGTGTGGACCTACCGCTCGCCAGTGGCTGGCTTCCTCTTCACTCTCATCGTCTCTAGGTTCTTCCGCTCTTGGTTGGTCCTGCTCAGACAAGGAGTAACACGGAGCGGATGATGTTGGTGTTCCTGGCTGCCCTCCTCGATCTCGTCCTTTCGTCAGGATCTCCTCACCTCATCTGAATTCTTTCACGTTCACAACCTCTCCTTTGCCTTGTACTCCACGCCGCCCTAGTCACCACCCTCCATCTTTTGCAATGTCACACAGTTGAACGCTCTGTCACTTGAAGAAACCGTTTCATTTGACTTCGCTCGTGTCCTGTCCAACACGCAGCCCACACGCCTACACATCGAGTTTGTCTCATCAGCTATTATATTATTTCCCTTCGCGATTGCGCCCCGCATCCTGCATATCGCACTTGTGAGTCTTCTGTCTGTCTCTCTCTCCCGATCGGTGCGATCGCCTTCTCTGTTCACGAGGAAAAGGGGCCAAGCAGAATGAAAACTATAACTAGCAAGGCTGCCCAACATTCTCCCTTCCTTGCAAACTATCAAGCTGCTGCCTTCATTGCAAATAGCCGCCGTCCGTGTTGCCAACACCGATGCAAATTGCATACTGTGTGTAGTGCGCTGCGTCCAAAAACATGGGATCTCTCCAGGTGGCAGACTGCAGATCGCTGCGCGACAGCCTGAAGTCAGAAAGGGTCCTTTTGCCAGATCGCCGACTTTGATTGGAAGGAGCAATCGCGTGCCAGAGTCTGCAAGAAGGGATATTGCGGCTTGCGCAAGCGGATGCCTCGGAACAACGACGCGCGCAACCGCTTGCAAGGCAGGCTCTCTTTGCACAAACCGCTCTCTGATTTTGCTCAGGGCCCAACTAATCAAATCAACATGGCGTGGGAACTCAATGTTTATTCCTCTCACGGCTGGCTTGATGGGGCAAGCCTACCCAGTTCGGCCGCCGGCCTTCTTCTCGCTGCTGCTAAGCGCCGGCGCAGGCGTTGGAAATTGCGGTGCTGAAAATGGAGGAGGTTGTTGCTTCTCAAGATCGCAAGTAGAAGGCCGCCCCTGCCTCCGACGCTTTAGATATTTTGAACGTCTGCGTCCTCACCAAGATGTTCTGCGTCTGGGTCTGTTGGCGCGCGCTCTCGGTTCTGACAGCGACGCCAGGCGTTGCACGGCGCTCACAGCCACCTGCTAACCCTACATAAAGCAAAAATCAACGTAGAACTGTTTTGGGCTCTGTGAAGCATGGGTCTGACGGTATAGGGCCAGTGGTGCATGTTGGCTAACAGGCAACTGGACAGGGGACAAGTAGGTGGATAGATATGTCAATCAACTTCCTATCGCTTTGGGGGTTCCCCCGTTGTCCACCATCTTGGCAACCCATGCAAGTCATGGACGCATACATTGCTTTGCTACGAGAATTTTGCCGCCCGCTCTTTTGCTCCTCCCCGCCCTAAATTCTGAGCGCCCTCGTAAAATACCGACCCAACCGTTCACGCAGAGCGTGAAATGGCATCAGCGCGTTTTTTGACTTCATCTGGCTGCGATTCAAACGAGCCACGCCGTGGAAATATTGGCCGCCTATATGGACGATGAGGGTGAGCCGGCCGGCCCTCCTGCAATTGCTCTTTTGCCCGCTCGGGAGTCAATGGACAAGGTGTGGAAACATAGCAGGGTGAAGATGATTTCGCTGCGCAGGCGCAGCGTTCGGCGAAATTCTCAGTTTGCTTCCGGGTTGGGATTGGCGTCTAGTCAACGCCTCGGCGCCAGTCTGGCTCCGCCATCAACAATGGTTCGAGGCGGGGGTCGCAAGAGATCGCCTTCCAGACCACTCCTGCTAGGCCGCCCAACGCCAACGATTTAGTTCAGTGTGCTGGGTGGCGAGAGGGTTCTGTTGGAGTATGGTGCAGCCGGACGCATGGGTGCTGCAGATCAAAGATGCCCTATATGCCAGGGGAACAGCTGAAGTCTTTCACCAACTCTGGGCGCGAGATAGCTCCAAGGAATGGCAGGGATAAGGTCAGAAGGTGGAGGGAGGTTCAGCGAATCACAGCAGAGGCACAGGTGATGGAAATTGTTAAGGAAAGCGATTGACGCTAAAGGCTTGGCGTTGAAATACCATGCGGTTTTTGCTTCTGGGAGACCACTTTCTCAAGAAGGATGTCCGAGGTCAGGTCACTGAAGAGATCAAGCAGGAACAAAAACCAAGTGCGACCCCTGATATTGCGCGGATCTCTGATGAGGAGGACGTGGCGGCTCACTCGGTCCTTATCATGACAGACATGGAGACATGGCCACTAAGCACACCGTTGCTCAGCTCTTGTGTGATTGGCATGGGTACTAGGTCAGACATCGAGGTGCATCCACCTTGGCTCACGGCTCACGCTCCCAACTTGAGAGGCAGTTGCAGAAGAGCATGAACTGTTGATGGGTGATGACAGCCCTTTGAGCAAACCAGGACAACTAACTGATCCAAATATCAATACAATGGACCTTGAGAAGGACAGCCTGGCGCGTCTGCAGATCAAGTTTAAGATGATTACGTTCCATCGACGGCACTTCAAAAGCATCAACTTGCCTTCGCGTAAAAGCGAGAGTTGAGGCGGAAGATGAGAACGTCGCGCAGAGATGACCCCAGCGGAGATGAATCAAGGCGGCCCTCAAGGAGGAGGAGTGGCCGAGCGATGATATTACAGTACCTGAGAGTTGTCTAGAGGACTATCCTGATGACCACCATCAGAAGAACGCGCGCAAAAGAAGTTCAGAGGAGAATGGAAGAGAGGAGCCAAGAAGGAGAGGATGAGAAGAATCTTGCCAATTTGGGAGAGGATGCAGGCAATGGAGGCCAGATGGTGCTATTATTGATTGAGCGTTCCAGATCACGCGATCCATATACTGTGAGAGATGTGCGCGAGTCCGGTAGGTCAACAAGATTGTCCATCCAAAAACTTCTCCAAAAGCTTCACCCAATGTCAGCGCCATAGCATCCTGCCGCGGCCGGTTGCGAACTGTTGCGGATGGTTGCGGTCGCTACGCCAACCACCCGCGAACAAGAGTCTACCCCCAGACCCCCAAAGTTAAAAAGAGAACCCTTCGCTGCGCATTCGGGAAAAGGAAAAAAAGAAATAGGAAAGAACTAAGGAAGGAACACAAGGTTGGAAAACCACCAAACTTGTAACTCACCCAAAAAAGCTTGCGGCAAACTTTGCTGGGCAGCTCTTGCAGCAAAAGCCTCCAAAGTCTACATGTGTGACTTTAAAGGAGCAGCTCGGGTGCGCACAAGCTGTCATGTGGTAAAGTGAGGCATTGTCGCATTCACTTGAGCAAAAAATGCCGCATTGAGCTCAATCAAAACAACCTTCACCCGCCAAGAAACTCAGTGAAAACACAGGCAAAAACACACATATTTGTAAGATTATGGTGGTATTGTTTCTAGGCATACTCTGAGAACATCTTAAGTTGTACGGCGTAGCGAAGTAAGAAACAACTGAGAGAAGAAAGCGCAGCTGAAAATGATTGACGAGAGGATGACAAGGATGGCGGCAACGAGTGCTAGTGGAGAGTGTTAAAGTATAAGCCTTAGGAATCAACACATCTCAACTGCCAGAAAGGCACGAGCCACGAACTGTCCGAACAGGGAGGTCAAGCAGAGTTGAGAGGCCTGGCAGCTGTTTCAGTCCTGGGGAGAACACTTTTAACCCACCTGGTTCTGCGCCAAGAGGCCTCCAACCTATCAGCAATGGCCTCCAACCTAATCCCCCCAAAGCATGGACCAAACATGACCTCCCGACTTCTAGCGCCGGCGTAAAGGCAAAAGACAACCTGGAAGGACAGCGACGTGTTAAGACATGGCATTGCGAGTTCCCCACGATTCCATGATGAACAATGCACGGCGAGCCCTGCGACCTTCTTGCCGTGTACATACAAACAATGGACATAATATGTTGCCATGTTTCTGAACATTCAAGAAATATCACGCCTTTGAACTGTTTGTCAAACAATCCAGCGTGCTACACATAGAGGCGGTGGAAGGTCTTTTTGTCAGTTCCCAACTTCTCGGTGTTTTCCGACGCAACTCCATGCCTCTATGCAACACTTCTCGTTGTGTCAAGCGATGGCCTCCACCCTAGTAGCTATTCATTTATTCTGGTTGCTTTCGGGACGAACGGTGGCGCTTTGGACTTCCAACATTGCACGTTTCTCTCTGTCCTCTTGACATGAACAGCAATCAAACCCCTGATCGCTGGAAACCATGTGTTTCAAGAAACATCACTGTCACTATACTTTAGGTCTTTAGGTTGGACGCCATCGCTTCTAGGTTGGAGGCCATTGCTATTAGGTTGGAGGCCATCACTGTCACATTCTACTTTCTCACATCGCTATCATCTCGGTCACCTCAGCTGCCTCCGCCTCAACGCCAAACAGATGCCAAATCAAAGATGCAAATGCCTTGATCATTGGCACCTCAGATCAAACGTCAAACATGATCACACCCACTCCCTGCAGGCTGGGTAAACCTCAATTTCCAAAAAATCTAGAAACCATACAAGGACGCTACTAGGGGCTCCTGGCATCGCTACTAGGAGCAAGGACGCTACTAGGGGCTCCTGGCCTTACTACTAGGAACAAGAAGCTACTAGCGGCTCCTGGCCTTACTACTAGGAGAGCTGCTGGGAGCTCCTCGTCACTATCATGCAAGCTGCAAGAGGTGGTTTTTCTTAACACTCCCGTCCGCTTCTCCTTTGGCGATGGCCTCCCTAATACGTCCTTGCTACTAGTAGCGATGGCGATGGCCTCCAACCTACAATCTTTGGCCGCGGAACAGAAATTCTGCGGACAGGTGCACGCTTTTGCCCAATTGCATTGCGTTGGCCCTCGGGAGGCATCGCAATTCGAGAAGATGCATGTCCCTCCAGTCCAGCTGCTGCACCTGGATTTTCACGTTAGCGGTTTAACACCAATGTGTGCGCAAAAGGCGAAATTATGGGGTTTCCATAAACCAGTCGGGGCTTGCAATGGAAAGTTGAAGCATGCCTGGTGTGATTAATAACGGCTTCAGCTTGAACGGTTCTCATCCAGTTGTCACACAACCATGAAGGAATCTCACATGACACACATTCGAGGAGTACGTACTGAATGTGCGACCTCTCTTGAAGGACTATAGTGAACAAATTACAAATCTATGCAGCGGTGTGTAGCCGTTCAATCCGACCCTTTACTGCGCATCTGCCGACTGCCAAACCAAAGATCTACGGTGTAACTATGTCCACAGTGTGTAAACGGCCGTGGGCTTTCCTCGTGATTTGAACTTCAAAGCTACACTTTTAGCCTGACAGTGTTTCTCACATACGGAGTTTGTAGGAGCAAGAAGCTACTAGGAACAAGTGCATCGCTAGTAGTAACAGGTGCCTTACTAGTAGTAACAAGAAGCTACTAGGAACAAGTGCGTCGCTTCTAGTAACAAGTGCCACGCTAGTAGTAACAAGTGCCACGCTTCTAGTAACAAGTGCATCGCTTCTAGTAACAGGTGCCTTACTAGTAGTAACAAGGACGCTAGTGTTCAACCTGACTGGGAGAGTGACATGTGGATTTCGCTGTGAGGAGCGTATTTTGCAGATCAGGAGTGCCCCCCAACTACGTCTTTTTCGTGTTTCGGAGGTCGATGTACCCAACTCAAAGGTGCTCCGTCTTCGCTACTACTAGCGTGGCACTTGTTACTACTAGCGTGGCACTTGTTACTACTAGTAAGGCACTTGTTACTAGCCGCACTAGCACATCGCGAGACGCAAAGTTGCACCAAAGACCCACGGAGGAAGTGCAACGTTCGCCACCTCACCCTCGCCCCATGTTGTCACTTAGCAAGTTGGTTGCGTAGCAAAGCTGTTGCGTGGCAAGTCGATGAAAAAGGTATAAAACAACGTTTGTCGTCTTCCTTCAGCAGTGCTAGCAAAACAATTGCAAGAAACACAAAGGAAATCCTTGGCATAGATAGTTTCATTCTCAACACCAACATGGGATGGATCCTTGTTCTCACGGTCTTGTAGAAGCCATGTTAGCCTAGTGTGGCCGAACTCTTGTTTTGTACATCAACCGTTTACAATGACGTTGCAAGCTGACTCCGAAGAAAGTCTGCAACTGAGTATGAGCTGACGGCGCCGAAAAGAAACAAGGCATTGTAAAGATCCCAGTGAACATGTGGGTAAATAGCGCTAATGGTCTCTCCGCGAAGGACACAGCAGTTATTGCAACACCGTACGTCCAGAGGCGTCCAATTTTTATCACTGCAGTAGCGTGGCACTTGTTACTAATAGCTTCTTGTTACTACTAGTAAGGCACTTGTTACTACTAGCGATGCACTTGTTACTACTAGTAAGGCACTTGTTTCTAATAGCTTCTTGTTACTACTAGTAAGGCACTTGTTACTAGAAGCGATGCACTTGTTACTAGTAGCGTGGCACTTGTTACAGCAAGTGCGGAGTGTCTTTGTTGCGTGACCGACTGCGCACCACACTAATAGCAATGTGGTAGGTAGAAGTCCAACGACTACCCATGAATCCAAGGTGTGCACAAACACACACAAACACACATACATACGCTGTTCAGCGCACGCACCACTCCTTCTTAAGTGATGTGATTTCTTGAGGTTTTATGAATTGGAAAAACAGCAACGCAAAGTCAGGAATCGCATACAGTTTGCTACAAACTCGGTGAAATCCGTCTCCCCTGTGCAGCTGCATGCACGGTGCACGGTTGGCACCGTACATGAATATCATCTTGCTATAATTTCCAAGGCACTTGGTGGTCGCATTGACCTCCAAAAGTAGAGACAAAAGCCGAAGCTTTGGAACACAAACGAAACGCTCACTGAGCAGCCCAAGCCTTCAACAAAGATTGGCCACAACCTTGGCAGTTGGGGTCGTACTGCCACGCAGTAGGACCTTCATACTGGCAATAATCCTCAAAATCGCCAAGAGCAATGGCCTCCAACCTAGTAGCGTCCTTTGCTCCTAGTCGCGACGCCCTTTGTTCCTAGTAGCGTCCTTGTTACTAGTAGTAAGGCCAGGAGCCCCTATAGGCCCTAGTACTATCCTTTAAATGTTAATTTGCACGACTCACACCAAGCACAAAGCTCTCCTGGCATGGACCAGCTTCTGCCTTGGCCCAGGTCTGAAGCAGCGAGCTCTTGCAAGAATCACATCCAGAGACCTCACAAAAGCAGCGATGCGCCAAGAGCGATGGCCTCCAGCCTACTAGCGATGGCCTCTAACCTAAGAGCGTCAAACCTTTTCCCAAAGATGCTTTCAACGAGAATCTCAACGCTCACATTGCCTGAGGTAACACAAAAACATTCTGATCCCAACACTGACCCAGGCAAGCTCATATGCGGCAAAATGGTCCGGTAAAGTGATTAGAACCGGCACACGACACATCAACTTAAAGCATCCTTAAAGCATCAAAACACATGTTTTCAGAACATCAAAAGGTCAAACTCACTACGTACACATTGAAAAAGTAACTCAATGAAAAACTTCGCAACGCTCACAACGTGTGGACGGGTTGAGAAATGTTAAAGTGTCAAAGACACGGCCATAGACTAGCTGAATTGAGGCCGGCTTTGTAATAGGAAAACGCGTCAACTTTGTAAGAATAAAACTTTTGGGGGTGTTCCACAGTTTCTTCTAGAAACAAGAAGCTACTAGGGGCTCCTCGCCTTACTACTAGGAGCAAGGACGCTACTAGGGGCTCCTGGCCTTACTACTAGTCACAAGAAGCTACTAGTCACAAAAATGTTGCCCCCAAGTGAAAGCAGGGTCGGCAGGGTAGCAGCGTGAGAAGTGGACAAAATCCTGACTGACGATGGTGCTTCCGCCCCTTTCTGCAAAGCATGTAGCTGGCTAGCCATCTATTCTTGAAGGTCAGTGCACACTGGAATCACCAGGGTACAAGAAACTCTTGAGATTAGCAATGTTTCATCACAGTGGAATGGCATAGTACCAGCGATGGCCTCCAACCCAATATATAGCAATAGTACGTTGTTGCGACCCATTGTTCATGCCACTGACACAATGTTTGGCAAACTGTTTTACGATGTCTTCCCAAAACCTCACAGGAACCACGCCGCCTGTGAACAAACTTGGACCAAATGTCAACACGTCAAAGATAATCTAGTAGCAAGGAGCTACTAGGGGCTCCTGGCCTTCCTTCCTACTAGGAGCGACGACGCTACTAGGGGCTCCTGGCATCGCTACTTGGAGCAAGTAGCTACTAGTAACAAGAAGCTTCAACTGGAGACAAACTGCGACATCCGACGCGTGAGCTATGTGCATGGGGCGTCATTCAGCGGATGGGTTCGTTGAGCGGCTGCGTGGGGTGAGTTGGCCAGCTGACCTACTCTACCTCTAAACATGAAGTGAAAAAAGAAAAGCAATTGTTTTCACAAATAACATATATAAGTAAATAATTGAAGTGAAACACTTTGCACCTACACACGCCGATCCTCCATCCGCGCCTTGTGCCATAGGACTGGCCCAATCTGTCGGCAGTGTTCCTGGCACTCGCCCTCCTCGCTCTCCATCAACGTAGGCGTGCAGCCCTCCGGAGAAAGAAATGAAAAACAATAAGTTTCCATTATGACTGTTATTTAATAATTTTCTATTTATATTTGTATATAGTTCGTTCTTTAAGGCAGGGGTAGGCCGAGAAGAGGTAAGTCAGCGAGAGGTGGACACGAGTCAAGTGTCATGCGTCGCCGCGCAAATCAAAAATTGGCTCAGACCTGCTCGGTTCATGAGCTTAGTCATACGTCCGGTCAGATCATTGACCTGTGATATAGGGTCAAATCGGGAACAATGTTCCTAGTAGTTTCTTGTTCCTAGTAAGGCCAGGAGCTACTAGTAGCGTCCTTGCTCCTAGTAGCGATGCCCTTTGTTACTAGTAGCTTCTTGTTCCTAATGAAACACATCCGGCTGGGACGACAGCAAACACCCCGGCTTCCTGGGCGCCGCGCATTTGTTCACCATCCTTGACGTGTACTCCACTGTCGCCGATTTACTTCGGCTTTGTGTCCCCGCTGTGGCGCCAACGACCTTGGTGTCACCTTGTGGCTCCGGGCGCTCAGTCGCACGTCCCTCGCTGGGAACGAGCTCGCATTGCCTATCCATGGCTGACAAGTCAATTGATCGCGCGCCAGATTAAAACACGTGGGAACAAGGGCCTTTTGGTTTCGCTTCCGCCAGTCCGCTTGTTTGTTTTGGTCGCCGCCTCCAGCCGCATCTTCCTCTTCTTGGAGCTGGCAACTGCTGTTGGCTTTTGACTCTTCCAGAACCAACCCGCAGCAAACCAAGTGATACCTGCAACCTAATTTAATACGGATGGCCTCCAACCTAAAAGCAATGGGCTCCATTCCCTTGGACTGTGCCTCGACTATCCGCAGATGGAGCGCAGCACGATGACGCAACGGACACCAACCCAGCGCTTGCCCCCGCGTCGCTATTGAAGCAATCTGTTTGATGTGAAAAAATACATCGTGCACTACTACCCCTGGCTCCTTGGCGCTTTCCGCGTTCAATCAAAGCTTAAAAGAATTGTATATCGCTTTAATGTAGCTTTACTGTTCCTGGTCACAGCTAGCTGAGTGAAACTAAATTAAGTTCAACACTTGTTCCTAGTAATTTTTTGTTCCCAGCAGTAAGGCCAGGAGCCCCTAGTAGCGTCCAAGGCCGTTTGAATCACATAGAAAACTAAACAATGCCATGTGGTTCAGCGCTGTCACTGAAACTTAGAGTTCCGCGCGGCTGAAAAGCGCGCGCTGGCCTCCAAAAATAACACCTCAAAGGGTTACCTTGGTGCTATGGCGACCTTGGACACCGTGACGCTAGTACACCTTCGAAAAGCGACTCTAAAGTTAGCGTTAGCAACTAGGACCAGTTAAGCACGACTTTGTTGAGCACTAATTCGCGCAAGTTGCGCACTACTGAGCAAGCGCTTGAGAGCTGTTGCCTGAGTGAGAACGAAGCACAAGTCGGCACGCTCAGTACAGATGCTAAGAAACCCTAATTTTAAAGCAAGGTGAGCCCGCAAACCCAAAAGCAAAAGCCACAAAGTGTGTTCGGCGACACCGAGACGGTCCAAACTCCAGCCGCTCCTTTTTCATGACAGTCACCATGAGTTGGATCAACTGGGAGAGCCATCCAAAAGAGCTCTTGACATAAACTGGACATAGTGCAACGTAACAGAGACATGTTGGGGCTTGATCCGACAGTCCAACGCAATCCGGGCACCGCATGGTCGTCCGCAGCGGTCTGCCTCCAATCCTCGCACCCCCCCGCTCCACAGCAGCACCGCGTGATCATCCGCACATACAGTTGCAGAACACCAGCTCCACAGCAGAACCGCGGCGTGCTCAGCAGCGTCCGCATCCAACGCTCGCTCCCCTCCCGGTTAGACTTTGCCGAAAACCCGCTCGCACCGGAGATGCTTTTGGCGTTTCTACAGCCGCCCAAAGGTCTGCCTGGCAGCTGGCATCGTAGCTCCACACCTCCGAGGGCTCGTGCTTGCCTGCGCCGTCACTTGCAAACATAAACAGAATCTGAAGATCATTTTTTGCAACTATTTGTTTCATTTGTTCAATAAAACCTTCGCAGTTGAGGTGACATCCGGAACTGATGTTGATCTCTCACCCGTTGCCAAGTTGCAATAGTTTTTGCATTCTTTCTTGGTCAAAAGGGACGGTTTGCACCCTTGACATTCTGGATCATACTGCCACAGCACGGAGCCCATGTAGGTGCAGTAGTCCTGGCAGACCTCTGAAATGTCAACGCAAATTCCAATCAACTGAAGAACCAAAACACTGAAAAGGGAAACATCACAAGCGCAAACAACCAATCAACCAAGTGCAAACAACATCAAAAGCAACTGTTGCACGCCTGACTGCTGCTCACGGCCCTCTTCGTATCATGCAAGTTAGCTTGCGCCAAAGCCGTCGACGGGGCAACACACCCATCGCAATTTGCATCATATTGCCAGACATTTGAAGGCTCATACTGGCAGTAGTCTTTGCACTCCCCTTTGCCACCTTGTGTTAATTGAACTTGCTTGCATGCCTGGCAGTCGGGGTTATACTGCCAAACAGCTGTTCCCACATTTTGGCAGTAGGCGAGGCACACTGGGCCTGCACTTCTGTTTGCGATCGCTGTCTGTGTGCAGCCACCACAATTTGGATCATACTGCCATGTTGCAGGCCCCTCATACTGGCACCAGCTTGCGCAAACTCCCGGTGTCTGGGCTGCGTAATTTTGCATCAAAGAAGTCTTGCAGCCACCACAGTCGGGATCGTATTGCCACATGGCCGAACCAACGAACTTGCAATGGTCTTCACAAGTCTTCAATAGCAATGCCTGGGACCAGCAATTGACCCACAGGTTGGCACCAAAGCAATGCAAGAGCAACAGGATCACACGGAATCTAACAAAAAATTAACTTGAAGCGTTAAAAAAACATTGACAAATTCAGTGGTTCATGATGTGTGTGTGTGTGAGATGTTACTGCCACGAAGTACGATGATGAGGTGCGTCTGGAAGCTGCTACAACAAGCAGCTAAGTCGGGCGCCCGAAGGTAGGTTGGAGGCCATCGCTACTAGGGTGGACGCCATTGCTGCTAGTAGCACGAAGCTTTTTTGGGAATCGTTTCACCTGTAACAAGAAGCTATTAGGAACAAGTGCATCGCTAGTAGTAACAAGTGCCTTACTAGTAGTAACAAGAAGCTACTAGGAACGGTCTTTGAAGCTGGGAACAAGGACGCTACTAGTAACAAAAGGCATCGCTACTAGGGGCGCTCCTGGCCTTGCTACTAGGAACAAGAGGACGCTCTTAGGTTGGAGGCCAACCGTGTGAGATTTAACTTGCTAGGGTGAAACACGCCATTACGCAAACGCAAGCCACCCTGTCATGGGAACCGAATGTTTGCCAAAACACCGGAATTACTAGTAGTAATGCCCTTCGTTACTAGTAGCGTCCTTGTTCCTAGTAGTAATGCCCTTTGCTCCTAGTAGTATGGCCAGGAGCTTCTTATAGCATCCTTGTTCCTAGTAGAAATTCCCTTTTTGTTTCCCCTTTTTGTTTCAAAATGGCACCTGGCTCAGCCAAGGACCCTGGCATGGCATGACAACTTTCTCTTGTTTCCCAAGCTGTAAGTTGGAGGCCCATCCACTTTTCTTTCACCAACACTTTCCGATGTACCTGTGACTTTCAATTTCGTTTACCTAGCTATGTCTCTCCGGCATCAAAGTGTACTGGGGCAACAATCAGGATCTTTCCCTCTAGGTCGGTGCAACGAAGTCAATGGCCTGTCACTCAACAACGATGCCAGCAACCCAGTAGGAATGGCCTCCAACCTACTAGAGATGGCCATGCGCAATCTGTTCGTCTTCCATTCCTCATCCATATACTCCTTGTGGTCATGTTGCGACAGCGATCAAGCAGGACGAGAATGGGCGCAGCTCACTAGTTAAGAGAAGTTTTGGGGCACGTGCATTCAGGAAACATCTCAACTAAAAAAAAACCGCGCCCAGACTTCCATTTCTTGCGGTTTGTTTTGATACCTGAAACTCTTCGTGGACTCCAGCAAAAGGTTCCTTGCGGATTATGGGCATCGCCCTGCGTTAAGCTTGTGATTTGTGTAAGTATATACACTATAAATCAGCTGTGTGCGATGCGGGTTCAAACACAGCCACAACATGTGGACAAATGAAAACACCAAAATCCGCGAAAATGATGGCACCATGCTCTCACACACGTTCCAAGTCGCTGTGTTTGTACCTTGGAGCTGAACACGCAAAGAGTTCACTGAGTGCACCAACAAACAATTCAAAATCAACGTTCCAAAAAACTGCTAGCATGGACTTTCACTGAAGTGGTTTGTAGCTGCAAACGAACTGCCGTCATCTGTTGGAGACCCATCTGCGTCCGTAGTGGTTGTTTCTACTGTGTCCAACCTCTGCGTTGAGAGGAAAAAAACAGCTCAACACTTCCGCGCCAACTCAAGCGGCAACACGTTATCCTCCGGCATTCCCATCAAGGAGAAATTTAGAAACCACATGCCCGAATGCTCGCAGACACGGAAAACAAACAACCAATCATTGTTTGACACTCTTGCCTGACATTCTTCTAGTAAAACGCCCTCGTGCCGCGCAAGCACCCTTGCGGAACATTTTTTTATAACATTCTGTCCGACACTCTTGCGGGACATTCTTATGGGACACTCTAGTGGGACACTCTTATGGGACACTGTTGTGGGGCACTCTTGTGCGGCACTCTTAGTAGGACATTCTTGTGGGACAGTCTTGCGAATCTGTCTGCAAGGCATTCTGTGAGGTATTCTTGTGGGGTGCTCTTGCTGCACCCTCTTTCACAACATTCTTGAGTGGGACAGCCTTGCGGGCCACTCCTGTGGGGCGCTCTGTTATGCATTCTTGTAAGACACTCTTCCAGGGAACTTGTTTGTACCTTTAGGCGGAAAGAGCTGCAGCCCCGCACGTCGCAACTCCGCGGCACCCTGAGTTACCAATGTGCCTTACACAGTGGGAGTTTTATCGCTGCGTGAACCTATCAAACAATTGTTTCGCTTGTTTTTCACAGGCTTCAACGTCAACCTTTCGAAAGTTTCAATTCAGCGGCAGACATTAGGCCTGGTTATATTTCACTTCCGGCGGGCCTTTCGGAACAAGTTTCACATCAACCTGAATCTGGTTTGGCGTTGGTGGTATCTGCGTGATTCGAAGCACGCAGTCTTTAAGTTAGGGCCAAGCCTCGCTTGGGGCGCCGAACTGGTTTCCTCTGGTTGGCCTCCAGAGTGGGGGTGGACACCAAACTGGACAGATTTTAAAATTCTATTGCGTGGAAAGCTTGTGCAAAATGGCCACCCCAATGTTATCCAAGTGCAAAATAATCACACTTGTGGGGCCGTACTCCTTGCAACCACCCTTTCACCTGCAATGCTTTGAGGACGCTTCATTGCGGACCCCCGATGCTCGTGTCTAGGCCACAAACTAAACATCTCAGAACCCGTTTTGGTCCCAATACTGCCTCATCTCCGGATCCTTGCTCTCTCCTCTCTTCAGTCTCACTGCCAAGATTTGATATCTCACCTTTCTCGATATCTTCCAACTGTGCTGCGCGCAAGCGACCATAGTGCGATACCTTGAAGCCATCAGTTCATTGTTGTTGCCCTGGTCCCATTCACTGTGGTACTTATAACCGTCATCAAAGATCCAATCCTTCTTCATGATCTCGTGAATGTTCACCCAGGCACCATCGTTTGCTCTGACTCCTTCGTGGTATCTATTCTTGATGTATTTGTCCTTCACCCACTTCTTCCCGGAGTTGTACCTCAAAGTCATGATCGACTTCCCGGACACCTTTGTCACATATGTCCCCCATGGTGAGCGCTTGTTGATGAGGATGCTCGGGTCGAACTCTGGGGGGGCCATCCTTCCTTGTTGACCAGGTAGCGTCAGCAAATCTTATACCATGTTGTGGGATCACGTCCAAGTATCCGCAGGGACACCTTGGGTCGATCTGCATGTACGCCTCCTTGTGTTCTTGTGAGGGATCATTTGCTATCTTGTCAATGTCTGGCAGTTGAGGGGATCTGAACGCTGCCGAACCCAAGATGTTGTCCAATTCCCTTCTGTCTTTGGGACCTGTCTCATCAAAAGGAATGCCATTCACCCTGTGCTCACCGCCATCAAGTAGATCACTCACATCAGACAAATACTCAGGCTTAGTATGAGGCGCGTAGGCTTTGAGCATCCTCTCCACTGCTCTCTCATAGGCAAATTCCATTTCTGCCTCAGTTTCGACCTTTTGGTCAGTCCTCTTTGATGGTCTTGATCCTTGAGAATCATCAGTCGACGGTCTCTGTCTCCGTGATTGTTTTGGCGATGGACTGTCGCGTGTCTGTTCCCCAGGGATGGTCTTCAAGTCATACCACTCCTCTTGGGTAGCAGTCATATCTGGGTCCCCAATGAGCGCCGCATATTCTTTGTCTCCTTCGGTCACTTGGTTCACCAGGGTGGCATCCATGTGCTCAATTGCATCGATGATTTTCTTCTTTTCTTCATCAAATGCCTCGACACGACATTCTCTCCAATGATGATCTCCACCTCCACAGACGAAGCGCGCCACACAAGTGGATTCAGTCCTGTGGATAAACCTCCTGAGGTTCATGAGCGTCTTCATGAAGCTTGACGGCTTGGGTAGAGGCTTGCTCTCTCGGTAGAGGGTCTCGTTTATCTCCCAAGGCTCAGTCGTAGCAATAGAGAATGTCCTCTTGAGGTCCCTCGTCCTTCTCAATTGCGGTCGTTCTTCTGGAAGATCGCTTGGGACTCGCCCCCATGGCATTGTCATCGGTCTCCTCATCTGGAACGGTGACCGACGGTCCACCTCCTTCTTTCTTCTCGTCTTCCTTCCGTTGGGGCTGTCCTTCTTCCTCCATAACCACATCCTCATATTGATTCTCATCTGTCTTCTCCTTTTGCTCATCGTCGTGATCCTGCACATCGGCGTCCCCAATAACCTGAGTCGCTCGTGATGACCTGCAAAATGGTTGAAGCCCAATGGTTGAATATACCGTTTTCGAAGGGCCTCGCTATACAGTTCCTCCTCTTTTGTGATCTCTAATCCTGGGGAATTGTTCCTCTTCCTGTTGACTGTCAGGTTATGCCTGGTGCTCCCATAGAAGTGCAAGAATGACAGCTCCAAACCTCTTCGACAATCATCAAGGTTCTCCAATTCGGGAAAAAATTCTCCTGGAATACTGATCCCAATTCGAGGAACTCTGTCAGGTCCCCAGCAATCTCCACGTTGGCTACCTTCCTCCCACCTATGAGATTGAAGACAAGTGCATACTCCTCCTGCGTGAGCACATACTTGACATAGTCGTGGTAGACGACGTTCCCATAGTACGCGCATGATCTGAAGTCTACTCTCCTGCAGTTGACAGGTCGTATTCGCGATGTACATATAGATAACCAGCCTTCTTCTCCTTCACGCCCATTGGTTTTCTTCAATTTTGTTCACTTTTTCATTGTTTTCCATCGGTTTCCCTTGTTTTTGTTTTCCTTCATTTTCCAATTTTTTCCTTGTTTCCCATTGGTTTTCTTTGTTTTTCCATGCGTTTTTCTTCATTGTCTTCACTTTTCCCTTGTTCTCCATTGGTTTGACAAAATACCCTTCCTTTTATCGCCAAGCGACGCAACCTGCGAAGATTCAGCCTTTGCTGGGACCTGGATTGAAAGAAATCAGCCACGAATCAGCACGTGATCCACCTGAAGAATTAGGCGCCTGTACTTCGAACGGTCTCCGTGCTAGGCACCCTGCCATCCTATTGGAGAAAATTTACAGTACCCCAGCATAGACCCCAAACCGCCGGCCTCTTTCGTCCTAATTGGGCTTTGTGCTTGTGCCTCAACGGGAGTCACGCAGGAAAAATCGAAGGACTGGACCATGAACAATGCGGCAACCGATTGGAGCGGCCTGCGCAACCTTTCGCCTCTTTGACACCTCCGTTGCCTGCGCGTTCGGATGCAAAGTACTGACGTCGTGACATTGGAACGCTGCACCTGCGCAATAAAATCGCCCGTCACGCTTGCAAAGTGTCCACGCCATTTGACATGAATCTGTCTTCCAAGAGCTTCCTGCAACAGGAGGGTTTGATCGACGAGCGTAGAGTCCCGCGACGACTGGCGATGGCGCAACACAAGAGAGGCCAGCACAGCTCCAGCCCCCAACCCCCAGGCTATTAAACGGGAACCCTTCACTACGCTTTCGGGGAAAAACACGATCTGTGCAGAAGGAACGTTAGGAACGAAAGCATGCAGTTTGCAAACGAGTGGCTGATTTTTCGACAGTTCCAACTTCACCTGTTGGGCAGAAGATGAATGAAGAATGAGAATCCAGGTCTTGTAGCGTGGCACTTGTTCCTAGTAGTAAGGCACTTGTTAGTACTAGCTTCTTGTTCCTAGTAGTAAGGCACCTGTTACTACTAGCGTGGCACTTGTTGCTACCTAAGCTAAGTATGTATGAATGAGGATAGTCTCTTATGTTCTTCTTTCTTCTGCAGAGGACCCTTCCATTTTCTTCCTTCCGAACGTCATGTCGATCAAATGCGGCATTGCCCAATCTGCAGACGAAAGAATGGGGCAGTGATCGGGTTTATGTGCGACTGAGCCTGCAAGAGTTCTGTGTTCATGCTATCGACCAAAATATCTTCATCATACTCCATCGCGGATTCCGTCTCCTCTCAGGCAACTTCCAAATGACTGACGCAAAAAAAAGTCACTGCCTCCAACCTAATAGCGATGGCCTCCAACCTAAGAGCGACGGCCTCCAATCTAATAGCAAAAGAATTGTCACTGACGGTCACTGTGCTCAGGCTGTGTTTGGCCTGACAAAGACCTTCGCCAGTTGCACCCCATAGGTGCCACGCGGAAAGGAAGAAAAGAAATCTCATTGAAAACCTAGCGAAAAGAAAGTGCATCTTCTCGTTTTAACATAAATTGCATGACGCAAAGAAGCTTTTGCACGCCAGGCCACTATCGTCCAGCCAGGTTGTGAGGTTGCAACCAGAACTTTGAGCCGAAAAAAGGTTTGAAAGCCTTGAAAGAGGTTACTGGTAGCGCTAGTAGCTTCCTGTTACTAGTAGCGATGGCCTCCAAGCTAAGAGCGATGACCTCCAACCTAGTAGCTTCTTGTTACTATTGATGTATTCAAGACTGGCGCAATGGAACACTCTCCGCATCCAGACAGGCAGAAACAACTTGCAGTTTTGCTGAAGAAGAACAACAAGTTTTGCGTGCAAGTTTCTCAAACATACAACCAGTTTTGGCAAAAGGTTTTAAACAGCGCGCTCCACAAAAAAGAGCGCGCGCGCAATCTCTTCGATGAAAGAAAAAACATCAAACTTTTGGAGAACATGCATCGTAGGCACGGCTCAAAACCTTCCTATGTTTTCGTCCTTCTTCACTTGATCATAGTCTCGAGTGTGAGCCCAGCACAGTGGGCTTGTATGCCCAATGGCACAAATATGTACGCCTATCACCAAATCAATCCACTCTAGCAGTTGCAGCAATCGGATGACCAACCGCCAAGGGCCTGTCTTGCGATTTGCCACTGAAGCAATAAAAGGGCGTCCATTGCAATAACTTGATCCTAATCGTGTTGCAAATCGATCTCGCTCTAAACGCGTGTGACGAAACGTCATTCTATGGCTTTTGCAACTTCAACACCCTTTGAAGTCAAGGTGGAGTGCACTTCTCTGTGCATCATTTTGTCCTTCATATTTGTTCCTTGGCGACTGCTGGTGTCGCAGGTGGTCTCAAATCCATCGTTTCTCCACGCGTGTACGAGGAACCTTCGAGCCGTACTCTTCGCTTCATGGAGCCCAGGTCGCGAACCGCCTGAAAGAGTTTCTAATTAAACTTAGTTCTAGCTTCTAGTAGGTTCTTGTTACTACTAGCAAGGCACTTGTTACTAGTAGCGTGGCACTTGTTACTAGTAGCTTCTTGTTACTAGTAAGGCACTTGTTACTAGAAGCGATGCACTTGTTCCTAGTAGCAGTTTGCGAATAGCGAGCAAAGGCCTCCAACCGAATTGCGAATAGCGTCTGATCGCTCCGTTCGTAGCGTCCGATCGCTCCTAATAGCAAAGGCCTCCAATCTAATAGATCCTAGCGATGAATAATGGACACGATGCCCATCTGCGTAGGAATTTTGCGTAATTACCGTTGCGTACTGAAATGAATCACACGAGCCAAGAATCGCGTTTTTGTGGCAATTTTTCTGACCACTACGCTGCTACGCTGCTACACGCTGCTAAACGTTTCGTATCGTTCTGACCGATTGCCCCATCTCAAGATCCACTTACCCCGTCTCGTCTGTCGCATTTGTCATGGTGTGTTGTCAAGTATCATCTATTTATTGTTGGTGTGGCGATATTTGGCGTTGCCTCTGTTTGCGCGCGCACGCTTTGGAATCAGTAACGAGGACCTTCTCTGGGATAAACTGGTTACCTGTCGTTCCTGTTGTTTGCCTTCGTGCTTCATGTCGACTTGTAACGATAGAGTGGACTTGGCCGGAGGCGCTCTTTGGTGAATCACTCCAATGTTTTGGAGTCTGTGGCACAACGCTGTTACCTGAATCCTGAGGCTTCTATCGTTGAGGCTGCAAATGCAGTTATAAAATATTAGCGTTCGACGCTACTAGGGGCTCCTGGCCTTACTACTAGGGCTATGTTCGCTACTAGGAGCGGAGATTTCCATCTTTTTGCATCGCTGTCCAACTGAGTCAGGTCGTGGAGTTCTCGACAATTTCACCTTTGGATCCAGAAATTCCTCCAGATCGCCATTGCATGTAGCCTCAACAGTTTCAAGTATTGCCAAACTTTTGATATAGCTTCTTGTCACTACTAGTAAGGCACTTGTTCCTAGTAGCGATGCACTTGTTCCTAGTAGCGAACCTTGTTAATTGCCAGTTTCAAGTCAAGTTGCCTTCTCTCCATTTGATGTACTTCTCGTATTGGCCCTGTTGCTTAAGACCTCGCTCGTGGCCCCACTCCCCAGCTGTCCCCAGCTGTCCCAAGCGAAGACCCGAACTGTTCCCTCTTTCGGCTCCCTAAGAGCCAAGTGGCGTTCAGTGAGGTCTGGTAGTGCAGGAAACGCTTGAGACATAGCGCTGACATTCCGCTCCAACTCTTTACGTTTTGGAGAGTCAGAGATGCCAGTCCCGTCTGGAGAGTGTGACGCAGAAGAGACGATGCGCACAGAGAGGGCCAGGCAACGCCCAGCATCTCCCAGCAACGCCATCAAAGCGTGACCAGCGCTGAGAGACAAGACCTCGACACTTGAAAACATGGAGGAAGTCTCCAACATAAGGATTAGCAGCTAGCAATGGCCTCCAATGCAAAATTGTCTGAAAAAGATGTGAGTGACCCTTCTGCAGCTGCTTCAGGCAAAACAAAAACTGAGAAAGCTGGACCACGACACAACTGGACCCAACTTGACGAAGGAAACCAAGCGGCTTCTGCCGCCAACTCCCCGCGGCCCTGAGAAACGCGACAGCTTAAGGCAGCCAATAACCCCTGCCGCGAGGTGCGCAGCCGTGCCTCCCGCATCACAGAGCAGATTTCGAGCAAAATGAATCTTCAACCTAGCAATTCTTTCCAATCTACTAGCGATGAATATGGAGTAAACTTGGTGTCGCCCAAACACACTTCAAGGTGAGTCCCAGCAACCGTGCCACATGGCAAAGCATTTTCCTTTAAACATGATGCCGTCAATCCAAATAACATGTTTTCCGATGCCCTCAAAGAGAGTATAAGCCAATGATTCCAATGATTCAGAGCTATCAATATTGTTTGTAGGATCGCTTGCGTTTGTTGCGCGCAAGGTGGAAAACCACACCTACATCACAAGTGTTGAGCGCTTGCACTGTGCTGGCGACGAACAATCACTCAGTTCACTTTGCTGAGCAGAGTTGTTCAGCGCGTGCGTATGTGTGCGTGCTCTCGTGCACTTGCGCACTCACACTTCCCAGATGGGCGGAAAGGCCATCGGCGAAGCACTTGTTCCTAGTAGCGTGGCACTTGTTTCTAATAGCTTCCTTGTTACTACTAGTAAGGCACTTGTTAC